>VZRZ01001874.1:422176-435136 GCA_013398175.1 Climacteris rufus | reverse complement strand
TCCAGAGCCCGCGGATGCCCTCCTCCCTGGCGATGGTGCGATAGGCATCCACGGTGCCGTTGTACCGGCGGCTGCTGTCCGATGGGGCCCCGCTGGCCTGGAACCGGACTTTGACCACGTCGGTGGGCTGGGCACAGGCCACAGCCACAGCCCCTGTGGTGCAGCCAGCCAGGAGTCGCGCGGCCAGGCCTGTGTCTGGAGAGGGCAGCTGTTGGGACCCCCAGCCCTGCAGGGACCCCCAGCCCTAAGGGGATCCCCAGCCCTGCAGGGACCACCAGCCCCAAGAGGACCCCCAGCCCTGAGGGGACCCCCAGCCCTAAGGGGACCACCAGCCCTGCAGGGACCACCAGCCCCGAGGGGACCCCCAGCCCTGCAGGGACCCAGAGTGAGTGGCCTGTGGTGCTTCACACAGGGTCATCTCGGGGGGTTGTGCTCCCCGGGGTGAGTTTCTCAGCCCAGGGTGGGCTGTGCCCCTCTGGGAGAGGGCTGTGCATCGGGAAAGGGGTGCGCAGGGATGTCTGGACCACCTGGACACTCACTCTCGGTACCCTTGGTGGTGTAGAGCTGCTTCACAGAGTCAGACAGCCCGATGCGGATGGAGGCAAAGCTCATCTGGCGCTGCAGCCCGGCTGCCAGCCCACTGTAGAGGCTGCGAGCTCCCTCTGTCCTCACCACGGTGCTCAGTGTCCCCAGAACACCCCGGTACTCCACAGAACTGATGGTCCGGGGGATCTTCACCTCACCCTGGATCTGTGGGGTGCCAACTGTGTCACGCCGCCTTCTGTTCCCCCCCCCAGACGGCATCAGCTCTGCAGCAGCGCAGCAGGGGGGAGCTCCCACATCATGTCCCAGGGTGCTCCCTCTGCCCATGGGGCTTTGGGGGCCCGGCAGATCGTACCTGCAGCCGCACTTTGGCAGTGTCCAGCGGGAAGGTGCACAGGTCAGCGATGCAGCCGGCCATGCCCGCACTGACAAACTTCACAGCGGCCGTCGGCGGCACCTCGGGGGGCTTCAGACCCACCATGGTGGCAGAAGAGCTGGAAGGAGAGGAGGGGTTTGTGGGGCAGCCAGGATGCTGCATCAGACAGGGCTTCATGTGGGTGTCCCATTCGGCGATGGAGGTGATGATGTGCCATGGTGGCTCTTGTTGGCTTCGGACAACCCCTAAAACCATATCCTGCCCTGTCTCCTCGCTTGCATCCCGGGGAAACTGAGGCACAGGGCTTGCTCAGCATGGGATTCACCAATGCCCACCCTTTCCTATCCCATCTCAGCCATAATGGGGATTGCTGGTGAGATCATGTCCCCCAGGGTGACCTGCCCGGGCCCATGTCCCTCCATGGCCTCACCGTAGGGACCTCAGCACACTGTCCTGGCTCCTGCCTTGCACAGGCAGTGCCCTGAGAGCTGTCTCCTTGGCCCACCCTTATATAGCACCCAGCAGGATGTTCCAAAGGCCACGGATCGGGTGACAGGGAAACAGCGTTCCCCCTGTGGCATTTAAGTTGATGGGACTGGGTCACCTGGCACCCGAGATGAGGTGACTCTTTCAGCCCTCTGCCCCTATCACAAGGCTCAGGCATGGGAAGGGGGGTCCTGCCCAGACCCCCTGCAATGGACTGGGGAGGAATGTCGGTTTCTACCCTAAAACCACTCTGGGAAGGATGAGATGCAGGAAACCCTCCCCCCAAGGCTTTACAAGGGCATGGTTTGGAGGCAGCGCAGCACCCAGTGCTTTGTGTAGGGCAGCTCGGATCCCTTTGCCCGACACAGACCTTGGGGCCACGACCCCCGCACAGCTGCAGAGCTCCCAGGGGGATTGCCTTTGTATGGTGGAACATATTCCCCAAGATCACGTGGAGGAGGGGCTGGGTGAGCACCTTGGAGTGAAATCCACCACCAAACCTGCAACGCCCTTCAGAGTGTGGCAGGACATTGGGTCTGAGGCTGCCGGGAGGGACTGGGCTCAGGACTGGAGGCTGGAGGCCAAGGTGAATTGAAGAAATGCCCCTTTTCCTTCATTTTTAAAAACCTTGTGTGTTTAACCCTTGGTGCTGGCTAGCACCACGTGCACAAGGGTCCCTCAGGATGTGCCATGAGCCTCCCCACTCGCACCTGAGCTTGCCTTGCATAAGAGAGACTTTGAGTGGTCCTGACACCCTAAAGGCACCTTCACTCCATCCCTTGGGCTCCAGACAAAAGCTGCCTAGCACTGACACCCCTCTCCAGCTGGCTCCTGCCTTGTTATCCTGCCTGGCTCCACTGCTGACCTAAACCTGAAAGGAAGATGCTGTTTACCTCATGCCCGAGATACAACTCAGGGGTCAATGCTGTCACGTCCTCTGTGGCAGTGACACCAGCCCAGCTGGCATCCTGAGTTTTCCTGGGGATGGCACCAGGAGAAAGCAGCCTGCACGTCACTCCTGTCCTTCCAGGGGACACAGGGTGCCTTTGTGTCCCATCCCAACCCAGCAAGCGCAGGGAAAGGGGCCACAGTCACAGGGCAAATTGTGCCAGCAGTGAATTGTGCACTTCGGGTGTCCCCTGGGAAAAACAACACTGCAGAGGTGGGAGAAAAAACAGATGCTGATCCTTTTGATCCTTAAATCCTGAATTCCATGCCTGGTTTGAAAAGCAGCTCATACTGGAAGCAACTTGTCCCACGTGGGCTGTGCTGCACGGTGATACTCAATTCCTTGGCAAAGCAGTGACCTTTCTCTCTGCTCCTGGCCACCCCAGCTTCCAGCAGCATTTCTCCGACTTGGAAGCTCACGTGGGAGAGACTCCTGTCCCCTGTTGAGGAAAGGTTCCTGCCCTGGCATAGGGACACTCTGCACAGGCTGACAAGAAACCAGGGGACATTTATTGAAGCAAACACTGGAGAGAGCAATACAAAAATAACTGAGCTCTGTTGGCATCAAATTCTGTTCTCTGAGAGGTGTAGAAAAATAATTTATATATAAATATAAAAGTCTCATATTTCTATTCACCCCCTTTAGTACACCCACCAGCTCTTACAGTGCCCTTGGCCTGTGTACACATGAGCACCTCTAGAAACACAGAATTGTGCTGCCCACCAACTATTTTAGAAAGGGCCATTTCACAGGAATAAATCCAAACACTGGACTACCTGGAAAGCAGGTAATAGGCCATGGGTTACCCCCAGGGGTGCGCCTCAGCGGGGACCTGCCCCGGCAAGATGCGGCTCCCTGTGGGTGACCACAGGCTTCAAGCCCCTCTAAATAGGGGACTTCCATTAACTAATCAATTAGGCAAACTGCAAACAGAGCCTGAAAGCCGTGGCTTCCACCTCCCCTTCAGGGGAGGACCTGGCCTCAGCCAGTGCACGCAGTCCTGGCGGGGAAGCTCCCTGCGGACGGGCTCCCCAAGGCTATTCCTTCTTGGAGAGCTGAGCAGAGAAGATCCGGGCGATTCTTTTGGCTTCCTCCTCCGAGAGGGTGGGGGTGGGCCTGGGATGATTTGGTCTTCGGTAGGGGATGCCCCCAGGCACTGCTCCACTCCTGCTCTGCGGAGAGAAGGGACCAGGTGTGAGCCCTGTGCCTGGTTTCAGGCCGTGGCAAACCACAGGGTTGTGCAGCAGGGGACAAGTTGGATACACAGAAAAAAACACCACGATGAGAAAGAGAAAGATCTGAACTCTGGAATGGGGCTCTGGTGTGTGACTTCTGAACTTGTGAGCCTCCACCCTCAGCCAAAGTCTCCCTATGTGAAGCCAAAGGAATGACAGTGGTGTAGTCACTGGGACCTGACTCTGCATTTTGGCTTTCAATTATTATTTTACTTTATAATTTGCAGAACCCTAAAGACCAAATCCCCTCACAGTGGAGGGACACAACAAATCTAAGCCTGCTGACAAAACAAGGCGCAGAATGTGTTTAAATGAAAAGAGGAGAGATTTAGATTAGATATTAGGAAGAAATACTTCCCTGTGAGGGTGGGGAGGCCCTGGCACAGGGAAGTTGTGGCTGCCCCATCCCTGGAAGTGTCCAAAGCCAGGTTGGACAGGGCTTGGAGCTCTCTGGGATAGTGGAAGGTGTCCCTGCCCATGGCAGGGCGTGGGACTGGATAAGCTTTAAGGTCCCTCCCAGCCCAAACCATTCTGTGATTCCATGATAAATGGGATGGGCCAGGCTCAGTTGCCTGCAGGGACCCCAAAGCAGCAGCCCACGAGAGGAAAAGCCGTGGTTTAAGCAGTGTCATCCCCTCCATGGTTTGCCAGCAGCCTCCCAGCAGCCTGGCTTTGTCCCAGATGTTCCAGCACCAGTGAGAGACAAGTAATTTCAGTGTACAAAGAAACACATTTCTCCCCAACTAGTTCAGAGCTGGACTGTGCCTGTGAAGCACTGAGAAAAGCAATCCTGCTCCAGGAGCCTTTAGAGGGGGAAGCTGTGGGGCCAGGAAGGGCTCTTGGCAAACAGATCTGCTAGTCTGGCCTTTCACCTACATCACAGGGCTGCTTCTCTGAGCCTTGAGAAAGGTCTCCTGAGGTGACCAGCTCCCTCCCAAAAGAAAACAGCCCCAGGATCCGGTTCTGCTGCACTCTGATATGCACTGTTTGGAGGGGGAAATGACTTTTTTAGGAATAAGCAAGTCCTTGTGTTTGGTTACCTGTGCATTACAGGTCCAGGTGACAGCCTGCAAGTAAAATACTTCAAAACACTTCCTGTATTTATCGCACTGAAATAACATGGATAATTAGGAGAATCCTTGCTTTACTCTATTTTCTTCTTAATAATTCTCCAGGGTGAATTTCCTAAACCAAAATGTAACAAGCCTAGAGAGATTAAACATAGACCTGGCCACAGTAGAAGCTTAAAAACCAGCAGAGAGAGCTGCTCGCTGGGCAAAGCACCTCCCTTGGACAGGGCTGTCCAGAGACCAGGACAGTGGCTCATTCTTCCACGCTGTTTTCTGCCCATCTGTCCAAGGAACAGCCAAAAGGTCAGGAGTGGCTGGAGGGGGGCAGTGACCAGGCTCTGTGTTGATCACAGAGTTCTGCACAGCATTTGAAAGCATCTCTCTAGGAAATTCCCCCAATCTGCCAATTAACCCTATTTCAAAGGTGCATGAAACTGCATTTCCTGCCTCCTGTCACAGCTCCCCTTTCCCATGTGACATGTGTCCTGCACAGCCAGGGATGTAGAGCCAGCACCTCCCATTTTCAATGCAAGGAACAGAATCCCAGAATGGTTTGGGTTGGAAGGGACCTTAGAGCTCATCCAGTGCCACCCCCTGCCATGGGCAGGGACACCTTCCACTCTCCCAGGCTGCTCCAAACCCCATCCAACCTGGCCTTGGACACTTCCAGGGATCCAGGGGCAGCCACAGCTTCTCTGGGCACCCTGTGCCAGGGCCTCCCCCCCCACAGGGAATCTGATAGCCCTAAAGTGCCCCGTACTCCCGAAATGTGACACAAGAGCAGGTGTCTGATGCTATTTGATGTCACTGAGGTGAAACAGAGCAGTTTGTTTGCTCCCAAATTCAGTAAACAAGGTGTGCTTGGAAAACACACCACTGGCATGTTGCTTCAGAGACAAGCAGCTAAAATATACCTCCTCCCATTCTTCCACCGTTGCCCAACGTGCAGGATGAAGAGTGTTAAGATGTGGCTATCTATCCCAATGACCTTCCTAAAAATGAACTTCCAGCTGTGGGAAAGGTTTAACAGCAATTCTTGCTGCTGTTTTACATGCACAGGTGTGAATCAAAATGAGAGAGGTTTAAAAACACCATTACACTCCCAGTTCAGACAGATGAGCAGACTCATAGAATCATGGAATTACTTGGTTGGAGAAGACATGTAAGATCATGGAATCCAACTGTTCCCCCAGCACTGCCAAGGCCATCACAATCCCATGTCCCCAAGTGCCACATCCACACAGCTGATAAATCCCTCCAGTGATGGTGACTCCACCACTGCCCTGGGCAGCCTACGCCAGTGCTGGACAACCCTTTTGGGGAAGCAATTTTCCCTAATATCTAATCAAAACTTCTCCTGGCTCCTGGAAACAGCTTGAGGCTGTTTCCTCTTGTCCTGTCCCTGTTCCCTGGGAGCACAGACCAACCTCCCCTGGCTGCCCCTCCTGGCAGGGAGCTGTGCAGAGCCAGAAGGGCCTCCTGAGCCTCCTTTGCTTCAGGCTGAGCCCCTTTCTCAGCTCCCTCGGCCACTCCTGGGGCTCCAGCCCCTTCCCCAACTCCATTGCTTTTTTTTTGGACATCAATCCTTCCTTTGACCCATCTCACAGGTTGTGAGACAGCTTCTCACTGTCAGTTTTATCCTCCTGCATAGTTTCCAGAGCACACATCTGAAGTGTCGTGTTTACACTGTTCCTCACTCCAGGAACAGGCTCAGGTCAGTGCCCACCCTGGGTTTCTCCCTCTCTGTCTCTCAGATTCCAAGTGTCTGGTGCTCAGCCAGGAAGCACACACGTTCCATGGGCAAGATGCAAGAGGAAAGGGGACTTGTGCACTCAGGATCACGCTTCACTTTTCTTTTTATAGGAATGGCAGTGACACTGAAAGCAGCTGAGGATTATCCAGCGCCTGTGCCAGGGGCCGGACTAAAGCAGATTCACGAGCATTTTATAGGTCGTGGGGGGGGGGCATGGCCTCTTCCAAGGTCAAAGAATTCCAGTCTTGGAGGCAGAGAATGTTTCAGCACTGTGGCTCAGCAAGTTTGCTGGCAGTTCTGTTTTTGCACAGGGATGGAGGGCAAACAGGTCCATGTTAACAGGCTACAACCCACCCTGGCAGTGGCCTTGCTCCTACTCCTGCTTTCCAGGGAGGAAATCAGGAAGATCCAGCAGATCAAGAAGAAACAACACAATCAAGAAAGGATGCTTTGGTTGTTGCTGCCACTGGCATTTTTGGAACATAGAAAGCCTGTTAATGTGAACCTGCCCAAGGCTGTGTTATTTTTAATTCACAATGAAGATCAATTTATGTATATACAAATACGAATTATTCTGAGTAAAACTGGTTTCCATGTGAGTTTCTTATCCTTTTGGAATACTCCTAGAGGTGAGGGGGGAAAAAAAATCATGGTATTCAGAGAGGGACTTTAGACAAGGGACTGGAGTGCCAGGACAGGGGGAATGGCTTCCAACTGCCAGAGGGCAGGGTTAGATGGGATACTGGGAAGGGATTTTTCCCTGTGAGGGTGGGGAGGCCCTGGCACAGGGTGTCCAGAGAAGCTGTGGCTGCCCCATGATCCCTGAAAGTGTCCAAGGCCAGGCTGGATGGGGCTTGAAGCAGCCTGGGAGAGTGGAAGGTGTCCCTGCCCATGGCAGGTGATGGAACAAAAGGATCTTTGAGGTTCCTTCCCACCCAAACTATTCTGGGATTCTGTGATTTTACGGAAAAGTTTACTAACTCTCTGATTTTTCAAATCTATCCTCTGTCCTCCCTCTCAGAGCAGGTGAGCAGAGTAGAAGACAAGAGCTGGGAAGGACCTCAAGAACAGGAAGCCTTAGTCTGATGTAATGAAGCAAAGGAATTAAAAAACAAAGAGGTTTCGTGAAGCCCTGCAAAACTCTGATCCCTGGAAGGTGGTCACAGCATCCAGGCTGAGCCTGAGCTGCTGCAGCACCTCCCCAGGGCCCCACTTCCTCACTGGAGCTGAGACAACCTTTTTGTCTCAAATGCTGCCAGTTCCTTTGCTGTGACTGCCTGGCTGCACACCTCACCACTGCTTCGTCATTCCAGGAGGGAAGACAGGGAAACAGGGAGTCAGACAAGCCAGAGAGAGGTGGCAGGAGCACTAGGAAGGCCAGGAGAGACGTTTGCCAGCTGCCACGTGAGTGAGGGCTCTGGTGATGTGTGAGGACAGCTCAGATTTCAGCCTTGCTGTCACACTCAGTGTTTGCTGACCTGTGCAGAACCAAACCAAGCCCAGGTTTACAAACTGATGTTCCAATGGCCCATGAAAACCAAAACTATGATGAAGCAGTTTTTCTGAACTCTGTGCATCAGTAGCAGTGAAAAACTAGTTCTTCACAGCAGGGGTTTGATGCACAAGACACACTGAGTCCTGTCTCAGCACACCCTGCAAGTGCTGCAGCAAAGGATTAGTGCCAGCTAACCCCAAAATTAAACTGGTTTAAGATCAAAATATCCAAATACTGCCTTGCTAATATTCTACCTAACTATTAATAATTAGGTAATTAGGTAATAATCAGAGCCTGTCTGACTCTGTTTCAATTCATGAACCAAACTGTTTCCAGGGACATAAACGTTCCTAAAGTGTTTGCTTTGTAGGTCATATGGGGAGGAACCAAGGCATCATCTTATCTTGGAGTGGTAAACAAACAGCCCAGCTGCTGGAGTACCCAGATCCACAGCAACATCCACAACAAAGCTGGGGCTGGAAAAGAATCATGGAATCCCAGAGTGTTCTGGGTGAGAAGAGCCCTTAAAGCTTATCTTATTGCACCTCCTTCAACAGGCAGGGACACCTTCCATTATCCCAGGCTGCTCCAAGCCCTGTCCAACCTGGCCTTGGACACTTCCAGGGATCCAGGGGCAGCTACAGCTTCTTTGGGCAACGTATGCCAGGGCCTCACCACCCTTGTAGGGAAGAATTTCTCCCCAATATCCAAACTAAATCTCTCCTCTACTACTTTAAAGCTGTTCCCCCTTATCCCATCACTAAAAAAAGTCACTGTCCTTCTTTTTTATAACCCCTCTTTACAAACTGAAAATAAGATCAATATGTAGACCTTGAAACAACTTAAGCCACAAACCTCCTGCCGTAAATAAATCTTTATGCACACAGAAAAGAGAAACCTCAGCAACCCTCAGCTTTGGTGCAGGAGGAACAATCACTCCAGTTGTTCTACTACTCCCTGGGTCACAGAACAGTTACTCAATACCTCTCCATGAATCCCCTCCTGCTGCAAACTCCCTCCTTTCATCCTGATCTAAAAGAGATAAATTGGAGCCATAATTACAGAATTATGCCTCAGAATGAGGCATCTCACCTCACATTAAAGCACAAAGAAGCGTGAAGTGAGCATCTGCCACTTGCACTGACCCCAACAGAGCAACATTTCCTGAGCATACAGAACAACTGGTTGATATAAAAGCATAAGGATTACAGACAACACAGCCATGGACATTAAAAACCATCCTCAGAGAGAGAAGAGGGATCAGGATTCCCCTTAACAAGACTTGGAAGCCATCACCCCTAAGCTGAGTGCTGGCAGGCAAAGGAAGTGAGAAGTTTTTTCCCTGCTTTAAGGAATGGCCTAAGGTGGACAATAAAGGAAAGGACATCCCATACTTACTTTTGGAGATGTGGAAAGCTGAGAAGAAGTGCTGAGCAGTTTCATAGAGGCTTCCATCTCCTCGGGTGGAAGGAAGAAGTTGGGAAGAACAACAGGGTCAGATCTGAGCAGAACTGTTAAGGAACAACCTTTGGCAGTGTGCAGATGCACAGAGCTCCAGATGTGGAAAAAGCCTCAGCTGTTAACAGGTCCCAAATAGTGAATCTCATTTGTTTTAATCAATGTTCCATTGCTCTGAACACTTGGTTCTCCCACCTGAGCTCGCAGAGTGTGGGACAGCAACTTGCTTTAAAACAATACCTCACAAATTTGTAGAGGACTTCATCTTGCAAAAAATCCAACACTGAGTCCAAGATTTGGAATCTGTGCAAGAAATGTTAGGAAGTATTTTAAAAGCAAAATAATGCATGCTTCTTTTAATTCAGGAGAAACACAAGAGCTCTAACACATGGGGAAAAATAACATGGAGAGAAAAATGTAAGACACATCAGGACTACCCAAAACAAAGGGACTCTCATAAATCACAAAATACATTGGCTGTAAGAAAGCCATCACTACATTGTGTGAAACACAGCCTAATGGGCTCCTCCAGCGCCTTCCCAGATCACCATTCTGGATTCATTTCCCAGGGAAGAGCTGCACATAGCAAATTTCTCTTTCCTGAGATCAGGGAGATTCTAACTAAGCAGTATGAGTATTTGAATGCAAGGAGAGTTTAAGGAAAAGGTAAAGGATACAAAGTGACTTTGGATTTGAGGGAATTTCCCGACCCTTCCAGTGGGTCTTCACTGCTGTCATCAGGGAAGCCCTCGCTATTTCTTTCCGAGCCAGCTTGGGCTGATACACTCTGAACACAGTTCTCATCAGAACCACTTCCTTCCTTGTCCTGATGATCTCCATTTAGAACCTTGGCATTTTCCTCCTCCCCTCTCTCAGTGGTTTTTCCACTGGTCAGACCCACGTCTCCTGGGAACAGCAGCAGCTCCTTGGAGCCTGCACGGGACTCTACATTTCCATTTGTGGGTTCAATATTCAGTGCTCTGTCCCAGAGGCTCTGTCCAGCAGGCTGAAGCAGCTCCTCCTCCACTGTTCCCATGCTCCTGTTGAAGGTCAGGAAGTCTCCTGCTGCTCCCCAGGGACTGTTCCCACCTGCGTGGGGGCTCATGGGTGGGCTCAGGGCGCTGAGCACGCTCTGGCTGTCCCCTTGCAGGATGCTGGACAAGGTGCTGCTGTTCCCTCTCTGGAAACAACCTACATCCATGGAGTGCTGATCTTCAGGCCTGGGATCCACAGGATGCTGCTCAGCCCCCTGCCCCGTTTCGGAGATCACACTGGACCAGGGGCTGGTCCTGTCCGTTACGGTCGTTATTTCATTAAGAGCTCGTGGTTCGATAACATCCTCCTCGTATTCTTCTTCACTGTGTGGCTGAATGGCAAAAGCACCTTCATTTTCTTGGATATAACCCACTGGAGGCTCATCTTCAGGGACAATGGGGCCTAGAAGTTGGTGCAACATGTGTCTGTCAAACACAGCCCTGCCAGCGCTGCAGGGCTCGCCAGGAGAGCGCGACTCCAGCTGGCCATGAGGAGCTTCAGCTCTGGCTCCTCCCTCCTTCCAGCTGCCTACATCCA
This sequence comes from Climacteris rufus, assembly GCA_013398175.1. Classification (NCBI taxonomy): domain Eukaryota; kingdom Metazoa; phylum Chordata; class Aves; order Passeriformes; family Climacteridae; genus Climacteris; species Climacteris rufus. The sequence continues at coordinate 424,199 of VZRZ01001874.1, read as the reverse complement.
CAGCACCCAGCTTCCTGCCGCTGTCTTGATGTATATCACAAGCTTCTTCGCTATTTCTAGTTCTAGTCTGCAAGTCTGCTTAACAAAAAAAAAGCATCAGTGAATGCACAGAGCAACAATTCAACTTCGATCTGATTGATCTGGGTTTTTGGCAGCAAGTCCTAATATGTAAGGATGGTTAGGAACTAAACACGCACGGCTTAGCAAACACTCTGCTGATGTGAGCATGCTCTGCTCTGTTTCCCAATGACAAGGCCAGAAGGACAGAAATGCTACGGAAAAAAAAGAAGCATTAAGGATGAATAGGAAATGTTACAAATTCTTAAAAAAGCCACAATCACTTATTTTTGCTTCCTAGTGAGCAGATCCTGTTCATTGTTTCATCCTCTGAGAATTCAGTTCACCGGTATTAGGTAAAATGGCAAACTTTTGAGGCAAGTGCTCCTCCAAGGGAATGGTGGGAGACGTTTGGAAAAGGAGAAGGAAGATTGCAGAGGAAGGCATGTAAAAAAGCAGTAAAAACAATTGCTAAGGATGAGAAAGGAAATAAAAAGAACAAAACCTTGGAGAATAAAGAGGGAAAGAAAAGAGAGGATCAAGGTGGTGATACAAGAATGGCAAATTCTGGCATAACAGGGGTGTGCCCTTCAACTTCATCTCCTGGAAATGCTGCTTCCAACACTGCTTCCATAATAGGAAGCCATGGGCAGAAAAAGCATGGAATAACTTTCAAAGTGGCAGCAACTGTAGCTCTTGGCTCCAGTTTATTCTCTGCTCTGGTAAGTTATTTTAAAAGTGTTAGCAGGGATTTGATTTCCTTGTCATTTTGCTACTCACAGCAACAACTTACCATTGATTAGACTGCTGACCTGAGACACCAACTGACTAGATTCTTCCAAAAGATGGCATCCTTTGGGATCCACTTCTCTGCTCCTTGAGCCCTGATGGTCACTCTCTTGCTCCTCATGGCTTCGTTTGGATGTGCTGAAGTCAGGAAAAGACCTGGTCAGCTTCTGACTGAAGTATCTTTGAACTTCATCCAGCTCACTCAAGTTTTTCCTGCAAGCAATGGTAAGAAATTTGGTAAGAGGGGAAAAAAAAGCTTGTGGCAGCTGGGTTTTAGTTAGATCACTCTAGTCAACAACATGTAAGCATGCAAATAAAAAATTAAAGGTTTTTACTGAAAAATAGATCAGTAGGCAAGTGTTGAGGTTGTCCTAAGCAAGAGCATAATACTCAAGAACAAATCCTGACTTAGCTATGAAACTTAAGCTGGAAGCTAAAGAAGAGCTGGTTTTAAACTTAATCAAATGAGTTGGATTTGAGAGGACCTTCCAATAAAAGTCATAAAGTTAAGAATATAACTTGACTTATGGCTGAGCTGGATAAAAATCTGAGGATTTCTATGTGTTTAAGGTCCAGGGATTCTAAGATACATTGCTTGTGGTAGCAGGGGAATGGATGAAATGCCTCAGGAAGTCTCTTTCAGTCTTACATTCCTACAGATAGTAAATACTATTCTTCTAAATTTGTATCTCATTTAAACCTAGAATCTAGTCAAGAGAACAGTGCTTCTAGCAAGGAGAAAAGCATCCTGTTGGGGAAGATTATACTGCCCCCTGCACCACAAAAATGCTTACAGGCCTGTTCTTGTACCTGTGGAAGTCAGCTGGGGACTGCACCTGCCATGTGACAGATGTACCAGGATGGATAAATCCAAGCATTCTCTCCAGATTTGGAAACACTCGTGTTGCTGTTCCCCTTCACCAGCTCACCACGCTGCTAGAGCCCCTCAGTCCTGTTGTGGAGCTCCCCACCCAGTCCCTGCTTTTCCAGCCTGGCCTCATCCCACCGTAAATTCCACGAGAGTCTCTCCATCACTACTTATTGCACTGTTCCACCTTCCCCTCCTCAGAACCGGATCCCTAACGCCCGAGCTCTGCCCTGCAAACCCAAGGCTGGCAGTGCCCAAGGCCAGCGGTGCCCAAGGCCGGCAGTGCCCAAGGCCGGCAGTGCCCAAGGC
>VZRZ01001874.1:391784-422015 GCA_013398175.1 Climacteris rufus | reverse complement strand
GTGCCCAAGGCTGGCGGTGCCCAAGCCTGGCAGTGCCCAAGCCTGGCGGTGCCCAAGGCTGGAGATGCCCAAGCCTGGAGGTGCCCAAGGCTGGCGGTGCCCAGGGCTGGCGGTGCCCCACTTTACCTGAGTGCGGTGAGGAGAGCAGAGCGCGAGGCCGGCACGGAGGAGCCCGGCCCGGCTGCCCGGCGTGCGCCGCCCCCCGCGCGCTGCAGGCCCAGGTGGAACCTGCGCACGTTCTGCAGGTGCTCCTCGTGCCGGGGCCGCCGGCTGCCGGGGGGGCCAACCCTGCTGGAAACAGAGCCGTGTTGAACTCTGAACAGCAACCACGCTGGAGCCTCTACCTGCGCAAAGGCTGCCAGCTCAGGTTTATCCGGTGTCTCAAAATCCATTAAAGAGCCACTGACGGGTGAAACTAGTTCTTTCAAATATCCCCAGGAATGACATTTACTGCTTCAGATTTATCCCACAATCAAGTTAATGGTGTAGCTGGTAGGGAGTTTTCCATGCCTGCTGTCAGCTCCCAAGCAGCTGTTCTGATTCTATAGTGGTGGCCCACAGTACCTCTACGCTTCAAAGACACATAAAGGAAAAGGATCTCTGCAGGCTAAATAAACAAATCACGAAATAAAACACTCTCTCACTCATTTTAAGGGACAGAAAGCAGGAATTACTGCAGGATATCTGACAGTCCTACTCCTGGAATATGCAATACTACAGCATTTCATCAGCTGTCATTCACTGGTCATGGACAGAAGTTAAGGCAAAATAAAGGGGATGCATCAGGAATACTCTGTTCTGTTTGTAGGGAAGAAAATTAAAACCAAAATATAAAACCCCCAAACTTATGAAAAATAAAACCAAATACAGACACCGCCTTTATTCTTATCAGAGCATAGAGAAAGTACCTGCCAGTTTTAGTAATGGCATCATTTAAATCCTAATTTACAAGGGTGTAAATGAGCAGGAAAAGAACATCTAGGTTGTGTCAAAAGGAACCTGTCCCAGGACTGCTACCTCCTGCACCTCCCTCTCACTGGGAAAGGGAATGTCCACTAATTTTTAAGTCCAAACACAGTGGAAGAGCTCTGACAGGGTGTGCTATTTTTTCAGTAGAGTCAGTTGGCTTTAGAGAGGTATTTCTGAGACCCGAAAATAATCCAAAAGGTTGTCAGCCTGTGGACTTACTGCTCTTGAGCAGGAACGCTGACTTCCTTTGACAAGGAATTCAACATCTGCTTGGACAAGTTTGTAGAATTACTAGGAAATGTTGGAAAGCTGACCTTCACCTAGAATGAAAAGGAACACCATACATGAGTCTTTCACAGCAAGAAAATAAGACAAATTAAAGTATTATATTGCTGATCTAACGAAAAATCAGGCTTTCTAAATAGCTTTGAATTTTCAAATTATTTCCCAGCACTGAGCCAAAGTACTGTTTCACAACACTCTCATTTCAGACACTTTTGTTAATTCCCCCCACACTACCAGAAAGTAAATTGATGGAAAGTAAGAGACGGACTCCATTACATGTGTGTAACACACTCCAGCATATCTGGGAAGTCTGGAAAGAGAATAAAGAAAAACCCAGAAAAAATGACAAATATTCCAGAAAAACAGTTTCCTGCCACATTAGGCATTTCCTAAGCAAGAGAAAGCTGTTTCTACTGTATGTTTTTGGGCAACAGATGCCACCCAAAACAGCAAATAGAACGATGCCATGCTCCCAGACATCCAAATCCACAGAATATTCTCCTAAAAAAAAATTCCAAACACCCATGAAGCAACAACAGAGTGAAGTCAATGGGGTTGCTCATGACTTGGTTTGAGTGTTGTAACCAGCACTGGCCTGCAGCTTCCATGGAAACCTGGAGCAGAATTCCTAAGGAATGAAGTGTTTCTGTATGTTTACACAGACTGGCCCATGGCAGCACTGTGAAATTGTTTTGCATTTGCTCAGGAACCTGCAGACTCAGTGCTGATTATTAGGAATCCAATGAAATGTGAGAGGGGAGGAAACGGAAGCACATACGGCAGAACTTTCGGGCTGGGCTCGGGCCCTGGCCTGCCTTTCTTCTTTGAGGTTATTTAAGTTTTGGAGAGGGGAAACTGCAACTTTAATCTGGCCCCGGCACTGGCCGCTGAAGTCGGTGATGTTGTACCAGCCACACACCAGCTGGAAGCCAGACAGGAGAGGAGAAAGGTCCACGGCTGCAAATCCTATCACTCGCTCCGACTCTGGGGAAGAAGGACACGAAGCACAAGTTCATGGAGATGAACCATTCTCAGGAATGCTAAAACACAGACCTTGAAATATGTCTTGGAAGTTGACCTGAGGTCCAGAACAATCCTATCCAAGAACAGGATATTATTTGGATTACCCCAGTTACATTGAGCTCAAAATGTCCCTGCAGAACCAGTGAAAGCCCAGGGCAGGGAGAGGCATTGGCAGGAGCATCACTGTGTACACACAGTAATCCGGATACACAGTAAGGTTATTTTGGAAGCAAAAAATCAGACAGCTGAACTTCAATATGTAAAAAGAAAGAAAGAAAAGTATTTGGTTACAACTGGCCACACTTCAATCAACTGCAGCAACAAGGAGCAGCACTTGAAAGAAGCAGTAAAGAATTTCCTTCATCAGGAAAATCCAAACTCTAAAGTACAAAATAAAACCAGGAAGAATACAAATGAACCAAACCTCATAAGATGATTAATGGGGAAAAGGAGGATGCCAAGGAAATCAATAGGTATTTATCTCTGGCATTCTTCTAGTACAAGGCAAAAAATGTCATTACAATTCTACTCTTCAATTTACTTAATAGAATTTATTTTCCTTGCATGAAATACAAGTAACCCAAAGAAGTGGACACAGAAAAGACACTCCTCTCAATAGTGCACTACAGACTTTACCTGCTTTGTGCCACACTTTGAAGACCAAGGCTTGCTGTGGATCCAGAAGAAGCTCTTTGGATAATCTATTAAGAACAAAAATTGTAATATTTTATAGTTGAAAGCTGTAATGTGTGAAGTTCATTCCTGGAATTAAAAATAAAAACAAATGGAAAACTGAAGTGTTAAACGTGGAACAGTTTTTATGTTGTCTGAAGCAATTCAGATATTAGGAACACTGGAGGAGACAAGATTGGGGGACGCAGGTTATTCCTGAATATTGCCATGTACGACTTGATCTGCTGAGGTTCCTTGGAGGAGTCAATTGATCTGTTTTAATTTAAGCTCAGATATCTACATCAGAACTAAAAAAACCCAAACCTGATGTCCTTTTCACAGCTGGCCTGGCTGTCATATCCAGGGAGTGTCTGTGTGAATCCCCATCTCTTACCTTGATTCTTGCTGGAAGTCCCAGACTGGTGAGTCTGTATTTTCTATCACTGGAGTGGTTACTGGAGCTTCTGCACCAGCAACAGCAAATGACACACAGCTGCTGGGGGCTGTCACTTCACGTTCTGTCAAGGGACTTCCTGAAATGATACACAATTAAATACAGATTTTTAAATTAATAACAAAAAAAAATCTAAAGGCAGTTCAGCTATTAAAACCAGACAATTTGCAAAGAAAATCCACCATCTAGAAAATACTCCTTTTCACTGCTGGAGCTGAAAGCATGTTATATTTACAATGGGAGAAAATACTACATGAACCTTTTACAGAGCAGAAACTGGAATATTCAAGGGAGAAACAGAAAAACCATTTGCCCAAGACCATCTAAGAAGTCAGAAGCAAAGCTAGGAATAAAACCCAGGTTCTAGCTCAAGCACTGGAATAATGCTTGAGGTACTCTCCATTCTGGGCCACCTGTTTGGCAATCATGAAAAATGACATTTCTTCTTGAAACCAGTTTGTATTGCTTTCAGTAGATCAGCTGCCTCTCCATTAGTTACTTCTAAAAATCCCCTAAAATAATAAGTTGAAGACAGAAATATTTCAATATTTCTGCAATATTCAAAAGAAACCTCCTTTGTATCATCAAAAACTTTGCAATAGCAAACAATGTTGCATCAGTTTTCCAAAGACTACGAATTCCAAAAGATTCCAGAATCATTACAAAAAATCCATCCGCAGAGCTCAGAATCTTTTAGAATTATATACTCTTAAAACATGACTTGTATTTGACTCTTAGTTGTATTATCAGGGGAACAAAAGGTGAGTACAGTGAGCCAACTTTACAAACTGATTCTATGCTAAATTTGCAAGAGTCTTGTGATAGGAGTGTCTTGTGGTTTTTTTTTTTATTCAGACAATGCTTTACTTGGAGTTTAGCTATTCAGATAATGCTTAATTTTAGAATTCAGCTGTCATCTCTAACAGGTAACATTATGTTATTTCTGTTTTGGATTTTATTCATGAAGACAGGCTGAATAGTTCAAACTGCTTTCCCTGTACTTAACATAGCGATTGGGGTTGCAACACCATGAAGCCAAGTTCAAAACCCACTGCTGCCATTCACTTTGCTGAAGTATGAACAGATTCAAGAGGAAAACAAAGAAACAAAAAGAAAAAAGAAAGACAAGAAAGAAAGAAAAGAAAAGGGGTGGTGGTGATGTTACCTTTTAAACTTAGATGCATTGCTCTTTCCACAAGGATACTGACAGCAACTGTGTTCTCCAGAAACATCACATTATCTTCCTGTGGTTTGCCATTGGTGATTCCTGAACTTGCACTATCCATCTGCTGTTTGTCAGAGAACTGCTGCCTCAGATCAGGGCTTTCCCTTGTGCCTTCATCTTCACTGTTGCTGCCTTCCTCAGCACAGGGAAGCCTGGGCAGAGCAGCAGGAGGGGAAGCAAGGCTGATGTGAACACGCACAGCAGCTCCTGCCAGGTCTGCAGCATTGCACCTGAACAACGGATAAACCCCTGCAGGAGAATTCACAAACATGGCTAAATGAGCCGAAGGAAAAGCATGAGCCTGCAAAACAGCTGGTGTAGTTCATTACTGTAGAGATCTCACATGAGCCCAGCAGAATGAATTTTGATTTTCAGTGTAATTTCTATGCGAGTTAACACCCCCAAGTATCAGTTTGGAAATACTAAAAACCACAACCAATCCTCCAAATTGGTACACCTTCATTTTCCCCCTGGCAGCTCAGATTAAAGCACATCAACTTCCTGAGAGCCCTAGCGACAGTGACTCTGCATAATTTTATATACATACATTTACAATACAACATATATCCAGCATAAAAATTTGTTTTAACTCCTGTTTTTTCTCCCTTCCCTGAGTGAATCCAAAAGAAGAGCCAACCTGTCCACAAATCTGGCAGCTGATGGGTACCACATAGATGACAGAAGCCAGACACTAAAACACAAACTCCACCTCATTATGAGAAAGAACTTTCCATGCAGGGGGCAGAGCCCTGGAACAGAGAGGGCCTGGAGTCTCCCTATCTGGAGACATTCCAAACCCACCTGGACATGTTCCTGTGTCACCTGTTCCAGGTGACCCTGCCTGGGCAGGGGGGTTGGACTGGATGATCTCCAGAGATCCCTTCCAACCCCAGCCATCCCGGGATTCTATGCAGGACAAACCAAAGCTGTAAACATTTTGTTTAAAGTGACTGGAGAAGGAACCACATTAAATTGCCAATAAAGAGGAATGAAATGTGACCCTGCACTTTAGGAACTCACCACTAACACTCAGTGTTCTCCTTGGTCTCTCTGCTAATGCTGCCAGGTCGACGTAGGCAGACCCAATAAGACGATCTGTATCAAGCGGTCTTTCCACCTCGTTTTCCTTGCCATATGCCCACCACACCTGGATTTCTAGTTTCTCCTCTCTGAAGAACCACAGCAGTCCTTGGCTCCTTCTGAGAGTCACCTTGTGCGGTTTCCTGAAGTTCACCGTAACATTCTGCGCGTCATCGCTCAGTTTGGGCCGCTTAAGCCAAGTGCACGTGGCGTCCTGCTCGTACAGTTTGTACCTGAGGTAGCAGTGAGTGCTTCTGTGCAGGTGTGTCTGGCCTGCCAGCAGCACACAGCGGAGCGGCAGCCACACCCTCGGGGTGGAGACGGTCACGGCCACCGCGCTGGCACCCTGCTCCCAGTCACCGCTGTCGTCCTCGCTGTCTTCAGGGATGTCTCCAGTGCTGCACCCCCAGAGCCTGGCAGCCTCCACCACACGCTCCCTGTCCCCCTGACGGGCAAAGGCCACCGAGAGCTCCAGGCCTCCCACGGCAGCGCCGGGGCCGCGCGGAGGCCGCGGCTCTGCGGAGAGGGTCAGCGGGTACCAGCCTGAAATGCCTTCAGGAGGAAAGGAGCACGTCAGGCTTATGCCACCTCCTGAGAAACGTCACTCGAGAACGGTCACCTCTCTGCTCATCAGTCAAGGACCAGAACTTCAAGTGTTTTGTTTCTCGTTTGGAATTTACTCAATAATTTCTAATCTGAAAGAGCAACAAGTTACTGGTCTTCAGAAAACCTCAGCAGCAGTTCTGAACCCAAAGGATTTCCACTTTATTAACAACATTCATTTTACAATGAAACCACATCCCATGGATCTGCAACTATAAAATTATGTGTTCTCTTTTCTTTCCTCCTTGGTTCCCATGGAAAACAACACCAAAATTTTTGGCTGGAGAAAATGAGAACTTTACTGAAATTAAAGCAAAAATAACCAAGGCAATAATGAAAACATCATTATTACCAGGTATAAGAATCCCAAACTAATGCCAGATAGAAGATCATTAGTGGACAAATGTGTGAATAATTTTTTCACAGAAATTTCACAGAATATTCTGAGGTGGAAGTGACCCAAAAGGAGCATTGAGATATTTCATATGTAGTTCAAAAAAAAAAGTAATCCTACTACTTTCTAATTATCTAAGACCTTTGTTTCCAGCTATGACATCTGAAGAGCATTCACTGGTCCTGCACTAAACACTTCAACTCATGGACCTTACATCCTTTTTGGACTTTGGATCTAGAAAATAAACAGCACTGAACAAAATCCTAAGAATTTTAGGTGCTAGTTTTAGCTGGCATGGAGTTAAATTTCTTCATACTAGCCTCAGAATATTCATTCAGCCACTAGGCATCCTACACCCTGAAAACAGATCTTCAAACAACAACCTTTATGTGACTTTTCTAATACAGGATTTTTACTGAACATGTGGGGGACATCTCAAAGAACTTTGGTCTAAAAAAACCCAGAAAACCCCCAAAACAAATCTCCCAAAACAGGAACGAAAATTGTTTTAAGGAATTACAATAGCACTTACACAGAATGTCATAGCACTGCTGTATTACCTGATCTTCGTGTCAGTAGGTCTCTGGTTGGAATTGTGACTGTCCCAAGAAGATAATCTCTAGATGTTCTATCAGCCAATCTGTCAGTGGCTGGAAAAGAAACAATTTTGTAAATACACCAAACTGAAACACAAGGTTTAGAAGGGATTGACTGGAAAACAGCAGGTGCAGTTGTTGGAGGTGCTTTCACAGTACTTCCTTTGAAAGAAAACTCTAATGCCTCAACAGCAAATAGCTTAGCTGTCATCTTGAAAACACTTTTAACCCTTTAAAATGCATTATCTTTTCTTTTAAGCAGTGATCTTGATCACCAGGAATCTCAAAATCTCTTTGCACAAGGGGAACAGTCCCTGCTGAAGACAGTCTAGGTAATTACATCTATTAGCAACTGCAGAGTTCCCTGGGAACAGTCAAATTCAGGCTGCACAGGGTTCTGACCTGCTCCAAGATGGCCCTGCTCATTGCAGGGGATTTTTGCAAGTCCCAAAACCAAACTGTTACATGATTCTATGAATATTCTCTTTTCTATACTAAAAGGAAGGGGACTTCTGCACCAGCACTCAGTCCTTGTCATCACACCCGTTGCCTTACCCGACTTGGTGCTCTGATGGTAGATAGAGAAAACAATACTGGCAGACTGCAAGAGCTCCCCCAGAGAAGAGGTTTCTCCACTGCTTTTCTGAATTATGAGGTTACAAAGAAACTCCATGTGATGCTCAAACTCTGGGCAGAAAGAACAGGGCACGGCCTGTGTGCTGCGTGCCTGTGCCTGGGGCAGGAAGGACAGGAGCACACACACGTAAGTGTTCACTCCCACCCCTGCATAGTACTGGACAGAGGGGTTCTTCTGTGCCACAGCTCTTCATTCAACATGTGAAAAAAAAACAGAAAGAAGGAAGAGAATGCACGTAATGTATGAGGAATCTAGGAACTAACACGATTAAAGCAGAGGTGAAAAGATGGGACTAACAGCGAAATTTCTAAGTCAAAACATATAAGGGTTCTGGTTGCACAGTAACTTTCACCTTTTTTTTTTCTACCTGAACATACTAGGAACAGATATGAAATGGTGACAGAACTCATGAGGTGCATCCCTGGTGGCTGTGCTTTTATTTGTGGTTGAGAAAGCACTCAGCACCTTTAAGAAAATACTATACTGCAGAATAATTTCCCAGAGAACCTGCTTCAGAAAGAAGTTGAAGGCCAAGCCAAATTAACTTAACACTGGGACTAGTAAAAGGAGGTGAAACTAGCAAATGGAATAATTTACAAGTAAACCAGACCCAGGTATTACTCAAGTCACACATCTGAAGGATGAGGAGTTTGAGGTCATTCCATTCCCTTGACTACTCCAAGCACCATGGAACAGCAATCCTCATCTTTCAGGGTTTTAATTAAGATGGATCAGGGGCTCAGCAACACTGAGAAAGGGTCAGACCACAGCTCTGGAATGACAGGAGCCATCCTTCTTTTATGGGATTGACTCCCTCTATTCTAGCCCTTTCCTAACTCTTGAAAATCATACACTGGAACTATGTCCAGGTGATACCAAGCACTTGGAGCAGCAGCCTTATGGTGGAAAGAGAGATGTTTCATTTCCTAGTTAGTTTATTGAGGTTTTCACAGTGAAATGCAAGAAAACAACCTCAGCTAGCCTTTCAATAGCATGGATCAATTCAACACCAGGATCTAATGCTCAAATGGGTACCATCTTATATCTGCCAATTTTTATATCAGTCTTTGGTGTAGAAAAATTGGAAATGTAGGAAAACATGCCCTTCCAATCTCAATCCTTCTGCAGAACAAATACTACCATCCTGAACTGCAGCTTCAGGGACCAGAGTAACTGCTGATGGTCTTTATAAAGTCATTTCCACTTTGGAGCAGAACTCACTTTGACCCTTGGTCTCTGCAGATGAAAAGTTGGCCAGTAACAATTTGTTCTAATCTCATGCCTCAGCCTGCTGCCTCCAGATAAAGATGTTTTAAGTGAAAGATGTTCCTTTCTGTATTAGGCTTTACCTGGCTGCTGCTTGCAAACCAGCTGCCCTGTGTATCTGGACAGAAAGTGAAACAGCTCGAGCACTTACTCCTGCTGCCATTTTCATGGACCGTTGGTACCTCACACTCACGTTGAGCAAACCTGGATTAAATGAAAGAAAAGAAGGAAAGAAATGGCCAGCTATTAATACAGGTACATCCAACATAACCAATATTTAGATATACCTCTTAATACAAAACTTACTCTATCAATGCAAAGAAATAATTCCATTAACCCATTCAGTGTGAGAGGCTGCACTTCAGCCAGAATTCCCAGCAATACCCGAGGCACAGAGAGAAATCCAGTGAATTTGGCAGAATTCCCAGCAATACCCGAGGCACAGAGGGGAATACAGGGAATGTGGCAGAATTCCCAGCAATACCCGAGGCACAGAGGGGAATCCAGGGAATGTGACGGAATTCCCAGCACACCCAAGGCACAGGGGGAAATCCAGGGAATGTGGCAGAATTCACAGCAATATCCGAGGCACAGAGGGGAAATCCAGGGAATGTGGCAGAATTCACAGCAAACACCCGAGGCACAGAGGGGAATCCAGGGAATGTGACGGAATTCCCAGCACACCCAAGGCACAGGGGGAAATCCAGGGAATGTGGCAGAATTCACAGCAATATCCGAGGCACAGAGGGGAATCCAGGGAATGTGACGGAATTCCCAGCACACCCAAGGCACAGGGGGAAATACAGGGAATGTGGCAGAATTCCCAGCACACCCGAGGCACAAGGGGAGCGCACCCCGCCGGTGCCGCCCCGCTCAGTGTCTCCCCCCTGTGGCCACAGCCCCGCACAGCCGCGCCGGCGCTGCCCGAGCCCGCTGCGGGTTCCCGCTGCCAGAGCTCCCAAATCGCCCTCCCCCGGCCTTCCAACACGCCTCCTACAGTGCTGCAGCGATCTGTAGAGATCTGCAGAGATCTTCCAAGGTGTCGGAACAAACAATGCCATCGTGTTCTGCTACTGCACGGGGCTCAATTATCGCAAAACAACAGAAGCACAGACCTCCCTGTCCCAGCCCCAGCTTGTTTTACCTCCACCTTTTTCCAAGAAGCTGCCTCAGAGTTCCCTGTGGCCTTCCCAGAGCTGATGTCTGTGTTATTTGAAAGAGCCACAAGAGATGTCTCTGCTCACACTATGTACCATAAACAGCCCTTCTTCAGATTCTCCTTCCCCACCTCACAAGGGAAGCTCAACTACAGGCTGGGGCTTATTGGCAGCAAAGCACTTAAATACACAGGGAGGGCTTTTGAAAACTTTTTGGGACTTTGAGGGTTGTCCATGTTTAATCACTGATTTTTCACTCATTATGGTGATAGTGAAAGCTGGAAGGAAAACCACTCCTGGCTGGTTTCAGCTGCCAACACAAAGACATATTTTTATTTGCCTTGGAAGCAAATAGACTTTATATTTACACACAGAATCAGAAAATTGGCTGGAAAAGACCCATAAAATCACAGAGTTCAACTGTTCCTCCAGCACTGCCAAGGCCACCACTAACCCATGTTCCCAAGTGCCACATCCATGCTGCTGTTAAATCCTGACAGGGACGGGGACTCCACCATGGCCTGGGCAGCCTGTGCCAGGACTGCACAGCCCTTGGGGGGAAGAATTTTCCCTGATATCCAACCTAAACCACCTTGGCACAACTTGAGGCCATTTCCTTTGTCCTTTGCTAACACACCACCAAACACTGACGCTCCTCTCAACTGAGCCTGACTTCAGCCTTCCTCACCTGAAGACTGCAGATGAAATTCCTCTGAGAAATCAGTCCGGGGGACCAAGGGAAGATTAAAAGTTTGTAAGCCGATTTCTTCCCGATGCTGCATAGTCACCATGGCACAGAGGCGTGACAAAGGCAAGGCCCCTTTGGCAACCAGCTGGTCTCTGACATTTGGGTAATAATACCTGGTAAGACACAAAAACCCAGCGTCAACATTTCTCTCTCAGTTGCACAGAAGTCAACTTGGAGTGCCTTTCAAACCCTGATTAATCTCCCCAGCTAAGAGAGAAACTCAAGCAAATGTATTTCCACAGAAGAATAAGTGTTTAAGCAGACAACGCTACAAATCTGTATTTGCACTAGTCCTAACAAGTCAGCAAGCAGGAACTCCACTAAAAATTGGCATCCCAAAGAAAAACAAGAGAAGGATCTGGTACCAAATATTCTCCACTCTCATTTTCTGTTAATAAGTGAAAATGCCTCTCTTGCAGAACAGATTTGTGGTACCAGTTTACGAGTGTAAAAAAATTACTCTAAACCTTTTCTTAGTGCATCACTTGGCTTCAGATTCATCCTAAATGAATTTTGGCCCCGTATCTTATGAACAGCCCATAGTAATTCTCATGTCACTTTGCAAATTTAAAAAAGCCTGGCTTGTTTACCACACAATGAACAGACTACTGTATTTTTCTGAAGCCATATGTCTTCCTGGCTTCTTCTCTCCATTACTAATAATTAGCTTCAGTAGCCAAAGAAATAATGTGAATTTACAAAACATTTTATATTATTTCTTTTGTAATCAGTGACTTGTATTAGGGAAAAAAGCAAACCCAACACAATGATATTATACTGCTATTAAGTAAAATTTACATGTGTCCAGCATTTAAACACTACTTTTAGATGGTTATGCTGATTAAAAGGTGAAAGCAAGCAAACCAAGAACACACACTTTCTAAGTAAGTTGTAAAAAGAAAGGAGTAGTCAGGATTCTTGGTGGGGAAAAAGGCCTACACGTCAAATGCACATATTAATCACCAAATGCTGATGAGCTTACCATTTTTTTTCAGCTATTAGTAAATAATATTATGGAATATCCATCCCAGAGCTGGATATTTTTCAAGATCAGATCTATCTCTATCTGCATTGCTGTGCCATCTACAAAGAATAGGATGTTGTTCTGTACCTGCACCAGACTTCAAACTGGATTCCTCCTCCTGCTGCTCCTGGTGCCATAAATGCACTGACCAGGAGCCTCTGGACTGGGACATCAGCAGGAACCAACAGGGAATGGTGATGCTCATCATCAAAGATGGGATCAGGGACACACAAAGTGGCTGCTGTTCGAAATGGCTTTAATGTGATGCCTGTGAGTCAAGCAGAGTTGGTTAAAAATTGTTGCAATTGCAGCTTTCAACCTTTTCCTGCTTGCAGTCCTTCAGAAGGCAGGTCAGGGAGTGAAATCCTCCTGGGAGAAGGCTTGCTCCTCTGAGGGTCACTTCACAAAGCTTTTACAAGCAATCCATGCAGCCCCATGACCCGGAGAAACACAGGCTGGGAACTACTGCTAAAAAAGCCATACAAAAATCCCACAGATTTGCTATGGAATCCTGTTACTGACTGTCATTTTTCAGTGGGAATGTGTATTAGTGATTCAGAGCACTCAAACCAACACTATGTTCTTTTCTACAATTGCAATTATTTTAATACTTTTTTTTATAATCTGAAAAATGGTGGGTTTAGATTGGATATTGGGAAGAAATTCCTCCCTGGGAGGGGGGGGAGGCCCTGGCACGGGGTGGCCAGAGAAGCTGTGGCTGCCCCATCCCTGGAACTGTTCCAGGCCAGGTTGGATGTGGCTTGGAGCAACCTGGTATAGTGGAAGGTGTCCCTGCCATGGCAGGGGTGGGACTGGGTGGGCTTTAAGGTCCCTTCCCACCCAAACCATTCTGTGTTAATCTTAATGATCTAAACCAAGCAACTCTTCTGTTGGTGTATCCATGAAAATCCCAGAATTGTTAAGGTTGGAAAAGCCCTCTAAGATCATGAAGTCCAACTGTTAACCCAGCACTGACAAGGCCACCAGTGAACCATGTACCCAAGTGTCATATCCACAGATTTTTTGAACATTTCCAGGGATGGTGACTCCACCAGGGCTGGGCAGCCTGTGCCAGGGCTTGATAACCTTTTTGATGAAGACAATTTCCCTAATATCCAACCTAAACCTCCCCCAGCACGACTTGGAGCCATTTCCTCTTGTCTTATCTGTTGTTCCCTGGGAGCAGAGCCTGACTCCCATCTTGCTGCACCCTCCTGTCAGGGAGCTGTAGAGAGCCAAATGAGCATCCTGAAATGCTTGTGCATGTAAAGCCTTTGTTGAACTTAGCTGTGTACAATCTCATTGTTCCCTGCAGATCTATTCCTGCATCTTTGTGGGATCAGCTGGCACGGCCCTCTAGGACCTGTAACAAAAGGTGCCATGTGAAGAGATTCAGAACTAGGGCTCTCCTTTTTGCTGGGAACTTGCCACCTGCCTCAGGCAAACAAGGCTTTTAATCCAGTGACACAGCCCAAGTTGAGCTGGATGCAGATCTTCCCAGAAAAATAAGCACTAGCTGCATGAAAGCTCAGAAAAAAACACCTCCCATCTTACTTAGGCAGAGGGAACATAACTAAACAATGTTTAATTAAAGCAATGCTCTAAGAAGGGCAAGTTATAAAACAAACTTACCTTCCTCATGCCATTCAGGTCCTTGCAGTGCACCACAACCAGCCTCCTGAACTGGGAAGTAGTACTGGATGTAGCAGTCAGTCTCTCCCCAGACTGTGGACTGCAGGGGAGTGAGGCCCTTCACACTCTCCACGCGGATCTCAAACACGTGCTCCATCAGCTCTTCCCCTCTGGGCTCTAACTGCTGACAAAACAGAGGAAAGCCACAGGGAAAGGATGACTCTAGGAAACTGGGAACACTTCAACAAGCTGCCCAGAGAAGTGGTTGAGTCATCCCTGGAGGTATTTAAAAGGTATTTAAAAGTGGATGTGGCATGTGGGGACATGGTTTAATGCTGGCCTTGGTAGTACTGGGTTACTGGTTGGACTTGATGACCAGAGAGGTCTTTTCCAACCTAAACAACTACATATGATAAGGATGTAAGAAGCCTGAGATGGGGGGCAGAACAATTATCTGCCATTTTCCTTCTAAGGTTCACAGAAACATTGAAAACCTGAAAGAATTTTTTTTTCCTGAAAAGCACATAAAAACCATAAAAGTTCCTATCTATCCAACTCAAAGGTAGTTGCAAAACCTCCATAATAAGGCTGTGAGAATTAAGATTTTCTGTAATTTTGGGTCTGGTTTTTTGGGTTTTTTTTTGCTCTACTTGTATAGATAGAAGCAGTGGAGGCAATAAAGTGCAAGGCAATAAAAAGGACAATAATGTCAAGACTGGTGAGAGGAAGCTGGTAAGAAAAGAGTATAAACAATATAATTCTGTGTAGAATTTGTAGACTATAATAGCATTGGCTACAGCACCAAGAAGAGATTGGGGAACACTTGTCTGTTAGTGAACCCACTGGTAAAACCCTTAAACCCTTTTCACACATCCTTAACGGCGAGAACGGGGATTCAGTGAACAATAAATACCATTGAGGGCTCTGTAGGAGGAGGGTCCAGAGAGTGGGGAGGACGCTGGGTGACAGGAGGGACCATTCCTTCCTCAGTTTTGAGCCTCTGCAGTGCCACTATTTGCTGAGCTGAGCCCATGGCCAGGATGACCCTGAGGCTGCCTCTCGTGCTGCCCGTGAACACATCGACCACTGGCACGTGGCCATCCACAGCCACCACCGGGTACTGGGCCTGCAGGAGCAGCTGGCAAATCTTGGCATCTCTACAAAACAAAACCAACCAAACAAAAAAGCCCCAGCATGAGAATGACCATCAGAGTAGGAAGAGGATCACACAGAACTCCATTTACATGGGATTTTCAATGTTGATAAAAACCAATCTAGATCTCCATTCCTCCAAAATTTATCTGAATTACATCAGATCCATGAGCTGCTGAGTGCAAGAGGTTATTTTCAGCAATGACAAAGGACAACTTCTCAAAACCTAACAGGGTCTAAGCTATGAGCCAGTCTAGAGATCTGTGAGTGAGGGGATGAATGGGAACAAGACAGCCATTAACACCCTGTAGCCACATTATACTTTCAGGAGGCAATTACATGCCTTGGGGGATGGAAGAAAAGAAGGAACAGTGGCAATTTCCCAGAAAGACACAAAAATCTCCAATAATACACTGAAGATATTCAAAGCAGGTTGGATGGAACAGCCTGGTCCAGTTGAAGTTGCTCCTGCCCATGGCAGGGGGTTGGAATGGAATGAGCTTTAAGGTTCCTCCCAACTCAACCTATTCTGGGATTCTAGGATATAAAAATTGGCATCCCAAAGAAAAACAAGAGAAGGACCCAGTACCAAATATTCTCCACTCTTACCTTCTGTTAATAAGTGAAAATGCCTCTCTTGCAGAACAGATTTGTGGTACCAGTTTACGAGTGTAAAAAAATTACTCTAAACCTTTTCTTAGTGCATCACTTGGCTTCAGATTCATCCTAAATGAATTTTGGCCCCGTATCTTATGAACAGCCCATAGTAATTCTCATGTCACTTTGCAAATTTAAAAAAGCCTGGCTTGTTTACTACACAATGAACAGACTACTGTATTTTTCTGAAGCCATATGTCTTCCTGGCTTCTTCTCTCCATTACTAATAATTAGCTTCAGTAGCCAAAGAAATAATGTGAATTTACAAAACATTTTATATTATTTCTTTTGTAATCAGTGACTTGTATTAGGGAAAAAAGCAAACCCAACACAATGATATTATACTGCTATTGAGTAAAATTTACATGTGTCCAGCATTTAAACACTACTTTTACATCATTACTTTAGCATCATTATGCATCATTATGCTGATTAAAAGGTGAAAGCAGCAAACCAAGAACATATGAACTACAACTACTGTATTACTGCAAAAATAATACAAATGTCCCAGTCATAACTAACAAAGTAGTGGCCAGACAGCTCCAGCACCCTCTGATTTCCACCTGTCACTAGGTCTGACCAAAATAAAAGGAATTAATCCTTTGGATCAGGAAGATTCTCTTCTGTCCAGTATTTCCACTAATTTAAACTTTTTTAAGCAGGTGTATTACTTGACTGAACAAGAAGCCAACAGATTAAACCCAAATGAATAAGAACTCTGAAGAGACCCATTGGATAACAAAACAGTTAAAACATGAAGGTTTGGAGCCTTTTTAACACCTGGGCTGTGCAAGCTGACACCATCCCTAAGGGAACTCTGCAAAGCATAATCAGGGGCAAACCAAATCAGTCATAATCTTGGAAAATCACTGATGGAAAGCCACACTTCATTTTTCTGCACAGTCACTTTGATTTCTTCTAGTTTTATTCCTTTATAGGACCACAAGTTAAACAGGCACCAAACCTAATGCAGCACAGTGACTTAATTTCTCATAGTCTAGCTATACTTCTGGACAAGGACAGTGTGACTTACACACTGCTCCCTGTAGGAAGGGGCTATAGGAAGCTTGGCAGGGCAAAAATGCCTTTTGACAAAGTGCAACTAAGAACCCTCCCACACACCATCCCTACTCCTTTCCCTGAGCTTCAGTTAGAATATTTCCCAACCCAATAAAATATGGAGATGATGATGTTTACTTGAATGAGATGTAAAACTGATGCAGAGGGAGTTTCACTAATCCCAGCAGTTTGTCACAGCCAGGGCTTCCCAGCTTGTTCCATGCTTCAATAACCAGGACGTTGTTCTTCAGCCGCTCCAGGCGTTTGGGAGTCAATGAAAAAGGCATCACCTGAAGGGTTTAATGCACAGTCAGTACACAGAATACACTGGAAAATGCTGCCTAAGTACACAGCATTCTGGAAAGCCTACCTTATTCCAGCCTGCAGAATTGTGCTTTTTAGAGACGGGAGTTAAAAATTAAATGTGCATTTGCCTAAAGAGGTTCAGAAACTTGAAGGCTTGAAAAAGAGCTAGCCAGGAGAATAAACCATGGAATCATAGACTGGTTTGGGTTGGAAGGGACCTTAAAGGTCATTTAGTTCCATCCCCCTGCCATTGGCAGAGACACCTTCCACTAGATCAGGTTGCTCAAAGCCCTGTCCAACCTGGCCTTGGACATTTATGGGGTGGAACATGCAATTTGGATAAATTTTATCACAAGATCATGTGCTATCTTAAAAACATTGTTTTACCTTCAAACATCTGTTTACTAAACAGCAGATAAATAATTTCAACAACTACTTCAGATGTGTTTTGCTATGTTTTTACATTTCACTCTTTCCACTGAAGTCTCACAAATCACTACTGTTAAAACAAATGCATTTGAGCATCCTGACATTTCCAAAGAAAAACCTCCATAAAAATTACAAACTCCTAACATTACTGAGTGCCTGAAATTTTGCTGGTTGCTGGGGGAAGGCTCTGGCCCATGTTAGGCAGCAACCCACATTTCTGTGCTGATATGTCCATAGAGAAGAAAAAGAACAATGGCAATGGAACACACAAAAAAAATCTACAAATTAGGATGTCATTGACAATATGTTTTCTTGCCAAAATAGAAGAAAGGAGAAATCAATCTTTTTCATTTTAATCTATTTTTTTCTGACTATTTCTCCTTCATACTTCAAAGGTATCATTTATTCTTTAGATCATTCAAACTGTGCAACCCAGCCAAAACAACACCGAAAATACTTTTAACACAGTGGACAGTGCCAAGCAGAGATGTTTCTATAGATATAAAAGTAACTTAACTATGAAATGTGCTTGTCACTGTGGAATACCACGCTCCAAGCAGTGTGAAATGGAAAATGTATGACTTGCCTGAGAAAAATTAAAGACAGGTTGTGTTGTGCCCCAGACGATGGCGGATCTCGTTGCCTCCTCGGTGCTGAGCAGTTTGCAGTTCAAATACACATTGCAAGAACTGGGGAGGCCACAGTGCTCAGCAACAAAATCCTTTCCATGAGGCACCATGAGCAGCACGTGCAGCAACAGCCCAGGGTCCCCAGCTGGGGCTCCGGGTGGCACCAGAGCCTGGGCTGCAGAGCCCGGCCCGGCGCGCGCCGTGTCCCTGCTTCCCTCTCCTGCCTCCTGGCTGCCCTCGGGGCTCCTGCTGGAGCACAGAGGCCTTTCTGCAGTTACACTCGTCCTGCTGGGCTCCTGCAGGTGCAGCTGGGGACCCCTCACGGCGTGAGCTGGGGCTGGGTGCCCGGCTGCAGCCGACCTGGCAGCGGTGCAGGCGAAGTCTTTGTTGTTGGCCGCAAGCTCCAGGGACACCTGCAAGGCAAGGCAGAGTGGGCTGGCCAGATGTGCCCCATCCAAAAACAAGGGGCTGCAACAGAAACTCAGGAAAACATAGCACACTTTTCGGTCAAGAATTGTGTCATCTCACCCTAGGGTATGCCCTGGCTACAAGCTACTGCTGTCGCTGCAAAACAAACTCCATGTGGTTTCACGAAATAAAGTCCAAACTGGAGTGCAAAACCCCACAATTGCAGATGAATCACTGAGTGGTCTGGTTTGGAAGGGATTTAAAAGCTCATCTTGTTCTTAAGCCTTCACCTGCTAATCTAGAGAGCTGTTTATCTTCAGAATGGTCAAATATCTGAAACTGCTACCCCTTCCCAATCAGAAGCTGAGCAAACTGGTAGAAACTTTGGCTGGAGAAGACAACTCCTGAAGTGACAAGAACAAGGAACACCAGGGCTCCATGGCAGAAGAGATCTCAGCTCATGTCACATGTGAATCAGAAACCAAAGCTACCAGCCCTGAATACAGTCTCACTCAAAATTTGCCTGTAGAGTGGATTCTGTATTTAAGCCTTGGTTTATTGACAACATCCCTAAAAATGCAGGAGGTCCAAAATATTTCTCCAAACCCCTAAGGAATAAAAAAAGGTTCATGTTACTTTGTGCTGGTCTTACAAACCTTCATATCCAAGACCTGGCAAATTAAAACAAAGAGGAGGAAAAAATACACGTGTGCAGCCAAAATTAGTAATAACAGATCTTTTAACTCAGGTTGCTTAACCCGAGGTGGTAGAACACATACCTTTAGTGGTCCAACTTGTGTCTGATCTGCCTCTTTTTCCACAGGTATTTCCCAGCTGAGGCTGAGCAGCTCAGCCTCGATCACCCTGCGGAGCTGCAGCGCTGCTGAGCCAACAGCCACGGCCTGAGGGCAGGCAAAGAATTAATTCTGCAAGATTTCTACCAGGTTTAAAAAACTTTTGTGAAATACAAGCTTTCTGGGAAGCCATGGGCAGCCAAACACTCTCCCCACTCCTACAACATTAGTTCTACCAAGTGGGATTTGGAAAATCTCCCCTACTTCCAATTTCAAGTCTCACTAGAACAACAGTAAGACAGATTCTCCCAGAACCTACTACAAACAACTCCTGATTAAGGCAAAAAATGAATAACCTAAATCCTAGTAAATAAGCAAAATTTCCATACTGAAAGATGCAATTTATTCACTTATTAAAAGAAAAGCAGATATTCTTGGTGCTGATTAAAATAACACCAACGGAGTTAATCCTGCTCACTGTCTTCATCACAGGCAGATGGTTATGCAAATAATCTTACTGAACAGAAAGGTACTTTTTTCCCCCCCAAAATCCACAAGTTACACCAGTTTTTCCCAGTTCACATTATTCCCCTTACCCTGGGCAGGGTAAAGATATAAACTGCATCCACATGAACTCATTCTACATTGCTAAATGGGTTGTGTTCTCATTGAAGGATAATGTTTATAATTGATCCAATGTTTAAACAGCAAGAGATCAGTCTTAAAGATGAGGGAAGGACATATTTTTTGTCAGTCTCCAACTCAGGAAATCCTTTAATGGAGTGACAGGAGTGACAAAACTGGAAGAGGGAATGGGCATGGCTGCCAGAGCTCCAGGGGTGTTAGGACAGCGCTCCCAGGGATGCACAGGGTGGGGTTGCTGCACAGGGTGTCTGTGCAGGGCCAGGGGCTGGGCTGGGTGATCCTGGGGGTCCCTCAGAATATTCTGGCACTCTGTGAAGACTGAACAGCAATCAGTTCAACTACGTACATGTAATGTCATGACCCTTCCCAATACCTGGTGGTCTGCCTTGTGTCTGTGGGAAATGCAAATGCAAAGCATTTCTTTGCTTTTCAACACACACACAGTAGGAACAACTTGTAGTAAGTACCTTTTTCTGTGTGCTTTTTCTCATGTAGATTTTGAAAGCCAGGTCAGAGCTCCACCAGTGCTCTATCATCGTTCCTCCGAAGCGCACGGGGAACACAGACCGCTGTTGGAATTTCACCACTGGAAGGAAGAGAGGAGCAAAAAAAATCCACAGTTACCTGATAGAAAAGAAACTTTCCCTTGGAGAGCACTTTGTTACACACACAGTCATTCAATTCTGCATTATCTATTAACACCAAGGCCAAAGTAAACTGGTTTCTATTTACCAAGACCAGGAAATAGCAGGAGGCCAGCAGGACATTAGGATTATAAATTCATTAATAAAAATTATTAAAAATAATTATTAAATAAATTAATATCAATTAACATTATAACAGCCTTGAAAGACTTCAGGTGACACCAAGTCTGCCATTCTAGCATGCAGTAAGACTTGCCCTTCTTTAGTGGGAGGACCCTGTCTCATTTTAAGTAACATAGTTCAAGATGGTTCCTGAGAGAGTCAAAGCTGAGCTGCAAGAAAAATCACAGCTCCAGGTGAAAAGGAATGTCTGCAAGAAGAGATGGAATGGATTGGCATTCAGTCTGGAAAAGAGTACAAGTGCAATAACAGTGTTTACAAAGGATAAGGAAGTATTCTTGTGATGACAAAAATGCAGGTTAGACACAAGGAAAGTTCCAGCTGGATGTGCAGCACTTCTCCACCTTTCCTAGGATGGCTATGGAATTTTTCCCATTAGGCATCTTTAATAAATGAGATAAACAGCTCGCAGGAAGGACAATGCTACAGTGGATTGCCTTGATGTCTTCTTCAAATTCTTTTCAGCCCAATTTATTTTTCTAGGTTCCAAAGAGCTGGACTCTACACAAGGCAAAGGGCAGGAGGATGGATTAGTTTTGGATTACAGAGGTTGTATTACCAAAGTTCAGAAGAAACAGATGTTTTGTCTGGCCAAAAATGCAGAATGTACAAGAGAACTCAAAATCTCTCAAGTGCCACCCAGAAATATGCAAAGTCAAGGAATGACCATATGGGAGAGGCATTTGAAAGCCACCCTGGAATTCCAGTATCTGGGAAGACTGGGCAGAGAGGACCTTGCTCATCCAGCATTGTCTGCTCAGTGAGAAGAGAAAGAGAAATTGTTCTCAGAGATGCAAACACTGGTGACTCTCAGTACAGAGATTAATGCCTGCTGTTTTGAGCAAAGGACTCAATATCCCTTGGATCCAGCAGATTATCTGAGCTATTGGAGATACTACATGACATACTTCAGCATCTGGAAAATGATTTATTTGAGGTATAAGTATCTCTGATATTTTTTAAAGTACTTTATCATCCTCCTGCTATTGCAGAAAGGATTTTGGCTTTATGTTAAAATGAAGGAATGGGCTTACTAACTTGTTCTTTCCTTAGGAAAAGAAATTTGAAAATCCCAGTATGACTCCTTCTTGGAAGAAAAAAAGTAACAACAAAATCACTTGGCTTCCTTCTCCCTGAGAGGACCATTCCCCCACCTGCAGCACAGCAACTCTGTGGGCAGACGTGCCACTAATCATACTGTGATTTTCAGGCAGTGAAGGAAATACATGGAAAACACCACCAAATAATTTCTAAGAGATGGAGTCAACAAAACTAAAGCTAAGGGGGGAAAATGATGCTCTTACCATCATCTGTGATTTTACTTGAAGCTACTCGAATTGCTTCTGTTGTTATGGAGAGCTGTCCTTTATCACCCTTGGAGACTCCCACAGGAAAGTGATACTCCACAAAGAAGGTACTGTGAATAAAAAGGTGAAAAGGTGATCACAGTCATTCAAAAAGCTGATGTTGGGTCATGAAATTGAACACAGCAGGCAAGTTCCAGATTCAGCGTTTACTGTAACTCTATTTTTTTAGGATAATTGAACCACCTATTCTCTGAATTCCTTCCATAGATTATACATATACATATACCAGATTCTCCTCCAATAAACCCCCCTTTGTTTTCAGTGGACTGCCAGGCAAAAGGACAATTGAACCTCTCCAAAACCCTGGGAAAGGCACAGCCTGAAGTGAGCCCACATCAAGCTAAATCAGTCACATCTCCAACTTTCACCAGTTTATGGCATACAATTTCCTGAGAGGAGCAGAGAAATAGGAAGACCTCAGCAGCCTGGAGAGCTCAGGGAAGCTGGACTAGCCAAGAAACCACCCCTGAAGGGCCAGGAAACAAGCTGGGTAGCAACAATCCCCCTTACCACTTCTGAACAGACATGGGCCGTGGAGGTTTTCCCTGTAAACTTTTCTTCCTTGGGGAAATCTGGATGCTCTCAGGAGGGATTTTCAAGCTTTCAATGATGACTCTGGCCAGGTGCATTTGCTGCAGCAGTGCCAACCTGTCTGCACCTAAGGATGTGACATGAGCTGTTTCCATGTGCTCTGCTGGAGCAGCAGTGGGAGAGCAGCTGGGGAGACAAAACTGAGGCTCAGGAATGCAGAAACATTCTTGATGTAACCACATGGAGGGAAATTTGTAGCTTGGTGGGATGTTACTTAAAAACTACTCAAGGTTCACTAAAATATACATTTTTTAATGTATTTTTACAACAAATTTGGTGGTCTCTGTAATTCTCTGCAACAAAAATCTTACAATATCTGGGGTCCATAACCGAAAAAAAACCAACCCAGAAAGCACATGTTCCACACTGTTGATTTGAAAAAAATCTTATCCTAACTCTTCAAAAAGAAAAGCTTCATTTAATGCCATATACAAAAGCAGAGGGATGATACAGTCACACACAAGGACAAGTCTCTGCTGCAGAGGAACAGCAACAGGATTTCTGTCATAATTTAAAATCTCATGTGTGTAATCTGTAAGACCTGACTTGTAAATGGTTTTGTGTTGGTACTCTGGGGATATGAATTTTACCCGAGTGTAAAATCTGCAGTGTTGCTCAGAAAAAGAAAATCAGAAATAATTGCTTGGAACTGAATTAGGGGAAAAAAATCATAAAACCTTAACACTAACTATATTGTACAAGTTAAGTTTGATCTTGATCTTTAGGGACACTTTTATTGGTTCTGTAGTAAAAAAAGGGAATACAAGTTAGATGAGGTCAGAACAGAAGTCACTGATTTAACTACCTGTGTTTAGTTTCTATCAAATTTGGATCAAAGGCATGAAAATCTTTCTGTGGATTCACTGGAGCAGCTTTCTTCAGAGTTTCTGTCTGGAATGCTTTTTTTGAGGATTTAACATCATCATCACTGAGAAAATCACTCAAACTGGAATCAGATTTCTGAAGCAGAAATAAAGCACCTAAGTAAGAATTATCACTTTTAAGAAAGATACATAATAGTCACAATACATAAATGGAAAACAACTTGTGCATTGCAACATTTGAAACAATTAAAATGGTACCAAAATTTTTCAGAGATTAAAAAAAAAAGTCTTTCTGGACAGCCTCAATCCCAGCAATTTCCAAATTCAGTGCCTGACTTTGTAGTCTTAACAATATTCTTTTAATAATTAATTTGAAGCCATGTACTCATGTACTCACAGGGTTTTGTATGACAGTTAAGGCTTATTCAGCTTTCAAATACTGAAATCTGTAGCTTTTTTTGATCACACAAACTTCTGGTTTTCTGCACATTAGGAAAGCACATTTTCCTTTGGATCTCTACTTACAGGAGTTGTGTAAAAAAGCCTCTCCAGCAGACTCTGGTCATAATGGGGATCCCCGAGTTCACTGTCACCCACCTCACTCCCCAGGGAGAGAGAATCCCCCAGGGAACCTGTTTGGTCCCAAAGCTGCCCTGGAGAGAAATCAGCACTGTGGATACAAGAGAGAGAAAGGCACCTTAGTGTTCCAAGTTCTGTAGTCAGTCTCTAAGGGATCTGGACAACAGTGCCTATTTTATCCTGATTTGGGCTACACTGGTTCCAGCCAGAGCCAAACTGTGCTCACACAGCACATCTGTGTTACCTTGGGGTAACATCTCTGCACCCACAGGAAAACTGTGTGTGAACTGCAGGACAGCTCAGGTTGGAAGAGCTCTCTGGAGATCATCTAGTCCAAGCCCTGCTCAAAGGGAAGGGATGTTCAGTTGGATTTTGGGAATATTCAAAGGGGCAGACTCCAAATCCTCTTTGGGCAACCAACTCCAGACCTCAGTGACTTTCATCATAAAATGTAACTATTAATATCTACCTCTAATTTTTACCCTTCACTACTTTATAGCTTTTGGAATGCTTTAAGATACCAGTAATACTTGAGGACACTTTAATAAAAAAACCCA
Organism: Climacteris rufus; assembly: GCA_013398175.1. Taxonomy (NCBI): domain Eukaryota; kingdom Metazoa; phylum Chordata; class Aves; order Passeriformes; family Climacteridae; genus Climacteris; species Climacteris rufus. The sequence continues at coordinate 397,429 of VZRZ01001874.1, read as the reverse complement.
ACAAAGTCTATCTGAATATGTGTAAATATAAGTATCTTTAGATACAAGTTGGGGCTTGTTTGGTTTAAGGGTTTTCTCTGTGCTGCGAGTTCACAATCATTTTATGATCTGCAAACCCTTCAGGGTTATCCAGTGAAAAACCACAGGGAATAAATAAGTTTAGGGCACGAGGAACCATGCACTGACATTCTGAACCACAGGTGAGCCAGAAGCTGTGTGTTCAGGGTGCTGAATGGGACACAATGGAAGCATCATGAATGCTCCTGCTACACAAAATGAGAGGAACAGGTCCATTTAATATTTGGAGAAAGATTAAAATAGCTATTGTTTCTCTCTAATTTTAATTTACAGACTTCTTCTTCAAACCAACATGGTATTTGTTCTATGTACTTATTTCACGTAATGTTTTAGGACACAACAGTTACAACTATTAAAGAACTTAGTTTTATCAAAGATTGTGGTTGATCTTTCTGATATCACTTTTACACCAAGTGACTTGGAGCTATCCAGGTGGTTGTGCATCAAAGCTCAGCTATAAAACATCTCCACATCACTTGCACACAATTCACTGGTTACATTCTCAAAAATGTGGAGAACTTGAAAAGTCAACAGACATTTTTCTGCACAAAATGGTCAGATAAGGACAATTTTGCACTAACCTCCAGTGCATCACACTCACCTGCCCAACAGTAACTGGATTGCTCTTTCTTCTAGATCAGATTGCTGACCTGAAACTCCAGATCCAAAGTGATTGAGACCTTCAGGAGTGGGCACAAAACTGGGCTCCAAGCCTTTCAGGCTCCTGGGTAACAGTGATGGAAGCACAGAGAGCAGTAAAAGGAAAAATAAAGACATTAAGGCACACTCAAGATTAATCCATGAATCCATTAATTGCTCTATCTGTTTTTTCTGGGAAGTCCAAAATAATCCATTTTTACACAAATACAAGTAGTTTGAGCAGAAATACTTGAAATTGAGTTTGCAATAGCATCATTGACTGTCAAAGACATTACTTTTTGGTTATCACAGAACAATAGGCAATATTCATATTTTTCCAGAGGAATAGCAAGAAATTTAAGTTACTATGAAAAAACATGCATTTAGGTCATTGATTACTTAAATTTATTTGAAAACCTGTTCTTTGTGATGCAGTGCCATTTCACTTGCACTTCCTTGCATTTCTCTTATTCCCTACCAACATTTAATATTTCTTTGTCAAGTAACTGAACTAAATACAAACATACTAAGAAACAATATTAAAATCAATTACTTAAATCAAGGCTTGCTACATAAAGATTGAAATAAATTCACATGATTTAGGCTTTTATTCACAGGTAGAAATTAATTTCCCATTTGAATGATGTGCTGGTTTCATCCTAAAAGAATCCCAAAACACATCCTAGGAATCTCAGTATCTAAAGTTTTCCTAATAAAACCTCAAAATTTATGGTTTGGAGCTTGAATCTCGCTTCCCCTCTTCCAAACTCACTTTGTTGGTGCTTTAAAAGCATCTCTCTCTATAAAATCAGACATTTTATTCAGTTCAATCTCCATGTCTGGGCTGGACTTCATTGCAGAAACAACCATGGCATCACGGAGTTTACTGCCTTGATCCAAGAGAGCTGGGAAATAAGCAGAAGGATTACCTTTCAGCATTCAAATGCAATTTAAAAGCAAGGTGTAAACACAATAAATGTGTCACCTACAGTCAAGAAACTTCTGCTTTCTGCTGTTATAAAGAGATCTTGACACACTGGGAATTAAATATGCTTTACACACTAGAAAACAGCTCAAGTGGAGTCAGTGAGAGTGATCCTCCACCAGTCTCCCAGTCAGCTGTACAAGGAACTCATATGCACACACTGAGTGTGGCACTGCAAGGGCATTACCAGGAAACAGAAGCAGGACTAACTTAGGGAAGAGTCGTCTGCCACTTTAGGATGTCTAAATATTGGTCTTTTCTGTAAATATGAAACTCACAAGACAGCACATATGGCAGTGTGCCCTACTCCAATGCTTATTTCAATCTAGCATAGGCAGCAGTGGTCTTTAAGTAAAGGCCTTTTTGGTGAAATGCAGCAAGAGGGTGTGAAGTCTCCCTTTCCCTTCAGGAATTCTCATCTCCAGACAGGCACATGAAATATTATCAAGCGTTGTTTGCTGTGAAATCTGAAAGGTGAAGGCAGTTACACACACACCTGACAGCAGGTCTCTTGTGGGTGGGTTGTGCACAGACAGCACCTGTGTGCTCCTTCTGGGAAGGGCTTCAGGATCAGGAAACAGCAGGGGCTGAGAAGGTTTCAGTTCCAAATGTTCCTCTGATAAACCCACACGGTGATGAGAAGCAGAAGAGGCGTCCTTCATGTTTTCAGAGTTCTCTTGCAAGAGCAAATGGTCCTTTCCTCTAGGGAAAAATGAAATGTTATTTCAGTAACAGCTCAACTGGGTGGGTAAAGGGATTCAAAACTCTTCAAATTCTCCCTTCAGGACATGCTCCAAAAAGAAACATGACATGTTACTTTAATGACTCCTCACCTGCCACTTAGACCATCAGAGAGACCGACCCACCCTACAAGCAGAAGATTAAAAAAAAAAAAACTTTTTAAAAGATCTTTTTTTCAAGACAGTGTTGTGACAGGAGAAGGGGGAATGGATTCAAACTGACAGAGGGTAGGTTTAGATGAGATATCAGGAGAAAGTTCTTTGCTGGAGCATGGTGAGACCCTGGTGTAGGGTGCCCAGAGAAGCTGTGGCTGCCCCATCCCTGAAAGTGTCCAAGGCCTGGTTGGATGGGGCTTGGAGCAACCTGGGATAGTGGAAGGTGTCCCAGCAGCAGGGCTGAAATGAGATGAGATTTAAGATCCCTTCCAACCCAAAGTACTCTAGGATTCCATGATCTGAGGCATCTCTTGTGTGAACCAGCATGGCTTGAACTAAGTCCATACAGGATGCAAATTTCTAGCAGATGAGAAAATGCCCCTGTCAGCTCAGAAACCCTCAACATTCTAGATTTCACATAAAATGTCCGTTCAAAAAGATCAAGCATTCCACAACTCACAAGTGTACAGCCATTACTTAAAAATTGTGTGTGATCTGCAAAATAAACCACAGTTTTGTCATGGGGGCAAAAAGGTACCTCAGAGTTGTGGCTTTACTGTTGTCAACAGACTCTTGGTCAGCAACAGTCACCCATGTGTGCCTGGGCTGCTGGGATGGAGCAGGAAGCTGCCACTTGCTGCTTCCCTGAGCAGGAGCAGTGTCTGAACTTCCCTCTGTGGCTGGGACAGAGCTGCTGGTGTCATACACTTCTGGTAGAGGTTCTAGAACCAGTGAGACCTGAAAGGCAGAATGTGAAAATATTACTTTGTTGTTTTCTTAATTAAGTGCAGTACATACTGCATTAAACTTCACTTGTCATGCTATTTTATGCAATGTCACATATTTACAACTACTTGTTTCCCATTCCATGTTTTCCTGTCCCAACTATCTTTCCAATTTTCCAGAGCCAGGCCTGCAAGACAGAACTTTCTTAATCCCAGATTTCAAAATCTTCTACAATTCCAGCCCAGTGAAGTGTTAGAGATAAGTATCCACTTTTAAATCCACTGTTAATTCTCACTCCCAGTGTAGAGATGACAACATTTTCATCAAGCTCAACTACCCCACATCCCTCTAAATGAAGAAGAGTCAACACCACCTAATATTTGTTTTTCATTTGTTACCTCAGCTCAGAAATGCCTTGGACAGAGAGCAGGCCTGCAGTGTGCCATGTACAGCTTGATGTACACTTGTTCCAGTGTCACAGCACATAACTGACAATAACCAGCAAAGACATCAGGACTACCTGCAGCTCTCCCAGTTTGTCTGATGTTGGTGACACCACAGCAAAAGACCCTTTGATGGGATGGCTGGGAGAGAGCTGGGACAGTTTGGTGATCTGTGCTCTGCCAAGGGGAAGGCGGTCAAGTTTGGTCAAAACCTCCAGGACAAGAACACCCATATCTGCAAAAATCAGGAACAGCTTCAGGTCAGTCCCACAGTCACAACTCACACTTCTTGGCTAAAATGACAGAGACGATAGAGGTTAACATTATATTGTACAAAAAGGAAATTACAAAAACAAGACAGCAGGTAAAGAAGAGTCATTACAGACATTATTACTGGTAATAAATTATGATAAATAAGTACAGGATTACCAGAAAAGGAATGCTTATGAGAGGACAAAGTGGAGTGGCTTCCCACTGCTATAGGGCAGGGTTAGATGGATATTAGGAAGAAATTCTTCCCTGAGAGGGTGGGAGGCCCTGGCACAGGGTGCCCAGAGAAGCTGTGGCTGCCCCTGGATCGCTGGCAGTGTCCAAGGCCAGGTTGGACGGGGCTGGGAGCAGCCTGGGACAGTGGAAGGTGTCCCTGCCCATGGCAGGGGTGGCACTGGATGGGCTTTAGGGTCCCTCCCAACCCAAACCATTCTGGGATTCCTTGAGCAGCAGTGGCCAGCAGGGGTTTTATGAACAGACTCTGGACATCAGGTTTGCATTAATTTCCTGCTTACCTTTTGCTAAATTAAGCGCCTTAATAACAAACTCATCTAAATACCTTTCTGTTCTCCCCATCTTTAGGACACTGAAATGCTTCTGTAATATGATACTAAAAATGACACATGGCTGTGGTTGGAAGGAACCTCTGGAAACCATCCAGTCCAACCTCCCTGCGATGGCAGTCACCTGGAACAGGTGGTACAGGAACACGTCCAGGTGGGTTTGGAAAGTCTCCAGTGAGGGAGAATCCAGCCCCCCCCTGGGCAGCTGTTCCACGGCTCTGCCCCCTGCAATGGAAAGTTGTTCTTCCTCCTGCTGAGGCGGAAGACGTTGTGTTTTAATTTATGGCCACTGGTCCTCGTCCTGTCACTGGGCACCACTAAACAGAGTCTGGCACCATCCTCTGACACCCCCTGGAGATGTTTGTATGGATGGATGGGATCCCCTCTCAGTCTTCTCTTCTCTACACTAAAACCATCTGGTCCTGATTCTATGGAAACAACGGGAGACCCAAAAGCTGCAGAACCGAGGGCTCACCCCGACCCCTAGAGATCGATGTCAGCAATTTCAGGCTGAGCTCAAAACCCTCCCGGATCAGGAAAATGACCTAAAACGCCCTAAGTGACAACAGGTTACTTGGCAGGCGAAAACTCAGAATCACAGCATCATTGAGGTTGGAACAGATCTCTGAGACCATCGAGTCCAACCTGTGCCCGATCCCCACGTTGTCCCCAGCCCTGCGCACTGAGTGCCACATCCAGTCCTTCCTTGGACACCTCCAGGGATGGGGACTCGAAACCTCCCCGGGCAGCCCATTCCAATGTCTGACCATCCCTTCCGCGAAAAAATTCCTGCTGCTCTCCAACCTGGCATAGCTTAAGACGATGCCCTCCCGTCCTAACCTAAAGCTAATGAACTCGGCGGCTCATGCGGCTCTCCCGGAGCCAAGCGTCGGTACCTGCCAGGTAGGCGGCGAGCTGGCGGGGCCCGCAGCGCACGGCGAAGCGGGCGCTGGTCCTGCCCGCGGGCTGCCCGGGCCGGGCGGCGGGCTGGAACTCGGTGCCGCCGGAGGTCTCGCCCCACCAGCGCAGGCGGACCAGGGCGGGC
>VZRZ01001874.1:362272-390967 GCA_013398175.1 Climacteris rufus | reverse complement strand
ATGGTCATCATCGGAAGGGTCTGGAGGGAAGGGGGTCTCGTACTGGGGGATCTGGATAGAGGGAAGGGTCATTATCGGGGGAGTCTGTAGGGAGGCGGGCTCATATTGGGGTATCGGGAGGGAGGGGAGGCTCGTACTGGGGGATCTGGACAGAGGGAATGGTCATTAGTGGGAAATCTGGAGGGAGGGTGGTCATTACTGGGGGATCTGGAGGGAGAGTTGGCCCTGCTTCCCAGTGTACCCGGAGAGTGACACCTGGATCTGGCTTCTCCAGCCACCACGAGCAAAGGTGTCACTGCCCAGAGGATCCTCGGGGCTGGGGAGAGGTGGCAGGTGCTGACATCGACTCTCCAGCCCTTTTCTCCAAGCCTTTTTGCCATCAGTTTTTGGAGAGAAGGTCAAGCACGATGTCCAGGTGGCACCTCGGAGTGTGGCAGGGGGAGGACAGAGGTGTATGGAAATTAACAGGAATTGAATTGCCAAGCTGGAGTTGGATTTTGATCATCCTTGTGGTGCATTCCTTTCCAACTCAGAGTATTCCATGATTCTGTGAAATGGGACTTCTCAGCTGCAGGCACCCATGTGAAGTGGGTGAGCTCTGCCAAGTGACTTAAATCCCTGCTTAAATCTGCATTTTCAGGTGATGGGAAAATCTGGGGTACTCTTAAGTCTTTTAAACAGGGGCTGAGAGCACATTTCGGGAGCTGTGGGAGAAGCTTGACCAGTGTCTAAGGGTGTAACATGCATTAATTTATATAATTCTTCCTCTCTTACCTGCATTGGGGGGATTAAATGCTGTTAGGGAAATGATTATGAAGGAAAGTTTATTTTCCATTGTTCTATAAACATTTTCTTTCTTTTTCAAATGCTTTCAGAGAGCACTGATACAAAATCCGGTGTTGCAGTTAAGAATCAAGAATTCCCCTGGAATTCTTCCCCTTGGAAGCAGTGAGGAGTAGTTCATAACCATGCTGTGGTTGCACAAGCTGTATTTTTGCTTTACCACTCTGCCACCCAGTAAATCCCTTTACAGGTGATGTTCCTGTTGTGGGAGACGCTGCACATCCAACATGGAACGGCCTCGTCCAGAGGAGCTTGGGGCCTGTGTGAAAAGGAAGCAAGAGGAAGTGGGATAGAAAGTTTAGCTTAATCTGAGTTTATCCTTATCGAGGTTTGGTTCAGTACACACAAGTGTGAGATTCCACACTAAGAGAATTCCACCAAAAGAGAATGGGATTAGTTGTACAGGGAACACCCAGTGTGATTTACAGCACTGGCAGATGTACAGGGCTGCACTTCAATGGTCCTTTAAAATTCAAACTTTTACAGGGAGCAGAAATAACTAAACTTAGGAAAACATTTATTTGCCACATTAAACATCTTGCGTTTATGAACGTGGTTTATTTCTGCACTGTCAGTTTCTTGAACTGGAAGCCAGGCTGTTAAAATGAATTTAACTGTAATATCCAAGAGTGCCAGCAGCTTAACTTTTCCATGGCTAAACCCTCTGACTGGTGTGTTGGGCACTTTCTTTTTATTCCTTTTTTTTTTCCACCATGCAGGTCATGTTAATGTGACTGTGGTGTGGCTGAAAGCAGATCTTGAGAAGCAGAGAGTCGAGCATGTGAGATTGCTGCAGAAAAACAGAATTTTCCAAGGACTTCTTAACCAAAATAGTCTTACCTTTTTTTTTGTAATATGCTGTTAAAAGGTTAATACATTTTTCAGTAGTTCATAATAAAATGGCACCTGTTGCTGCACTTAAACATGTGAAAATAGACTTATTTCTAGCTTTTTCTTTGAAGTTTGTTCCTTTTTTGCCATTTTTCAGTACAATCACTTCCTTATACCTCTTTACTGGAGTCTTATTTGACAAGTCAAACTGGCTGAAGCACAGTGAATCATGGAATTCTTCAGGTTGGAAAAGCCCTCTAAGGCCATGGAGCCCAACTGTTCCCCCAGCACTGCCAAGGCCACCACTGCCCCACGTCCCCAGTGCCACATCCCCAGTTTAAAGCTGTGCTTTAAATCCCTCCAGGGCTGGGGACTCCACCACGGCCCTGGGCAGCTGTTCCAGGGCTGCACAGCCCTTTCAGGGAAGGAATTTTCCCTGATGTCCAAGGAGGCTCCTGCGGCGCAGTTTGGACTGGGTTTTGAGGGAGCACGGCATGTGTGCTTTCAATGTCATCCCATTTCATAGCACACGGCCTTGATTGCTGCTTTGCTAGCACAGCCCTCTGCTCCCTGGATTGCAGTGCTCTCTGGCAGAACTGGCCAGCACAGTGCTGCTCCCAGGAGGCCCTTTCCAAAGGGAGCTGCTGCTTCTCTCCGCCTCGAGCGGCGCGGGAGAGCGGCCCCGGAGCCGGACTCGGTGCCCGTTCTCCAAGGAGCACTCATGGCCATGGCTGTGCTGGGAATTGCCTGCATGATGAAAGTGATTCCTTCAAATGGCTGGACTGAAATGGAAATGAAACCAGGCTTTATGGCCTGGTTCTGTGTTCTGTGGGGAAATGGAATAATAGAGTTTGCAAAGTCACCAGTGGAGCAAAAGGCTCCAGACCCACCCACAGCTGCAGCAGCTGCTGCATTTCCTGCCTTATTTTCTGCCTTTAGTTTCTCACTAGTAGCTCATTCAGAGGTAAGCACCCGGATGGGATTTAAAAATGAAAGTCAGTTTGCTGTTCCTTTCCAATATGTGAGTAAAAACCATGTGCAATCTCTGAAGATCTTTTAATCATCTAGAAGGACTTGATTGGATCAGAGCTGTGTAATTTGATCATGGCAATTCCAACTCATTTTTTCCTTTCTAATCCATTTTTTCCCCTTGGAATCTTTTTAATAAAGAAACATCTTCTGTATTCAGCATCTCTAAGGCAGAACTTAAGACACTGTCCTTGTCAATTTTTAGAATTTCTAAATACAACTTGTCAGCCGTGGCAGTTCTTACTTGTAGATGATGTTTGATTTGGTTGGGTTCAAATATGATGCGAGAATGAAATCTCTTGATTCATGCGCTTGTTCTATATTTGCTTTAGTAGTTTTAAATAGGGGCTCTCAGCAGAAAAAAGACTTTTCTAAAAATGGTTCCCTCTGCTTGGTGCAACCTTTATTTTTTTTTTTCATTTGAGGAAAATACCTGAAAAAAGCCCCCTTCAAAAATTGGGGAGAGATTTGCTGAGCTATGTGGGTGTCCTGGGGATCGAGGATGTGATAAAGAAGACAAACAACACAATAGGATAAAACATCTACAGAAGGTGCCCAGAATTTGTTTTGTAATTCCAGTTTAATGTGCTGGCTGGCTGGCTTGGAGTTTAAGGATCATTCCAGAGAAGTTACTATGTCGGATCCATTTGTGTTTTGGTCTGCTAAATACTTTAAAAAGCTGTAGTTAGTTCTTTCAGTATAAATATTTGGTCAGCAAAGTACAGCTTCAGCATAGGAAGGTGCAAAACCACAGCTGCTGTTTATTGGCCACACTTCTAATTTTGAATGTGTGCTGATGTTTCACTAAAAAAAACAGCTCTAGAAATACTGAAAATCAAAGATACTCATTCTTTTCCTTGGAGAAATCTTTTTGCCCAGCCCTCTGCAGTCACCTGGGATTTTGTGGAAAACTACATGTTTATTCTGCCCTTTTGGGGGTCCAGTGTTAAACCTGAGGTCACTCATGTTTCCCCAGCATTGCTTGGAGGCCAGTATTTTGTTTTAAATTATGCTGTACACGTGTTTACAGCAGAGGTGACAATAGTTTTTAATTCCCAGTCCCTCTTCACTTTATGCTCCAATTCCCCTGCAAACAGAGTTCTGATATATGTTTTTCCCAGATACTTCATGTATGACACAGCTACTAGCATTTTCTCTGGAGGTGTTAACTCTGCTTAAGCTGAATTTGAAGCATTGACTAATGCTGCTAAATCCATCAACCTTGCAAGCTCCTAGGGAAGGGCTCAGCTTTGATTTCATGGATTCCTCTTGAAATTAATGAGATACTCTCCATGCCTTAGTATTAGCATCTGACTGCCTCTTGTATGAAAATTTTAGCATTGGATCTCTGCTGTCAGAAATGGCATTTGAGGGAGACACAAAAATGCTCATCCCTGAAAGTGTTCAAATCCAGGTTGAATGGGATTTGGAGCAGCTTGGGAGAGCAGAAGGTGTCCCTGCCCATGGCAGGGAGTGGAACGGGATGAGCTCTAAGGTCCCTTTCAAGCCAAACCAGTCTGTGGTTCTATGAAAACCATTTTTTGTTTCCATCTGGATCTGTTCATAGGTTACAGCTGTTGAGGTTTATCCAGTGGTTACATCTGGAAAATGGAGAAGGAAGGAGATGTCCTCTTCACCGCCTCCCAGGTTCATTCCATGGCACAGGGATGGTGCATCAGTGCTCCCAGGAACTGGGGCATCACCTTTTCTCTTTGCCAATTCCAGGACAAAGAGCTGCTCCAGGTCAGCCTAAGAGGCTTCAGGCTGATACAAAGTTCTCCAGGTTATCTGATCTCCTCAAGTCATTTGCCTGAGGAAACAAGCTACGAATCCCCTTCAATCTGAGCAGCTTCTGAGCTGAAGCTAATTTAACATAGCCCTTTCCTCCTGGCATTGTGTTTAACCAGATGGGGCTCTGGAAAGCTCCTTGCTCTATGCCCTGTTTTCCGGTCTGGATTGTTTCTACAGTTCTCTGGATCCTACTCCAGTTATATCCTTAATTTTTTGATCCAGCTGCCAGGTAATGGTGATTTTGGTCAGTGCTGTGCTTGATATTCTCTGTGGCAGTCTCAACTGCTTAGGAATCTGCACATACTTGTACAACTCTGCTGTGGGTTTTGCTTTTTGTGACAGATCCTGAGCCCGGTGTCATCACTCACAGCTCAAGGTGTTTCATGTCACTGCAGCTTGGGCTTGCAGCCTTGCTGTGCAATGGCAAGAAGTTCATTCTTATCAATTTTGATGCTAAGTATCCCAAATTTGTGCTGCTGAGGTGTCATGTGATTTCAAACATCTCCCACATGGTACAGGTTAGATTTCTCTGCAGCAGCCCAGAGCCTGCTGTGTTCCCCTCTGTGACAGTGGCTGCCCATCCTGCAGCCCTGCTTCCACAGAAATGGGCTCAGAAGGCACACAGCCAAACCTCTCCATCCTGCAGGACACAAGCACTCAGCCACTGCCCCATGCTCTGCCTCCTCTGTGGGTCAGGGAATTCCCTTACACATTCCTGGTGTCACAGTAATGCAGGGGGTGGGTTGCCAGGGAGTTCCTGCTGTTCACCAGATCCATGGATTATGCTGGAAGGGGCATAGCCAGGCAGAAGATGATATTTATTGACCACCTGGAGTTGCTCAGGACAGTGGAGCCTAAAACCAGCTGCAACTCCCTGTGCAAAAGTCTGGCTGCAGTTGAAATGCTGCATCTTGAAAGAGTGGTGGAATTTATTTTCATGAACTGCACATCCTACCTGTTCAAAAACCAGAGAAGGGAAATCATCCAAGCTGTAGGCAGTTCTCTCCATCTCCAGAAAGAACCAGAACTGGTATGGAGAGAGTGTGTGATCAGGACTGGGATGGCTTCCAGGGAAGAATTAAGCTTTGACCGTGATATTTTTTCTTTGATCAGAGAATGAGATTAAACTGAGACAGTAAAAGAGATTAATATTTTCAGGATTTATGTAGGTGTGTGACATCTCATTTTATTTAACTGCAATTTGACAAGGGAGTCTGGAAACCCACAGGAGGTAATTTGGTCCATTCAAGGGGTGGCTGGTTTATGTTTCATATTCTAGAAACACCAGGGGAAATAGGAGTTTTGCTTCTGCAAAATCAAAGAGCTGCTTTGCTTGTTCTTTTCTATTTCTTTAGGAAGCCAAGAATTCAGGAGAAACTTCCTTCAACAGGGATTTTTCTGCCATGAAGGTCTTTCACCCCTCACGCCCATGCTTGAATTTCATATTCTGTGCTGCCTGCCTGCCTCCCCCAGAAGAGCTGAAGTGCAAAAACATGGTTAAAATGGTGCACTGTTACTCATCCTGTAGCCTGGGCTCGAATTGAGCCTAATTATCCCACTTCCAAAATTAAGCACTACTCTTTTAGCCTTACTGAGTAAATAGCAGCCCGAGAAACAGATTCTGCATCAACTGAGTCATCAGGAAAATTCTGATTGTGGAGCCTTTGTTAGTGATGGGGGTACAAGGAGAGGACACAGCTGCACCTTTTGAAGGAAGTAAAACAAATTGGTTTGTCTGCTGGGCACCTTTGAGTCTTGTTTGATAAGATGTCTGCAGAACACATCCTCTGCTTTCTCTCGACAGTTCAGGGGAGCTGTATTCCCTGACATTAGTACTACAGGAGCAGCTAATTTAAGGAGTAACTTGTTGCAGTGCTCTGTGATGTACCCACCAACAAACTGCAGCAGCAATTAACCTTATTATAGAGGAGATGGGAAATAATGACTGTGATTCACGTTTTGGAAATGCGTTCCTTGGAAAGCCAGGGGCCTTTTTGCTGCCTCTGCTCAGGTGTTGTTCCCTGGCACGGCAGGAAGATGCCATTCTAAACAAAAGGAGGAAAGCCCTGCAGACAGAGGTAGTTCCTACACATGACAAGTCCACAGGTATTAGCATTGATGTCCTAATCTTTCATCACATCAAGTCCACCATCCTGGGCTGGAAGTGTTCCACCAGCATGCGTGTTGTGCAATCTTGTTGTTATGATCCTTAACGTGAAATAGATTTAAAGATTCAACCTTTCAAAATCTATTTATTTTTAATAACTTTGGCCTTTTGGGACTCACTACCTTTTACCCTCATTGCTGGACTTCAGAGCATCCTTCCTAACAAAGGATTTTTATGATAGGATATTTTCAGATTCCCTGGCAGCTGGAGGAGGGTTTGTTGGTTTTCACAGCAATGCTGTTCTCGTGGTCCTTCTACTTAACTGAGACAGGATAGACATGGAAGTATATTTGGACTTGTTCTCTCCCTTCCCTTCACAGTCCTGATGTTGCCCTGTCTCCAGTTTAAATACTAGATCTCTTTACAAATATGTCACATTTTGAACTGTAACAATCAATTCCAGGAAGCTTGAGCTGTAATTAAAACTTGCTTCTGTTAAGTTAAACCTGGTGGGTTTTATTTATTCTGCTCCCCACAGTGTTTGTAATTATACCCCGCTGTTCAGGTCTCCCCATAGTTTTTCTCCTTGCCACACAGACTTTGGAACAGGTTGACTTTCTCTTTGGATGGTACTTCTTCCAAAAATTAAAGGGGATTTCTAGGAAAGTTGTAATCACATGCCAAGTCGTAGGTGGTAAATTAGTAACCTTCAATGAATTGCTGACACTCTGCTTTTCAATACTGTGGGTCAAGGTGACTTCTGAGGGCAACATATTTTTTTCTTTTTAAATTTTGATTCATGGGCTGAGTCATAAATTTAGGATGGCTTCCTGTGTTCCGGGCCCTGGAGTTCTCCCAGCCACATGAGCATCAGGTTTGCTTCAAGGCCAGAGCAAAACCATTAGGTACAAAGGTATTTAATGACTTTGGACTCTGACTTTTGCACCTGCTCTGTGGGTCCTTGCAGACTTGGAGCTTGTACTGGGACGGTGCCACTGTTCTGTTTATTTTGCCTTGGCTTAGATCTGTGTAATCTAAATCACTATTGTTCAGTCTTCCTTGGAATTACTTGATGAGGAAAATATTCTTTTCTCTGTGTTTCCACTAGATTTCTTCAATAGGAGCGACAACCAGGGAAAGAAAAAAAGGGAGGATTTCCTCACTGATGATAAAATCCTGAATTTTGTAGTTGTATGGGAGTTTCACTGATGCATTGCTTGCTTCCAGTCCTGAACTGTTGTATAACACCAGCGTGTTCTCTTCAGTGAGAGGAGGCCTGGATGCCAGTTTCAGTGGAAGATTTTTAAAATAACTCTTTCTTACGGAGTTCTTTTTTGTCTTGCAGCCCTGGAAGAAAGCGTGATTTTTCACCAGTTCTTTGGAGCCAGTACTTTGAGTCTATGGAGGATGTTGTGGTAGAAAATGACACTGGCAAGGATATATCCTTATTTTTTTTCATATTGAACTTGTCATCAATCTCAGAGACTGGGGAGGTGTCGTGTTGTTTACTTTATTGGGGTTTTCCAGCTTTTTCAGATGTGTATTCTCATCTTGCACCATGTCTCTTGCAGGGTTCAATATCAGTAACTAGAACTATCCCTTCCAAGCTGACAGCTAAACTGTACCTAGCAAGGCCAGTTCCTAACATTGCTCCTTTAGTAATCATTAATTTTAAAAAAATATTTCCAACAGTTCAATAACATATTTCGCAGGGAAACACTCATCAGGTTCCCGTAATTCAAACCATGTTAGGATCAAAGCTGTTTATTGATTTTTTTTTAACTACAGTTAGTTAACTGGCCATCAGTGAACTGTCTGCTTGGGATTAATAGCAGCAGTAGAACAGATAAACCTCGACAGAAACACTTAGATGTGAATAAATACTTCCAAATCTTTGGCCAAGGCAGAGGTTGTGATGCCATCAGTGTCTACTGGCAGTGTCAACGAGGGGTTTTCCTGCAGCTGTTTTGTCTCCAAGAAGAGGAATGCCATTAAGAAAACCAAACTTTCAAGTTACTTCTTTCCAAACACACTGGGAGGTGTGAGGTCTCTGTTCAGTGCCTGAAACTGTGACTGACACATCAGACAAGTCCCTGCATCAGCTGGGGTTTATACCGGGGGGATGTCCTGGAGCTCTGACAGCTCCCTGGGGCAGAGCAGTGGGCACCAACCCAGTCATTAATTCAGCTGCTTCCACAGTTCACATCTGTCCACCATCCTTCATATGGGAACTCAAGCTTCTCCTAAAGGGAGCAGAATAAATCCTAGACAACTAAGATTTGCTTAAATTTGTGATGCTTCTATACACAACCTATCCAAAGAGATCTGTTATGCTTTTTGGTTTATATTGAACCCCTGCGTTCAATGGGTTCAAGGGTGCACAACCCTTCATCAAATGTGGACAAGGTGCACATCATGAATCATGGAATATCACCAGAGCAGGGTTTGGGTTGGAAGGGAACTTAAATCCCATCCAGTGGCACCTTCCACTGTCCCAGGCTGCTCCCAGCCCCATCCAGCCTGGCCTGGGACACTGCCAGGGATGGGGCAGCCACAGCATCTCTGGGCACCCTGTGCCGGGGCCTCCCCCCCACAAAAGGGAACAATTTCTTCTGAACATGTCATCTAAATCTCCCCTCTTCTAGTTTGAAATCATTCCCTTGTCCTCTCATTATCTGCCTGTGTAAAAAATAACTCTCCATCTTTTTTACAAAGGCTTTTCTAATCTTCTCTTAGTTCACTTCACTGTTGTGCAAAGGGGGAAAAGGATGAGGACAGGAGATGAGTGAATTGTAGCGGGGGAGAAAACCTAGGCAGCAGGAAAACAACTTTTGAGGCTTAAATTGAATTACATTTTGTCCAGGTAATGCTTGAACATACCTGTTGGTCAGACATGAGGCCTTGGGTACAGAAGGGTAGAAATAAAACACTGTTGGGTACTGCAAGCTCCAAAATGCATCCCACTGCCTCGCAGTAACTCTGTGAAATGTCCTTAACTGTTCATACACTTTTCGAATTTACAAAAGTGGATTGGAGGGGCCTGTCCTGCTGCTGTTACATGGTGGAGGCCACTCTGCTCTCTCCTGGGCTGTGTTTACTGTAAGTAAAGCTGCTGCTCTATTGAAATAAATGTGTGGAAATGGAGCTGTCTGAGTGTGGAAGGCAGTTATCCATTCACCTCTGGGAATCACAGGACAACTGTTATAAAAGACAAGATTATCTTTGTGTGGTTGGGGTTGTTGCTTAAGTGCATAGGCACCTTGCAGACGGAGGTTTGGAGCAACTGCTCCAGTCATTTAAGAGTTGAATAGCTGAAAAATGAAATTAAGAGGACTGGGTAGCTTTGAGGTCTGGATAGCTTTTGCCAGTTGTGTAGGTGGTTCTATTAAGAATCCCTCAGCAAATTCCCCCACTCTTGCGGGGCTGTTATATAAATAATCAATGATTTCTTAACACACAAGTCTTCCCGTCAACAAAACATGCCACTTAATCTCTGTGATGCCTGAAATAAATTAGTTAAATTGATCTGTCAGGAACAAACAGAGCCATAATTGTGTTCCAATTGTTATGCCCTGCCTTACCTTAAAAAGATTCCTCACTTGTTCCCCCTGACTTCTTTGGGCTAATCAATTTTTATACATTTCAATCTGTAAAATTCTCTTCTTTGAGAGCAAACTGAACGTGCACTGCAAAGCAGCTGCTTCACCTCCATGTCAGAGTTGAGTAATTCTGCACCATGTGGGGCTTGGAGAGCAGGGGCATTCCTTTGGTGTCTGTAATCCCACTGCTGTTCCAGTTTAAAGAGGTGCTGCAGGGCTGGAATTCATGATCCCAGGAAATGCACATCATGTCTAATGCACAGTGAAATAAATGTCCTCGTTAACAGCACTAACAAGGGGGGCTCATTGAGGGTAGTCTTAGGGAATAATTTTGCTTGCTCCCTGTAACACCTCCTCCAATCCAGCTTCAGCCTCTTTGGTGGCTGTGAAGGGTTCTAAGGGTGTGCTTGTTGTTGCTAATCCCACTTTGCAAACAATATTCTCTGTGTCCCTCTTTGCAGTCTGCAATCATTAACAGGATCCAGTGCAGGATTGTGGCTCTAGACCTCCGAGGCCATGGTAAGGCAAAGAAATGAATCTGAAGTCGCATCAGCATGTTACACCCTCTCATTTTTTAAAGGAGATGCCATGAGTTCCTCACAGGATGACTAGGAAAACATCCTTGAGGCACCCCAGTTTTGATTGGGAAGCAGGGATGGAAGAGTGGCTCCTGTCAGAAGCTGACACGCCCCTGAACTTTTTTGCAAGACACTAGTGGACTTGTTCTTGCCACCAAGCCCTCTTCCATATTTCCATAACCTATAGGTAGGCTTTGCCATGAGAAATAAGGGCTATTCTTTCACTGTAAGATCCATTGCAAATAAGGAACAGTTATGGGCAATGTTTCCTACCCATAGTACCAAGTGTTCCTGTTAATTCTGTGTTTCTTAATTATTCATGTTCACTGCAGTAGGCTCACTCTTCATATCTGTGCCTAAAAGCTTTGTACAGTCACTGCTCTAAGTCCTGGGGGGGCTGTAGTTTTTCATCTGGAGTGAACTTAACTTGGATTGGGTTTCTTTCAGGAGAAACAAAAGTAAGGAATCCTGAAGATCTGTCTGCAGAGACAATGTCGAAGTAAGGAAACTTAAGCTCCTTTCTCTTTTCACAAACCTCCATTTTCTTTCTTTGGCTGAACAATAAACTACTCAAGGACACACAGCCTTCATTCAAAGGAGCTGGAAGATAGTTTAATTTCATGTGATTCTGGTACTTACCCTTCTTTTCCTTCCATTCTGGGATAGGTTGAAATTATGTCTGTCCCAGGTGAGTCAGATTACAAACTGGAGTCGTTCTCTGGGTGCCCTGAGTTTTTGAACAGTGAGCACTTTAAATCTGCAACATGCTGTAATACTTGCCAGAGAGCTCCTAATGGGAGTGGAATGCTTTCCTTGGACATCCTTAGGGTATTTTAGCCTGCAATCACCAGGTTGGCTCTTCTTCAGCTCCTGGAGTGAGGGTGCAGAGTGGACCCACCTTGGCCTGGTGGCACCCCCAGAGTCTAGGTCACAGACACAGAATTTTCAAGCACAGAGTTGCTTTTTCAAACTGTCATGACCTGCTTTGGCATGCAAATCTGTCCCACTCTTGACAAAACTGTAAGAAAAGCAAATACCCAGTGCTAAGCACATTATGTTCTGCCCATTTTTAGTACAAAGAGACTCTTTGCTGTGACTACAATTAAATGATGAAGGATTTTGTAACATTCCCATGGACAAATCCACTTGGTTTGTTGTGGGGAGGCCATGTGTGAAATGTATTCTGACTTCTATTGTATACCTTATTCCTGCTGCTTATGCCTTGTCAGATTCTGATGTGTAACTGTCCTGAGGAGATGCCAGATTAAATGATTAGAATATTTTAGATCTAGAGCAGCACTGCTGTGGTTCCTTTTATTTTGAAACCTTCCCCTCTCTTAGCACTAAGCTTGAAACTTATTCCTGAGTATCTTTTAAATAGGAGCCTTAAATTATAGCTGGTTTTCGTGTTTGTTCTTTTAAATCAAATCCTCAAGCAATTTTCTCTAGCAGAGCAAAAAAGCTGGTCAACCTATTCATTTTTTCGCTTGTTCTCCATTTTCAATAGTGCTCAGTTCTTAGGTTCCTCTGAATGGCTGTAGGCAGGAAAGCTAGCAGGGGTGTCTTTAAACTGCTCTTCAGCAGCTTCCAATCCTTAGCTCTGCTGCTGTTTTGGGGTTTGAGAATAATACCAGCTTTCCCATCCTGGGGAAAGTGACAATGGGCAACAGTTTCAGTTCAGAGCATAGAGACCGTAGAGAGTTCACAGCTTCAGAGAGCAGGTATTTCCCGTCCTTATGGAGCAGGTATTTCCCATCCTTATGGAAAATTGGGATGGAAAAATTGGATGGGAAAATTGCCTGTTGCCTTGTGGCATCTGTGCTCTTGGAGAGTCTGGCTCTTTTTGCTCATTCTCCGTGTTGTTCATCTTTGCTATGGTCAGTAGGGTCCAGTCATTTTTCTCTCATTCCTAACAGTTTCTTCTTTTAAGAAAGATTAATTTTTGTGCTTCCATGCAAGATGATTGACAGCTTTTTCTCACCTTTTATTTAACATTCCCACCAGCAAGTGTCAACCGAAAATGGTTTCTTCAAGGAATCACAGAAT
Organism: Climacteris rufus; assembly: GCA_013398175.1. Lineage (NCBI taxonomy): Eukaryota > Metazoa > Chordata > Aves > Passeriformes > Climacteridae > Climacteris > Climacteris rufus. The sequence goes on along the minus strand of VZRZ01001874.1, from coordinate 378,143 downwards.
GTGGGCTGGAAGGGACTTGAGAGCTCATCCAGTTCCATGGGCAGGGACACCTTCCACTAGACCAGGTTGCTCGAATTCCTTTTAAATTTGTGTCTCTTAAACGAGGATTTTGTGTTAATAAGAAGAGAAATGACGTGGATGCTCAGGAAAGTGTTGGCTGGCAGGGTTTCCTGCGCTGGTACCGAGATGAGGCAGGGCCAGGAGAACAAGCTGGGCCTGTGGACTTGGAGAGGCCTTGGAGCCGCAGGGCCGGGGCCTGTGGGCTCGGAGAGGCCTTGGGGCCGTGTGTGGGGGTGGCTGTGCTCGCTGTCCCCGCTGCCCTCACGCTGTCTCCCCGCAGGGACGTGGGCAGCGTGGTGGAGGCGCTGTACGGGGAGCTGCCGCCGCCCATCATGCTCATCGGGCACAGCATGGGCGGCGCCATCGCCGTGCACACGGCGGCCGCCAACCTGCTGCCCAGCCTGCTGGGGCTCTGCATGATCGACGTCGTGGAGGGTGAGTGGGCTGCCTCTCCCTCTGCTTCTTCCTCGAGCCCCAGACCCCCCATACACAATGCTGTGCCCCATCTGTGAACCAGTTCCATCCTCCTGAGGGATGCTAACCGCACAAAAATCCTTCCAGTGCGACCCCTCCTTTGCCCAAGTGGACACTGCTTTTTTCCTGCAAATTTCACAGAATCAACTAGGTTGGAAAAGACCTTTGAGATCGTCAAGTCCAACTGGTGACCAAACACCACGTTGTCAGCCAGACCATGGCACCAATTTCTCTGAAATACTTTCTTGGTGGTGGGCAAGAGGGTGGCTTTTGCTGTAGTGCTTGGTGCTGATAAATGTTTGGTGCTTCCTCTTACTATCTGAACATTCTGCCCATTCAAATAGTAATTTTCCAACGTGACTGTTGGCTTAGAAACACTAAGCTATACTTTTCTTAGCATCATTAAATCCCCAGGGAGCTCCAGCTCTCTCTGAGGGTGTTGCAGCCAGTTCTGTATAGAGGGACGTGGCAATAATTTCATCAGATGCCATGAAGTTAATTAAGGTGGTGCCATTTGCTTTTAGGGACAGCCATGGATGCATTGAACAGCATGCAGAACTTCTTAAGGAGTCGTCCCAAAACATTCAAGTCACTTGAGAATGCCATTGAATGGAGGTAATGCTTGGGCTCAGTCTCTCAAATCACTTGTCTTTGTAGCTTGACTCCTGAAGGAAGCAAAGTTTATATAATTTGTCTGCGTACAGGCCCTCTCCCAGCCCCCAGCCATGGGTTTGTTTAACCCTGTTTCACTGTTTCCCCACCAGCATTTCTCCCACTTTTTCAAGGTTACAGTGAGAACGGGAGGTTCCCAAAAATTGAGCGTGAGCCACTCCATGTTCGCTCTGAGAGGAGGAGCTTTGGGAATGGTTTGGGGAAATCCTGAGCTGGAGAGGGGTTTTATTTCTGTTTCGGGCCCTGCTGGTTCTTGAATCTCTTCAGTAAATATTTCCGTCTGTCTTCTGATTTTCTTTTCCTAGTGTAAAAAGTGGACAGATAAGAAATCTCGAATCTGCCAGAGTTTCTATGGTCGGTCAAGTCAAACAGTAGGTGGCTTTTGGTTTATTTGATTTATTATTTTAAAATAATTTTTTCTGTTTGACAATACCATTGGTACATAAGTGCACTTGAAAGAGAAAATTTCTTCGAGCAAAATTGCTGAACACCTTAGGTTTACTCCTGGCTGGTTTTTTGGTCAGGAGTTTTTTCTTTTGTCAGGGAATCAGTTTCTGGTTTTATTTTCACAGGTGCGAAGGTGCTGCCAGTCCTGAATGCCCTAAAGCCATAGTAGAGGGAATTATTGAGGAAGAGGAGGAGGAGGATGAGGATGAGGAAGGTGGAGGTTCTGTCAACAAAAGGAAGAAAGAAGATGACACAGAGGTAGGAAGTTTCTTGCTGTGTTTGCAGCTTCCCCTGCAAGAGCAGTCCCCAGTAGTTATCCAAATCATTCTGATGGGAAAGGGAGCCACTCCGGGGAGGGAAAACTAAGTGAGAGCCAATTCCAAACGTTCAGACAATTTGTGAGCTATTTGTGTCAGTCAAACATAGCAAACTGATTGCCCTGAATCCTGCAGCCTTCTCCTGAAGGCTTTTCTCTTGGTGTAGCTCCTGCTGACTTTCTTCTTTCCTACTTGATTTGGAGAGAGATTGAGGAGCACGGAGGGTCATCCCTGGAAGTGTGTAATCCACCAGAGGGAGCCAGTATTTTTTTTTAGTCTGTATATTTATGCACTTCCAAGTGGCTCCCTGAGTTGGTCTTTCTGCTGTTTTACTGATCACTAATGCAGAGCTCTCTCTCCTCCCTGCAGACAAAGAAGGAGCATTTATATACGTGGAGAATAGAACTGGCCAAAACAGAGAAGTACTGGGATGGCTGGTTCAGGGGGTTATCCAACCTCTTCCTAAGCTGTCCAACTCCAAAGCTTTTGCTTTTAGCTGGTACGTGTCTCCTTCCATCCTGGTGCTCACTTCAGTGATGTCCCACTTGGATTTTAGAGAACAGGGTCAGCACTGGGCTACTGTGTTTGCTGGGAACAGTAGTCCTGCCTCTTCCACCTGGGCTTCTCTGTGTCTCTTAAAATAGCATGGTGTGACTTGAACTTCTCAAGTGAAAGTGAAATACAGCTGTAACCCCTTTTTGTACCTTAGTAGAAAATAGAGTGTGTAAATATCCCTTTAAGCTGGAGGGAGGGCTGTGCTCTTGCATTTTTTGGCTGTGTTTCTTTCCTGTCACTTTACTCTCTTGAGTGGCAGCAGTGAAATGTCCTTGTCGTGGGTGTCAGAGGTGTTTATTTTCTGTTTTTCAAGCTAATGTCACTTTTACAATATGGAGTAAAGCCTGGCTCAGAGATTTGTGTTCTCTCTGGCTTTTTTCCAATACATCTGTTTATTTGATTGGTAGGTGTTGACAGGCTGGATAAAGATCTGACCATTGGACAGATGCAAGGTAAATATTTAATATTGTTACTCCAGCCTTACTGTGGTGCTCTTTTTGCATGACAGCTTGTTGCTGTGGGTACAGTCAATATCCAAACAAATGGGCATTAAAGAATTAATCTGTCCCAAAGTGTGGTCAAGGAAAGGTAGGGAAGGTGAGGAGGGAAAAGTTCAGTTCAAAGGGCTGTTGCTGTGGGTTTTGTTCAATCTAGTGTTCAGTGCTTCCAGCAGCGGGGCTGCCACACTCCTCTTGGATCGGAATGATTGTCTGTGAGGACTTCTTTCTAAGCCATTTTTTCCCCTTTGTAACTATATTTCTGATGTTCCTAGCTAGATCACCTGGGACCATCCCAAATTGTCCCATGTCCCAGTGTCTCTGGCACACAGCAGACCAAGATTAAGCATCTTCATTAATGTTTTGGGGTTTGGGTTGGGGTTTTTCCCCCCATCCTGGCTTTCCAGAGCAACCAGTACTGCAAAGTAGTATTGGATAACAGGAAAAATGTTACCTGAAGGTAAATCTGGTAGCAGTTCCAACTCTGAAACTCACCTGTGTTCAGAAGCTCTGAGCAGTTCAGTTGCATTTTAACTCCTGGTAACCTCCTCTAGGTACACCTGGGGAAGGTGAATTAAATACCTGGTCCATGTTTTCTTTGGAGACCATCTGTTGTGTGTGGTGTAGAGTGTGCCCAGACTTCCTGCCATCCCTGGGGCCTCTTTTCCAGCTGCATTTAGTGAGGTTTGTTGGTACAGAATGTGAGATCCATGGGCTGACTCTCTTAATCCACAGGGAAGTTCCAGATGCAGGTCCTCCCACAGTGTGGCCATGCAGTCCATGAAGATGCTCCAGACAAGGTGAGTCCCACCATGGGGTTGAAGCTACATAAGCCGTGGTCTGAAATGCAGAAGGGATCTGTTCCTTACCATGGAGCAGAGATTATGCTTGAGGGGCGTTTTTTGGCACAAAGACTGCATTTCATAAGCAGCGTGGATTTTTTAGCTGTCTGGAAAGGCCTGGCTAAGATGTTCTGTGCCACAGGGCTGGGTTATGCATTTAACTCTCAGGCTTGTGGTGATATTCCTAATTCTACCCATGTGGAGAGTGGATTTCTCCTCCCTAGCTTTCCTCATGCAGTTCCCCACTATCCCTTGCACTAAGCTGCAGCTTTAGGGGTTGGTCTGTGTTTCATTGACTTGAGTGGCTCACATTTTCCAAATAGAAACCAAATGTTCCTGAAGCTGCTTTGACAGAGCAGTGCTGCTTCTGGGCACTGCTGGAGTTTGTGTCCAGATGGAAGCAGAAATGTGGTGCAGCCAGTGGAGCCTGTGGTTGGGAGCTCATGTGGTTTTAAAGCTCCTTCTACACTGACAGCTGTGTTAACACTCAGCCTTTCTGTGCTTCACTTTGCCAGTCTGAAATAGGTATTTTTATCTAAACATACAGAGTTCTTTTCTTTTTTTATACATTCTAAGCAGTATTGACCAGGTTGGATGAGTCTTGGAGCAGCCTGGTCTAGTGGGAGGTGTCCCTGCCTATGGCAGGGGTTGGAACTGGGTGAGCGTTAATGTCCCTCCCAACCCAAACCATTCCAGGATAGCTACTGGCACATTACTGTCTTTGTAGGACTTGCATCCTGAATTTACCAGATCTTTTCTCCCTGTTAAACTTAGACATTGTTTTAAGAATTACTGAAATGGGTGTAGAAAAAGTTTGGTCACTTTTTTGAAAGGAGAAAACTCCATTCAGCAAGAGAATCCTGAGGATGTGAACTGTTGTTGAAAATGCTGCAGGCTTTGAAAACTGACTGGATTTCTTATTGTCTTCATGTCCCTTTAAATCCTGAGCTATTTTTTCCCTTCCCTCAGGTTGCTGAAGCTGTTGCAACGTTCCTGATCCGTCACAGGTTTACAGAGCCCATCGGTGGATTCCAGTGGTAAGGCTCCCCGGAGCTGTGTCCCTGAGCAGAGCTCCTGTTCTCACTGCCTGTTTGGCTCTCCAGGTGGGAGGTTGGAATTTTAGCACGATGCTAAAAACCACAGGTAAACAAGCAGCTCTGGATCACAGCCAGTGATACATTTGGTGTTTGTGGTCCCTTTAAATTTCTCACGCATTTACATGTGCTGATGAAACCTCCTTCCTTGGAGCAAGCAAAATGACAAATTTTATGGCATTTAGCTTAAATAATATCTTATTTAAGTAACCAAGGCCCTGTGTTGTGGAGCAACTTGCATCACGCTCCCTCAGCCAAGAAATACTAGTGAGATGAGGCAGGTAAAGCTGTGTGCTTCACTTTGCTGAATTTCCACATTTATCTCATGTGTTTTCCTATCAAAATGGCTTGTGGAAGCCAGGCTTCTGTGATCAGCCAGGCAGTGAGGGGACGCTGTGACTGACAAAGTTGATTGGAAAAACTCCTGAAGTTTCAGTTACAGCACCATGATGTGTAGATGTCACAAAAGTGCTGGTCTCTTCTAGGATCCTATTTCAGTGAGTGGTGCAATAAGCCTGTTTCTTAAGCAGTGCTGAAAAGTCTTCCTGCTTTCAGCTAAGAATTCCTTAACAAAAGCTGGAAGCCTCAGACTGTGAGACACTAGAGTGGCAGTGCTAGAGAGATATTGCTGCATGACATCTTTTTTTTCCCCCTTTATCTCATCCCTTGGGGATGAAACTCTAGCAATGCCAGACTGTGGTCTGCATATTTTAAATCCAGTGAAAGGCTATAGTGTAGGTTGATGTGTAAATAGGGAGAGAGGGAGAAAACCAAATGACTTTACAGCTAAATTGAGGTTGTGACAGAGTTTGCAGGGAATGCCTTGATTTTAACATGGGATCTTTCTTCCACTCTCTTTTTTGCCTCCTAGTGTGTTTCCTGCTTGTTAATATCCTGGTGTTCTCCAGCACTGATTCCTGTTGTAAATAAACTGCACCAGAGGCCACTGTGATGTATCCATATCCTCTCATTTCCCAGTCCAGCAGCAGTGAGAAGTTGGTGTGAGATTCATCCCCTAGAACTAGTTCTCCAGAATGTCTAAATTCTTAGGGACTTCCTTGCTGGGAAGCAGCTTCTACTGAAGACCATGAAAAGCTCTTCAGGCCCTTGGAAGTGGGATCCTCCTCTCTGCTGCCACAAGGAAAGACCTTCTGGAATCCCAAGTAGTCAGTCATCCCAATCTCCATCAATTCTCAAGCTTTCTTGGACCCAACTGCAGAACGGCTGTTGGCAGCCCAGACCCACTGAGGGCATTGCAGCACAGCCAAAGCCTTCAGGATGTCTCTGTGGAATCATAGATTGTCTTGGAAGTGCCCCTTAGGTTTGGGTTTGATATATACACGGTTTTGTCCCCTAAAGCAGACGAGGAATGGGCTTCATTGGGAGCTCAGGTTTCATCTCACAGCGCCAGCCTTAGGGGTTAAGCTGTGGTAAGAGCCTGGAGGCCACTTTCCTGGGCAAAGCTGGATGGGATTGTAAATCAAAAAGGCTGGAGGGGACCATGAGCTCCATTTCAGAGCCTTGCTGCTTTTCTAGTGCTCAGGTCCTCTCTGGGAAGAAGAGCCTGGGTAACTCCATCTGCTACAGACACATCCCAGGCCAGAGGACTAAACCTGCATTTCCTGGGAAGACCCAAGAGCTGCAGGAACAATGTGGTCAGCAGGCAGTTTGGCTGTTTTCTGCCCCTGGAATGTGTTTGTGCTTCCCTTCTTGTAGCTGCCACACCCAGCTGAGCAGAGATCAGCGCCTTTGGGATGGAAAAACACGGAATGGGCTGCAGGTGAAACCCTGGAAGAGCTTGGAGTCAGTCCTGCTGATGTTGATGCAGAGGTGTAGGCATCTGTTCCTCCCGGTATTGGAGAACAGACCTTATTTCCACTGACACTTCCTAGATCATGTTGCTGCCTGCCTTCCACAATTCCATGTGCAGAGAGCTTTTCTTCAGGGTTCAGTTATCCACAGACAGTTCATGGGCTTGCATTCACCTGAGAGTCACTCTTGAGCAGAAGAGCAGACACGTTTTGGAGCAGTTTGCCTCAATATTTTGCTGATGGATGTCTGAAATCCCTCTTTTTTTTGCCTGCTGTCCATAACCCCTTCCTACTGCCTGATGATTTTAACGCTGCTTTGCTGAGGCAAAGTTCTGTGGTGATTTGGGAGCTGCCCTGTGCATCCATGTGTACATCCCGTGACAAGAGCCATCAGGAATTCTTGGCATTTGAGAGATGCAGATGGGGCAAAGGGTTTAACTTTGGCCTTGGGCCTGGTGGAGATGCACTCACCTCTGATTCACCAGGCACAGCAGCCCTGGCCTTGCTCCGTGTCCCTTCCTAGACACAGCAGGGTGGGAAGTGCCTGGTCAGAGCCAGGAAAGGCTCACTGCAGAGAGGAGTGCCCTCCTGGCACCGTGGCCATCGTTACTCAGGGGTTGCAAGAGCTCTGGGCGCTTCCCCCTGAGTCACCGTGTTAATTATTGCGTTAATTGCATGTAGCATCCACCCTGGCTTAGTTCCTGATGGATTCAATGGATCTTCAGTAGTCGAGATGCAAAACAGCTCTTTCCCCAGCCATGTCCCCAAAATGGGCAAAATTCTCTTTTCCAGGCCACTCCTTTGTTCAGATTGTTAGGGATTAAATAATGCAGCGTGCATATCCAGAGTCTCCTGCCCATGAGTGTTCGTGGTAAAGTCACATTCCTCCCTGCTGAAGTAACTTGGAGAATCTGACTTGCAGTGATTCCTTGCCTTATCCCTTTGATTTGTGAGGCTGTAAAAAACCCCAGCCAAACAGAACCCTCCCTGGTAAGCAAATCAGTTTTGTATTCTGTAGAAGCACCACTCAAAAAGGAATGACTTCTGGAATCCTGTGGGCTCCCTGGGATTCTGTTTTGTTGTTAACATGGAGTGAAAAGAAAATAAATCTTTCAAGCACCTGTTTAGTGGAATGGTGGTCACTCTGTGCCAGCTCCCAGCCTTGCCCTGCCCAGAATAGGTGGCTCTTCAGGGATCCACGTTGTGCTGGATTCAGGAAAAAGGGATTCCAGGGACAGCAGCAGCAGGGTGGGGGTGGGTGGAAGGGAAATTCCTTTCAGCTCTATCAAGCCATGTACATTTTTGAGACTGTACTTTTGTCTGAGAAATATTAATGCTCCTGCTGCAGTTTTCAGGGAGCTGTAGGCTGGGATAAATGGCATTCAGGTGAAGGATACACAGGCTGTGGTAAAAGTAACAGCAGAGAGAAGGAATGTTCTCTTTGGCTCATGAAAAACACGGCCACAGAGAAATTCCCCCCCAAAATTTTCAGCTTTTCACTGCATTTTTCCTGCATCCTTTGGATTACTTAGAAATCTCTCTTGGTTTTGTTTCACTTGTTGGATTGAGGATCAGTGGAAACTTTCCCAGTGGAAGATCCCAAGGCTTGACAGGAGCAGGAGATGCATTTTGAGAGGCTGGTTTGTTGCAGGCTTCACTTTAATTTAATAAATTAAATAAATAAATGTGTAAGTGAGACCTAGGATGGGTTTTGCCAGATTATGTGCACTGGACAAAGTCATCAGGGACTTGGAGATGACTGGAGCATTGGGATTGTTGGAAAAAGATTAATTCCTGTATTGCCAAAGCATGTACTCTTGCTTTGAATAAATCCCCCCTCGAATAAGGAATTAAAACTTGGGCCTGGGGCTGTCCAGGTAGAATTTTCCCCTCAGACTGTGACAGGGGGTCTGCAGAGGTCATGCAGCAATAGGTAACGTTGTTGTTTTTCCCCTTTTGGCAAGGGAGAGGCCTGGACAACCTGAGGAAGCCCATTTCAGCCCTGCTTTCCACGTGTTTCTGATTTGCGAGCAGCATTGGGATGACTTGCAAAAGGTGGAGCTGGGCAACACAGACCTTGGAAAATGCCCCCAGGAGGGTTGACTGGGTATTGGGAAGAAGTTTTTTTACAATTGAAGCCCTGGCACAGGGTGCCCAGAGGAGCTGTGGCTGCCCCTGGGTCCCTGGAAGTGTCCAGGGCCAGGTTGGACGGGGCTTGAAGCACCCTGGGACAGTGGAAGGTGTCACTTCCGAGAAACCTTGGCCCTGGTGCATTCTAGCACCCATCTCTGAGCCTGGGTGCTCTCTCACAGCCTGGCAGTGCCCTCTGTGTAGCCCAGAGCTGCCCCCCTTGGCTGGGCTGTCCGTGGGGACGCTGCACCCTCGGCCCTGTGTCCCTCCGACACGGTGGAGTGGGGTTGTGTGTCTGCTCCAAGTTCTGCTGTGGGATGCCTGGCCAGCTGTGGCTGAGCTTTCCCAGTATGGCAGGATGAGCTCTCACCATGTGCTGCTGTTTCCAGAAGGAAAATGTGTGTGTGTGTGTGTGTGTGTGTGTCAGTTCTGCAGAGACCGCGCCGTGTCCCGTGTCAGCCTCCTCCTGGGCTTGTCTTGTTCCATATCCATTTCCCTCACCTGGAAATAAAGCATTTGTGAAAAGCCTGGAGTAGGAATTCCTGCTTTCCCTTCAGCTGCAGTACTTGGGCTCCTCGGAGCAGCCTGTGGAAGAAGAGTGTTGATCCAGCTGTTCCTGTGGGTTTTTCTAGTGACTCATGGAAGCCTCTTGTCATCCAGAATGCTCCCCCATCCCTTCCCTGCACCCCAGTGTGGGAAGGAGGGGCCAATTTAGCCAAAGCTTTCACTTCCCCCCCTCCTTTCCCTGAGTGCTGACTCCCACGTGCACAGAAACATCTGGAGGTCATAAATGCCGGCACAGTGGCTGCTGAGTAACCTGTGCTGTGCTCAGCCGCCCCTGAGCCCTGCGGTGCTTGTTCCTGTCTGAAAAGCAGGAACTGGGAGAAACTGGAAATCTTCCAGGCTGTTTTACATTCAGGCAGGTTTAACAGCCCTAAAGGGCTGCTGGAGCCTCTTCCCAGTGCTCCAGCTCCTGCTGTCCTGCCCAAATGCTCCTTGCAGCTCATCCCCCGTTCCTGTGTGCCTATGGAAGGGTTAATCCACGGCTGGGTGAGCACAGCCAAGAACCCAAAGGGAGCAGGAGAGCCTTGGAAAAGGTCTGCCTGCTGTTTCTATCCCCCTCTCCTGTTTTTGACCTTTTCTTTGCAGCTGGGAAAGAGGCCAAGAGGTGATATGGTGACCTGGACCTCCCTGGGGAGCTGTCTCCATCCTGGAGGATTTGAGTCTCCAAATGTCGCCTCGGTGAGGCCGGATGGAGCTGGGGAGTTTCTGTGCCCGTGGTGTCCTCCAGCCTGGCCCTCACTTCACCCGGGCTGTGCCCCCGGGGCTCAGTGCCAGCCCTGCCCCATCCCCGGGCGCTGCTGGGCATCCCGGCCGCTCCCCTTCTGCCCGTCCATCCCAGAGCTGCTGGCGGCTGGAGAACGGGACACTGCCTGCAGCAGGCGGGGGCCGGGACGGCTGCAAGGAACTGCCTTCTCCCCGAGACGGGATTTTCTCATTCCAGAACAGATGGGAGCCTCTGGGACAGGGTTTGGTACCCCAGAACAGACTGCGGTTTAGTGTCTTTTGACTTTATTTCCACCCAGTTTGGCCGTGGTTGAGCAAGTGCCCCCCAATCGCCCCCTGATGTGCTGCCACCCCCTTCCCTCCCTCCCTCCCTCGCTCCCTCCCTCGCTCCAGCCTTGGGGACATGCTGTGCCAGGGTGGCTTTGCCACCTGCAGATGCCACATCCGTGATCCCACGGCGGCTCATTCCCGTGGGTCAGCACTGCACGGCCGCCGAAACTCCTGCCCGTGCTCGTGGATCCACTTATTGGCCACTGGAAGGGACAGGGACACGGATCCCCCTCCGTTCCCATCCCTCTGCAGCCTTCTCCAACCCCGCACCGGTACTGGTGAACTTCTTCCCTGGTAGCCAGGGTATTTGTGCGTTCCCAGCCCGTCTTGCCTCCCTGCCGCTGGAGCTGTCCCTCCCACCCCGTGTGACACCTGGCAGCGTCTCTCACCCCACTTGTCCCCGGCCAGGACGGGGCAGCCGGCATGGAGGGTGTCCCCGTCTCCATTCCCGTTCCTCCGCAGGTTCCACCAGAAAAGAGCCGCATTCTGCAGAGCAGAGACGGGTTGGGCACCTTAAAACAGAGCTGGGATCCCCAAGACTGAATTTTGGTGCCCCAAAACAGATCAGGGAGCCTCGGAGATGGGGTTTGGCATCAGGAGAGGCTTGACCACAACTCCCTGCAAGAGCTGAGATATGGAGAGCTGCATCCCCCCTTCCCTGCTCCCGAGGATTCCATGTCCCCCTCACCTTGACCACGGGCACGCTGAAGTTGGCATAGATGAAGGCAGTGGAGCCCCCGGCCTCCACTGCGCTCAGCTGGAAAAGGAGCAAAAATAGGAGCCATGGATCCCCCCCTCCCTGCAATGCTGCTTTGCACAGGGAAACTGAGGCACAAAACCTCCCTCAGGCTCCAGCTGCATTTCCCTCACTCGGGCATGGCACAAGCTGCTGAACACTCTGCAGGCATTGGCACTTCCCACCCCATGCCGTGCTTTTGGGCTGCCCTCACCCTCCTGCACCCTGAGCACCAAGCCAGTGCCATCTCTCCAGGCCTGGAAACGAGCAGGACTCACATAGATCATGACTGTGGCGATCCTGTTGCCTGACTTCATTCTGTAAAGCGGGCTCTTCCTGGACTGCTCCGAGGGTGGGGAGATGGGGATGGTCAGTCCTGCACTGAAGTGGCTCAGCCCACAGGCACCTCATGACCCAGCAGCTCCAAGCTGCCCCCCAGTTCTCCCCAGAAAATTCCTCTCTCTTCCTTCTTTTCTCTTCCTCCTTCCTTCCCCCTACCCTCTACTTCTCCCTCCCTCCTTCCCTTCCTTCCCAGGAATACCCCAGGCACCCACCCAGGCATCACCATCCTGGGACCACCCATCCTACCCCTTCCAGAGGCCATCCCAGGGTCCATCTCTAGGAACATCTCAGGGAATAACCCAGGGATCACCATGGGGACACCCCCAGGGACTGTTCAGGGACTTCCCTTGGACACCATCCAGGAGCATCACGGGGAGCATCCCGAGGAGCATCCCAGGGCCCATCTCCAGGAATATCTGAGGGACCACCCAAGAGTTCTCTTCCAGGAACCTCTAAGGAATCACCCCAAAGGCCGTGCCAGGGCCCATCTCCAGGAACACGCCAGAGTCCACCCCAGGAGCACCACAAGGACCACCCTGTGGTCCCCCCAGCCACCCCCAGCAGCTCCCTGACCGTGGCATGGTCGAAGTGTGGCTCGTAGTGGCCTCCCAGGCCGTAGTTGACCACCTGCAGGTACTCGGCGTAGGGCGGCCGCAGGTCCAGGCCGGTGAGGGCGGCGATGCGCAGATCCAGCGCGCGCACCACCGGGTCGGCCGTGTCCTTCAGCCAGGCGCTGCGGGACCGCCCCACCTTCAGCCCCCCACCCCTGTGTGCCTGGGCTTGTCCCTCTGGGCACTGCTGGGGCAGCCAGGCCTCCCAGCACAGCTCCACTGCCACCCCAGGGCTGGCCACGGAGCCATGGGGCAGGAAAAGGGAGGGGTGCTGGCGGCAGGACAAGGGAGGGGTGGCCACTACCTCTTGCTGATCCGGTACTCGGCTTTCTGCTGCTTCTCCCCAGAGGCAACCACGGATCTCTGCAGCTGGAGGACACAGCGGGGGTGTTGCTGCACATGGGGACCTCCACAGCAAGCAGGGGCCCCAGTCAGGGCCGAAGTTGGTGGGTTTGTAGCAGCTGGTTGCCAAACATCCCACCCCAAGGTGTCCCCCTGGGGTGAGGAAAGCAGTGACAGCAGGTGGTGCCAACCCACTTGGGTGTCACCAAGTCAGGCCTGCTTGGGAAGCAGTTTAGGTCAATCTGTGGACTTGGTTTCTTCCCAAAAATTTTTTGGGGGGCTCACATGGAGTTGGGGTCATCATCCCCCGGGTTTCATGGAACCCTAGAGTGGTTTGGGTTGGAAGGGACCTTCAAGATCATCCACTTCCTCCCCCCTGCCATAGGCAGGGACACCTTCCACTAGACCACGCTCCTCCAAGCCCCATCCCATCTGGACTCTCTGGAGGAGGCTTTGACCTTCAAACCCTTCCTGTCTCTGCATCCACCCTGGAACGCCAGCTCCTGGGACACCCTGCTGCAGGAAAGAGACATCCCTGGAGACAGGGATGGCTCACCCAGGGCCCTGCCAACCCCTTGATGGTCTCGGCCTCAGCATCACTGATGAAATCATGGTACAGAGCCACGTAGGGTCGGATCCGGACCATCTCCTTCTTGGCAGGCTGGAGGAGGAGGTAGGGGCTGCTGTTGGTCTCGTAGGAGCAGCCAAGTTGCAGGAGCCGCTCCGGGGCTGGCTGGGGAGAAAGAGGACCGAGGAGGGCGTGAGAGGGGGGACAGAGGTGGGGGAGACCATGGCACCCATGCCAGCCTCACCTGTCCCCTGGGGCGCTGGCACAGCTCCTCGTAGGCGTCGCGGCTCTTCAGGTGGGTGCTGTTGGGGCGGCGCAGGGGGCTGGCACCCACCCCTGTCCCCATCTCCAGCAGCTTCTTGTACTTGGCCACGTTCCTCAACACCCTTTGGTTACTGGGATCTGCCGGAGAGGTGCTGTCACCCGGAATGCCACATCCCCATCAACCCCCTTCCCTGGCATCGGTCCCTGGAGACCCACCCCACATGGGGGCAAGAAATGAGGTCAGGGAGGCTGTTGCCATGCAGAGGTGATGGGGACATCCCCAAACCCCTCCTCTCTTCCTGCTGCATCCAGGGTTGTACCACATACCATAGTGGAGAAACTCTCTGGAAAGGCTCAAGGCATGGGAGATGTTTCCAGCCTGGATGGGGGAGTGGAGACCCCATGAGCATCCATCTCCCCAATCATGGTTTGGCTCTACTGGACACTGTGGGGATGGGGAGGGGACTCATGGCTGTACCATGAAGTAGGAGAAGGCCAGATGGTCCAGAGCATCCTCCAGGCTGCTCCGGTCCTCCGGGTTCCAGCTGCCGTAGGAGAGACGGAAGAGGCTGACGGCCTCCTCCAGCCACAGGATGGAGTGGTAATAGTCACCTGTGTCATAGGCCACCTGCGAGGGAATGCATCACCTGGATCTGCCAGCTGGGCCAGCCTGGCCTGCATCCCATCCCATCCCATCCCATCCCATCCCATCCCATCCCATCCCATCCCATCCCATTCCCACCTTCACTGTTACCTCATCCTGACCTGTCCCACCCCCTTCTCATCTCCATCACCATCCTCATTCCAGTTGCAGCCCTCTCCCCTTCTATCCTGTTCCTGCCTTGTCTTACCCTGTCCTGTCCCATCCCATCCTATCCCATCCTCATGCCATGTCATCCCATCCCATTGCAATTCCCACTCATCCTGTACCATTACATCCATCATTTTCCTATTGCCATCTTTGTCCCCATTCCCTCCCACATCAGCCCCGCCCTGTCCCACCCCTTCCTTTCCTATTCCATCCCCGTCTGCCACAGCAGCGCCCTCTCATCCCACGTGAAGTCTGTCTATCCCTACGGAAGCAGCATCCCAGGCTGGAAAAGCTTTGTGGAGGCTCATGGGGTTCGCCCTCACCTTTCCCACGTGGAAGCAGTCGTCGGCGGAGAGGCAGACACGCCTGCCGGGGCTGTAGAGGGGCGGCTGCGCGGCGCCAGCTCTCTGGAAGACGCCGCTGGCCAAGCCCTTGACGCTGAGCCCGTAGACATCCTGCAGCCGCATCAGCGCCTGTGCCGCCCCGGCCAGGTCCTCGGCTCCAGGCAGCTCCTGCTCCACCTCCCTGAGGCCGGCATGGAGTGCTGCAGGGTGGGAAGGAGGTGCGGGGCAGGGCGATAAATGAAATTTTGAGGTGTAATTGCCCTTATCAGCTCTTCTCCCCGGGCACTCCACATCCTCCATCCATTCTGCTCCGCCAACAATTTTCCCGCTTCTCTACCTGTTCCCCAGCCCCTCCATCTATTCCCTGTCTCCTCCCTCCATTCTCCTGCTCCTCTACCCATTGACCCTTCTCCTCCATCCGTTCTCCTGTTCTTCCACACGTTCAGCTTTTCCATCTATTGCCCTGCTCCTCCATCCTCTCCCCACCACCTCCTGGCTCTGCCCAGGTGACAGAGGGGACACATGGCCGAGCACCTTCCCCGTACCCTGGGTGTTCCCAGTGGCCTCATTGCTGTAGATGACGTTGGGCCAGTCAGAGTGGAGGCGCTTGATGAGGCTGAAGGCCAGCAAGGGGTTGTCCAGCGAGGCCTCGGGGTCCTGGTGCAGCGCCTGGACCTTCTCATAGAACCTACGAGGCACCCACTGGGTGACGCTTGGATGCTGCTCAGTGTTGACACCACCAGGGTGGGGCCTGGGTCCCCCCCATTGTCGGGCAGCTTTGCCTCAGCATCCACTCTTTGGCCAAGCCAGAGCTGAGGGATTGTCCGACCCCATCCCTGGAGGGTTTGGGGTGGTCCGTGCCTCGGGGATGCCGTGAGCCAGATCCCCATGGGCGCGGGGACCGTGTGCCTCTCCTGGGGCACGGCGGGCGCCAGCTTCCTGTCCTCCCACCATCCCCTTATTTAGGGCCACCCCCAAAGCTTGGGTGCTGCTGGGAGGTGGGGATGGGGTAACCCCTCCTCGTAGCCAGGGAATCCCCACCCTAGGGCTGGGGGCGGCAGGGGTGGCTGGAGGGGAGGGGATGCTGCGGGTGCCCCGGTACCTGCGGAGGCGGCGCAGGCGGGAGCTCTCGTCCCGCAGGTAGGAGCGGAGCCGGCGGAGCAGGCGGCGCTCGGCGCCCAGCGCTCCCCGCACGCTCAGCATGGCCGAGAAGGTTTCTGCCGGGGCGGGGGGCGGCAGCAGCGCCAGCAGCGCCCCCAGCACCCCCAGTGCTCGCAGGGCCCCCAGTGCTCCAAGAACCCCCAGGACCTCCAGCACCCCCGGCGCCCCCAGTCCCA
>VZRZ01001874.1:329219-352140 GCA_013398175.1 Climacteris rufus | reverse complement strand
CTGGCGGGGGAATGCCGGGGGCTGGCGGGCAGCTGCCCAGGGGCCCGGCCGGGGCGGGGGACGCTCGGGGCGGGCTCAGGAGCCCCGCGCGCGGTACCTTGTCCAGGAGCCCGTTCCGGCCGCTTTTGGCCGCCATCTTCTCGCCGCCTCCGCCCCCGCCCCGCCCGCGACACCTGGGCGCCCCTGATTGGCCGAGCGGCAGGAAGTTTCGCCCCCCCGGCGCCGCGGGGCACGCTGGGAAATGCAGTCCGTTCCGGCCGCCATGCCTGCGGCGCGGGGAGCCGTTCCTGTCCCGGAACCACGGGATCTGTGCTGGCAGCGACCCCAAACCCATCCACCGCCACCCCGGCCACGGCAGCGGCACCTCTCCCCGGGACAAGCCCCGTCCAACCCACAAAGGGCCCTCCAGTCCTGGCACAGCTGCCCAGGGCAGTGCTGGACTTGCCATCTCCGGAGGGACTTCAAGCCATGTCAGTGTGGCTCTCGGGGACATGGGGTAGTGGTGGCCGTGCTGGGGGGACTGGATGACCTTGTCTGACCGGTCTTTTCCGGTCCTAACTATTTCGGGGTTCTGTGATCTTCAAGAGGGCACAACAGATAGATAGTTGTACCTTTGTATATACTACATGTACCTTTGTATATACTATTATACTATATACTGCATACTATATACTTTGTATATACTACAGATACCTTTGTATCTAACTGTTGTGTGGCTGGGCCACGTGAGCAGGATGCTGCTTATTCCTCCTTAATGAGACCCTTCATGGAGAGCTTGGCCCCAGCTGCCCTGCCATGGAATCCACCGTTTTCCATTGCTGGAGATGAGATGCTAAGCTAGATGGCCATTTGGACCAATCCAATTTAGGATATGTTTTATGTTACAAGAATAAACAACAGCCCCAGGCCAGTCTCCCAGCAGATGCATATTACTGCAGTGACAGCACATGACAGATTTTCACCTGTCTTTGCTCAAGCCTGTTATTAATGAGCCTCTTTGTACCTTTGTTCCCTGTGGTGGGAATTCGGTCTGGCAACACACCGGAGGAAAAGGCACATTGTCCTCAGTGTTTGTGAGAGCAGAGGGAGTGGGACAGGTTCAGGCACGAGTCCTTGAGCAGCCTCTGGCAGCAGTCCCGGCCACACGGAAGTGTCAGCGGAGCTGGAAGCAGAGAAGGGACAGCTTGAGCATGTCCTGCTGTAGATGCCAATGAAAGCACTGCAAAAGCCACAAGGTGGCAAGGGCAGCACGTGAAAACCATGGCTGCTTGCTGCCAGGCTCTGCATCTCCTGGAAAATAAGGTGTGTGCTCATCCATCCCTGCCCAAGACCTGTCCTGGCACCACGGGGGTTGGACTAGCGATGGGGAGCGATGGAGGATGCTCACTGCTGACTGCTTTCCTCCATGGAAAAGATGTCTTTACACTCACCTTCACCTTTTCTTTTTTCCCTGAAAAAGCCCCAAAGGGTCTGTCCAGCACTGGCACAGCTGCCCAGGGCAGTGCTGGACTCGAGGACCTTAGGGGGCTTTTCCAACCCACATGGCTCTGTGAATTCTACAATTACTCCACAACCTCCTCGGGCCAGAGGCAAGTGTCACCTGTATGGGACAAGCAGCAGCAGGATCCCGCTTGTTTCCAAGCACAGCAAGAAACAGGGAGTTCCACTGTCAGAACCTGGTTTTATTCTGTTTGAACCTCGGCCTTTGCCCTGCAGTTCAAGTCCTGGTTGCTGTTAAAATGTACATCGTTATTTGTACACATTTGTTGGCATATTTCTGGTTTGTGACAATTGTTTCACAAGCAGGATTTACTCTGTTTCGAACAACAGAAGCCACAACATGACAGACGCCTGCATGTCATTCCACTCACACATTTCACACATGCAAGTCAACGGTCCTTCAGTGCCTTCCACCGCTTTGGAACGCGTTCAGGTGAAGCCACGGGGGTGCAGCTGAGACCCGGAACGACTGCGAGAGCCTTTCAGCAGCCACAGCTCTGCTGGCGAGCGGAGAACAAGAAAGCACAACGACTGGAAGCGTTACTGGAGAGAAAGTGTAGCGACATCTAGGTCGGTTTGGAACGGTTTGGCAGCAAATCCCGAGGCCAGCCAAGGGGGTCCCGTTTGCATAGTGAGAGCTAGCTCTAGAGCGGATGCGGCGCGGTGCTGCACAGCCACGGGCAGGGGCGCGGCGGCGTCGGGTGCGTGCGACACGCAGGGATCCTCCCAGCCTCCCAGGACACCCGTGGGTCTCCAGCACGCAGGGATCCTCCCAGCTTCCCAGGACACCCGTGGGTCTCCAGCACGCAGGGATCCTCCCAGCTTCCCAGGACACCCGTGGGTCTCCAGCACGGACAGTGCTCGGTTTTCAGCTCACATCCCCCCAAGAGGGTCCAGGTCTTCCTGAAATGCTTGCCCTCGCGTGCGGGACAGGCTCTTTGATAACCTTCTGCTGGACAGCTGGGAGACAGGACAGGGCTGCTGGAGGGCCCAGACAGAGCCCTGCCCTCGGAGCATTGCTCAAGGCTTGTTTTCTAAGATCAGTGAGAGTCTTTAAGGCTTCGATCTCCCCCTTTGCTTTCACTGAGAAAATACAAAGAAGCGCTCGTTCAAGCTACACTTCATGACTACTGTGCACTGCATGTACAATAGCATTGGAAGAGAAATACTGACAATATAGAACAACATCATACAATCACCTGGCATGATCCCTTTTGGCACTTTTCCTTCATTTATCTCTTCTGGCTGACTCCAAACACGGACCTTTCCGTACGGCTTTTCCCGGGCAGAGAGCTCCAGAGGGTCAGAAAGCAACGTTCTGGGAGTCGGTGGCATCTTTGGCAGACACAGTCCTTGTGTCAGGGAACCAACCCAGCCCTTCCAGATTACACTGCTTCACATTTTGGGAGGGCACTCCCACGCCTGTGCTGTCCCACAGCTGGCAAGGAAGGCCTTCATCCCGGGGGGAAGTGGCTGAGGGTACAAAGGACTTTCTGAGAAGTGTGAATATATACTTAATCTTGTGAATAATACTTTGATCTCGTGCTGCATCCACCATTCAGCAGGAGGTATTTTCCTTCTCAGCTGGCATGATTTCTGGCAAAGGTAGCATCATTCCTGACCTTTACAGGGGAGAGGCTGGGAATTCCTCCTGTGAGTCATTGAGTGTCATTATTTACAATTTTTGTTGTTTTGTGCAAGCTTACACAGACTTCAAGAGTGTTAAAGTAATAAAACATTCATCCCGGCTTTGCATTGCTGCAACCCTTCCACCACATGATTGTGATTCCACATCCAAAGGTCTCCTTGGACATGGACAGCACGGCCTGTGCGTGATGCTTGGGGAGCTGGGACCTCTGCTCTGGGGGCAGCTGGGGGAACAAGGGGTTCCATGAAGCTTTTTGAGGGACAAGCTCCAGCCCAGGCACTGCCTCCCAGCTTGGATTTGGAATCAGGAAATTAACGCACAAACCCCTAAATATTTATAAAATCTTTTTAAAAGAAGATGTTTAAGACACTGGCCTGGTGCATTGGGCTGCGAAATCTGTTTTAAGAGGGGAAAGAAAAGATACATTCAGCATGTAAATCTATGCTTTTGTGGTGTAAGCAGCCAGGCCCAGCTGAACCACCACAACCATCATGAGAGAGAAAGCAACTGTTTAGGGAAGTCTGTTTGGGGCTTCAGGGATTAACTGCAAAGAAGAGGGCCTGTAAAAATAGTTCTAAATCTAAATGCACCTGGGCAGTGCATACTTCAGCTCTGAATGTTGGGAAAAACAGCACGGATTCCCAGTTAAAGCTGTGGCCTTCCCTCCTGAACTACAAGGGCAGATCCAGGCTGTCACTGCTTCTCTCTGCGCTGTCCTTCTAGGTCCAGTCAAGGCTCCAACTTTAACCATCCAGTAGTTTGTGTGGCAAGGAGATACAGAGATAGAGATATATATTATGGAATCATTGCTATAAGATTTCTCAAAACAAAAGTGTCGATCTGTTGAAATATAGTATTTAAAATATATAAATTTTACCCAATAAAATATAAGATTTCTTTGTTTTTTTTCTTTTTCTTTTAAATCCAGTCCAATTAGGAAAAAAAGAAAACAACTTGCCAGGGTCCTTGCAGTGAAAAAGAAAACCAGCTCCTGTTTTCTTTCTGACTGTTTAAGAAGGAGGGAGAAAACTGACCCATTTTTAGACAGAGGAAATTGGGCAATGCTGCTTGTCTTGGATCAGATCTGTCAGTTCATGTGCAGGGGCTGCCCTCCCTTCACGCCATCCGTGGGGAAGTTTGCCCCTGCACTGTGCTCATCCCAAAAACACCCCTGGCACACGGGTGGGCAGGACAGGTAACACTGCAGCCCCACCCAAAGGTGCCTGTGGGTTCCCAGGGTCCCAGTGAATACTCTGCAAGGCAGCTGTCAAACATCGAGCTGGAACAGTGTTTTTTGAGCTCTCTTACTGGAAATAATCCATTAAAATCCATGGAGGAGAGTTAGAAACACTCAGAGGGTGGGCTGCCACATCTGGGCAGAGAACACAGGCTCCACCAAGCCCAGTCTGTGAGCCAGCTCTGCTCCAGGCCCGACTTCATGCCTGGAAGTGAAAGTTTTAGTGCATTGCTCACCTGAGCTTTCTTAGTGGTTTGAACCTGAAGCCAGGAAGCTGGAGCAGGGCAGGGCACCCTCGGGGAGGCCGGGCTCCCATCCCATCGGGTGCCTGGCGAGCACCACATCCCTCAGGGTGCCTCCTCTGGGACCTGCAGGGACAGGCCTTAGGTGTGCTGAGCAGGATCCTGAGGGTACCTGGTGGCTGGGAGGACGTCCTTCCCGAAATTCCCTGGCCGGTGTTTCCCTTTCTTCAGCGCTAGGGGGAAGAACAGGAAACCCTCTTGGTTTGGAAGCGACAGGCACTGGGAGGAAACCTCCCTGGGTGCCAGCGCCCAGCGTGCAGCTCCAGCTGTTCCACTCTACTTCTCTGCCCTGGCACTAACGTGAAATTACAAGTCCCTATCAGGCTTTTCAGTAAAATCCTTACTTTAGGTCTTTTTTCCACTGCTTTTGGCTTTCTGCTTCAAGAAAGTGACAAATGGTCTGTACTGCTGGTGCAGACAGAGATACATTCATTTGGAAGTACTACAGGGGGCTCTGTTTGGGACTTCCCAGGAGAAATACGGAGCATGGGTAAGAGTGTGACCCCAAAACCAGCTGCAGCCTGAGGGAGAAAATGGGGCAGGCAGAGAGGAGAAGACTCTCAAGCAATTTCCACTGCAGAGCTCGGATTTCTCTTGCAAGGGATGGTCCCTTGTACCCCACGTTCACAACCCTCCTAGCTGGGGATCCCACATGTCCCCGACTGCATGTGGAGGCCTTGCAGTGTATTCACAGGGATGACAGATAATTCCTTCACAACAATGGACCAGAAGGGCTGGAGGATTTTTTTTTTTCCTCATTCTCTCTCTTTTTTTTTTTAAAAATCTGAAAGGACTCTGGCTTCTCTCTGAACTGGACCTAGAAATGTCTTACCACCGAAATGAAAAAACAATTGCATGGGTGGAAGTAGGGCAAAAAATAGTTTTCCTGTAAAATAATCTGATAAACCTCATCGTCCTCTAGAAAGGCAACATCGTCCAGCAGCGCTACTTGGCCCCCAGAGTGCTCTTGGACCGCAGCAGATAGCGATCCACGCGCACTTTCCGCCTCTCCACCGTCCTGTTCTCGCTGTCGAAAAGCCGCTGCAGGTGCAGGGCCAGCCTCCTGTCCTCCTCCTCCTGCTGGAGCTTCTGCTGCACGTCCCGCACGTCGGGGGGCAGCCCCGCCTCGCCGGCCGCGTGCCGCAGTCTCTTCACGGAGCCCTTGTGCTCCAGGTGCTTGGTTTTGCAGCGTCTCTTGCGGCCCCGCCGCAGCAGCGGGGGCTGTTCCCCCAGGAGGTTCTCCACGGAGTTGCAGGTGCTGTTCTGTACGTTAATCAGCTCGCTGTTGTTCAGGTATTTCAGCTGCTTCTTCCCCGACGGCTTGGCGGCGACTCCGAGCGTGCTGCTGTCAGGTAGCGATGTGCTCACTCCCATGAGTCTTCTGCTCAGCATTTTCGGGCCAAGACTAAGACAGGATTTGTCCATGAATGTGTTCACTTTTAGATCAGGGACTTCGGGCACTCGCGAGTTTAGGGAGGTCACGTTTGATCTCACATCTGGCTCGGCAGCACCGTCATCTGTGGTTAAGGCCTGCAAACCGCTGTTCTTCTCGCTCCCTCTTGCCAGCTTCGTTTCACTGATGGAAGGGAAGAAATCCAGCTCGGGGCGAGGCTCTCCTGTTGTGTCAGGTGGAAGGCGATCCTCCTGCGCTTGTGGCTGCTCTTTAGTGCAACTGCCGGAGTTGGTGACGTCAGAACCCACAACGTCTTCCCCGGGCTCCGAGGCCAAGGACGTAAGGGTCGCTTTAGAGAGAGTCTTTTTGATCTGACGCTCCTGAAATATCTGCTCCCATTTTTTCAGTATTCTAGGACTGGCCTCGTAGGTGGTTGGCTTCTGCAGGCTCCGGTTCAGGTTCCTGGGGGTGGATTTGATGATGAGAGGGCTCAGGACTCTGCCGTCGGGAAGCCTCTTTGGGGGCGTGCACGGGGAGCAGACGATGGGCTTGAAGTGGTTGAGCTCCTCGGAGATGCTGTCGTTGCTCTCGGGGCTGATGGAGCGCTCGGGCCGCTGCAGGGCGGACAGCGAGGACACAGCGCTGAGCAGCAGGCGCCTCTCGGCCGACAGCTCGGGCGCCGACAGGCAGCGGTGGTTCTGCGAGGACGACAGCACCCCCAGCAGCGGGGGCAGCACCTGCAAGGCAAGGGGCACAGCTGGGAACAGCAGGCAGGGAGGGGCACGACACGGACAGCACAGGGGAACGCTGCCATGCTCGGCTCCCCTGACAGCCTCTGCTGGTCACAACCCACGCGGGACCCGAGCAGGACGCTCCAGAGTCCGGCACCCTCTGGGCGTCACGTTTATTTCAGTGCAAGAGCTGCTCTTGCCACAAGCACTCCAATGGCAAAATCACAGGATGGTTTGGGTTGGGAGGGACATTAAAAAGCATCTCATTGCACCCCCTGCCATGGGCAGAGACACCTTGCACTAGACCAGATTCCTACAAGCTCTGTGCAACCTGGCCTTGAAATGTGTTTTCTGGTTACCTGGATAATCAGCCCATTTAATGGTGTCAGGTTGATGGTTGGACTAGAGGACCTTAAAGGTCTCTTCCAACCTTGCTGATTCTCTGACTCTGTGAAGACAAGGAGCAGCCAAGAAGGACTGCACCACCCTGGCTGAAGGAAACCATGCTCCTCAAGGGAAATGATCTCCAAATGATTTTTTGCTCCCCGCCAAGCTGTGGGAGAGAAAGAATAAAGACTTGGCCCAGGTGTAAGAGGTGCCTGGGTGTGGCACTTGAGGACGTGGTTTAGGGGTGATTATGGTGGTGCATTGATGGTTGGACTTGATGGCCTTGAAGGTCTCTTCCAACCTGGATCATTCTGTGATTAAGAGCAACGTTTTTTGTCATCTCTAAGACAGCCCCTTAATGCTGCTACACTTGGGCAGAACCCAGCACAAATAAATCACAGATAAAAGCTGCACACACACAACTGCAAATGGTCTTATTCTTAGCACTGAGATGAAATATTTTCATCCAGCAGGTAGTCTGGGCAATGACAGCCTTTCCCAGCTTAGCCCAAACAAAAGTTGTTTCTAATTGCTTGTTTGGAGGTCAAAATAGTTTTTGCAATACCGTTGTAGTGCAACTCTAATTAGTCAGGTCCATAAGCCATCCACTTAAAAATGAGAAGCCCCCTGGGAGGGAAGGTGAATTACGGATCCTTGCTCTGGGCTCAGTCCTGCTCCTATCAGCTCAGATGCAAGACTGCACAGGTTTTTGTTCTTCCTTCTGGGATCTCTGGAAGCGAACCCTCTCCTTCTCCATCGAGGATGAAACCCAAGAAGGAGGGGTGTCAGCATGAGGTGGAACATCCTAGCAAGAGTAGCTGGATGGCTGCCCCATCCTTGGCAGGTTGCACAGGGCTTGGAGCAACCTGGTCTAGTGGAAGGTGTCCCTGCCCAGGACAGGGAGTTAGATGAGGTTTAAGTTCCCTTCCAACCTAAACCATTCCATGATCCTATGAAGACCAGGCCTTTGGCTCTTCCCACAGTATGGAAATGCCAAAGAATGTACCCTGATATCAGGAAAGCAATGAATTTTGCTCTGTTTAAAAAGCTTTGGTGAGAAAGGGAAAGGAAGAGAGGATTATCTTCCCAAACTCCTATACAATTTTTCTTTAATTGGCTGGGGATTCAGCCTTGAAAAGAAAAGGAATGACAAAACAAAAGCCTGATGAGAACCCTTCCAACTTGCAATGAGCCTCCAGTGCTACACAAGAACTCTGCCACCTGTCTGCTGCCTGGTTAGTAATTCCCATCCCAGCAGGTTTTATTGGGAGCCACAAGGAGGAGACTGGCCCCGAGGCGATAACCCAGCGCCACAAAGCCCATATTTTATAGCTCCAGATTACTGGTGCTGTGTAACCTCAGATAAGAACATTTACACACAGGAACCTGTTTCCAGACGCTGCCTGTACCTTTGTTTTGTTGGCTGGGGCTGATCTCTGCCTGCTCTTGGATCTCTCCTGAATGGTGTCATTGCAGCTCCGACTCCTTTCCACCTTGGCGGTTAAATTCCTGAAAAGCAGATGGAGACTGTTGGTGACCTCGGGAACAACCAGCTCAAGAGCCCTGGCAGCAGCTACCTGTGGGAGAGGCACCAGCCCTGGCAGCAGCTGCTGCCAGAGATACCTCCTGTGCCCTCGGGGCAAAGGGATGCAGGAATCTTGGATGTGCAGCAGAGTCCTGGTCTGCACTCAGGGCTCTGCACACGGGCACCCCCACTCCCAGCTCGTGATTAATTAATGGCAGTGCTAATGGGGAAGCTGTGGAAATCCCTCTGCTTCTCATGTGGAAACACAGCTGGTTACTCAGCTGCTTCCACAGTGTCAAGCAACAGCTTTCTGGGATAAAAGCTGTTTGGGGGTGATGCTATCCCTTCACGTCTGTGCTGGAGAAGGATCCAGCACTCTTGAGTTCATCCTACAGAATTTTGATTTCTGTCTAATGGTTTAAATCTAGAGGCAACGATTTTTCTCTTTCATGGGATGAACATTAACTTCCTTAACTCCCAGTAATCAGACAGGCACCACATCCTACCAAGGAGTCTGCTCTAAAATTCCCCAAAAAAATTTCACTTATTTTGGGTTGGGACAAACATTTGACTTAAAGCATCTCAGGAAAGTCGAAAGAACATCTTTGAAGGACACTGAATAAGTCTCAGCATCTTACCCTGAAAGGAAAGCAAAGGAGTAGGCACTGGTCTTGGAAACAAAAGCTGACCGATGTGTTTGCTTGCCCTGGAATGGCTCCTCATTCTCGGAGTCCGAGAGACGTTCAGGAAACTGAAGCCAATCAAGGAAGAGTTAGCTGACATGTACAACAAAAAGAATAACTTGGAAAATAAAGCTCTTTCTTGCAAAGGTGTTAAAGATCCCCAAAGCCCCCGTTTCTGATTATATTGAGAGGACATAACACATAAAAAATACAAAAATAAGCACACAGCTCCCATATATAGCTGTTAGCCATTGAATAAAGTTAATTTATTGACCAAGAAAATCCTACAATAAAGGTACTACAGGGTGTTGGTTACTCAGCCCATCCAGTAGGAATGTCCTGCAGAGCCTCCCAAAAGAAATGGGAAAAAGGCAAAACTCAGCATGAAAAATGTGTTGAACTCCAGAGCTGTACAACTTCACTGCAGAAGATTCATGGAGAAGTGTTCATGGAAATGCACATAAGCCTGAAGACCAAGGATCCCCAAACCTGAGGGGATCTGCTGTGTTTGGAAGAGTCATGTGGCAGAGGGTTAAAGGGGGGACAGAAACCTCTAGAAGAACTTCTGCAGTCGTAACAAACCTTAGAAGACAGTTCTCACTAACAAAGATCTTTATAATCTGCCAGCTCATAGCCTTCATAAACTGTAAAAACTCAATCAAGGAATCCTGGAAAGCCAAAGAATGCCAATTTTGGATATGTGGACAGGAAGGAGAAGCATGAGCTTACTTACACACTCTTGGTTCCCTTTCAGCACGACAGATTCATCTTTTTTCTGCTGTTCCTCCACTTTTCTTTTCCCTGCATCCATGTCATCTAGAATGAACTTGTGAATCAGATCCTCAGATGCCTTTTCTTCTTGTAGTTTCTCTTCTCTCAGCTGGAAATAATGACAAAAGAGGCAAAGTAGTTATCATTTGAAGTCCTACACTTACAGATTGGCAAAACCAAGAATCTGGTCACACATCATTTAATTTTATGCCTGCATTTCTCTACTTCAGAGTAGAGCCACTGCCTCTCTCTCACAATAGTGTGAAGATTGGTTTGCTACTACACCACAATTGTGTTTTCTACACAAATATGATGGATTTTATCTTCTCTGCAAAGCAACTAAGGCACTGTGAGGCCCAGGGCTGGACAGAGCCTTCTCTGCCACTGTATTTTCTAAAACAGAGAGACAAAAGCTTTTCTCTACTTGTAGATGATCATACTAAATATAAAAATGTGCAAAACTAGTTTCATGCAAGCTGTGGTATTTCAGTTTTAGCCTTCCAATGGCCTGACAGGCAGCACACACAATTTGGCAGACACACAAGCAGCATCTAAAATAAAAGGGGAGGTACAGCAATTCCCATGTTGAAAGCTACACAAGAGAAGAAATCCATTGTTTCACCCCTGTGTTGGGATGGAGAAGATCCAGAGAGGCCACCTCACCCCTGGCAGCTGCCTCCAGGCTCACAGCTTGCATTCAAGCACAGATGAGAAGTGCAAGGGAACGCCAGGATCTGGGACACAAGCTACCTGGGCTCTGATGGGCTGCCTGTCCTGCTGCACTATTTTGCTCCTCACCTAAGGGATCAAACTCCCCTTTTCTACCAGGACCTCTTTTTTATTTTTGCAGGCTTGCTATGAAAACTAACAACATCCCTTTTCTCCTCCTTTCCACCACCTTTTCCTGATGAACAGGCCTGGCAGAACACGCCTCAGATAACAGCATGTGACTGTCCCTGCCCAGGGTAACATCATCCAGCTCCCTTCTCCTTCCATCACCCAGCCTTGTTCCCAGCTTGTGTCTTGCCTCTTCCTCAACTTAGACACAGGCCAGGAATAGTCTACATCTATCTGTATATAGAACAGATCCTCCCTCCTTCCTCCATCCACCCTCTGTGCAGAAGTTATCTGGACCTCTGATTGACACATCTCCATCCTGCTGATGAGCCCCAGCCCCAGGAATTCAAACCCTGCTGGTTTTCCTCATACCTGAGCACAGGCATCTCAGGTGCTTCAGAAGCTGCTGTGTTACATGGCCCCCTTACTCACGAAGGGAGTGGGGAATGGTGCAACAACTCCCCATTCTTCCCAAAATATTGAGTGTTTTTCCTCCCTGCTGGAGGAGGGGAAAACCCACACGTGGATGACAGAGAAAACTGAGTTCAGGAAGCATTACACAAAAAGCACATTGTGATTTTCAAACTGGGGAGAACCTGAATCCTACTGAATCCAAACCCCCAGACATGGGGAAGAGAGAAACAAGGAGGAAAACAATGAGGAAACAAGGCAGAAACCAGGAAAAACTCCCCTGATTGGCTGATTGTGGGTGTTCAGCAAATCTTTTCAAAGACTGGTTTGACTCCTTGCTTAGAGTTGTTTTAAGATGTATCTTTAAATTCCTCATCTATTAATAATCTCAAGCAATAACTACAACAGTGTCTGACTAACATAGATTGTGGCCACATGATGCAGACATGATGAATAGTCTGCTCTAAGTCAACAGTGTTTCAGCCTTTTTTGTAGCATCTGAAAAACAAATTCACATCAAGATTTATCATAAAAATTTTTTTTTTTGGCTGGCTGAAATAGTACCCAACACTTGTGTCCCTTCTGTATTTCTCATGTGGAAGAAAGTTATATGGAAATATTCACTTTTCTGGCTAAATTATAAACTTATACTCAATTCCCAAATCTAAAGACACAAGAATATATAACAACACACAGGAATATTCAAGCATTTCTGGAAAACCCATGGTACACTTAGTATGAGGTGACAACCCAACTTTGCTGACAGTGAACAGTCAAAAAGGCAACAACAGGATCCCAATCCTAATTAGCAGGATACAAAAAAGAATTTAGGTCCAGAATTAAGGCTGCAAACAAAATCAAACTCCAATGATAAAACCTGAACTGATTAAAAAAATAATAATTTGAAGCAATCTTAATGTAAATTGTCTCCCAGAGAATTTCCTTCCAGACGTAGCAATGCTGTGCTGGGACACGAGGACAAGAAACAGAAACAATGTGATGTGAAACACATCCTGGGAGAAGGACCCCATGTTCTCTGAGCAGCATCTCTGAAATGCTGGATGAAGGACCAACAGCTGCCATCAACAGCACAGTTATAAAAAAATACATTTTGGCCCTTTTGGATACTGCAGCTGCAGGGAAGAGAAATGCTGTGCACACAATCAATAATTTTTCACTCCAGAAGCGCCCATTTCAGGACCGTCATTCCTGACACTACCATTTCTCCCCAAAAGCTTGGCAAACTCACATTTGGTGTGTTCTCTTCAGTGCCCCCGGTGCCCGGGTGTGCTCCCTCCGGAGCCTGCTCTGGCTGCCCTGGCTCTGGGCAGCTGCATGTCAGCACATGCCTCAGGTAGGAGTTTCCCTCCCACTGTGGGTGGGTCCCAGCAACAGACTTGCTTGTGACAGAAAGACAGCTGGACAGGATGAGTTAGGGTTTTAGTGCACAGAAATGATACCTCCTCTGGAAAGATATAAAATGCAAGAGCACCAAGTGCACAAAAGAGGAAAAACCCATCTCACTATGCTGCATAGACAGCAAATATTTATCTCATTCCAAAAGCAAGTTGAGAAAATTAAACTATGAGATTATCCATGTCAAATAAAATTTCTTCAGTCTGTAATTGTGGTGCCGCTTTGTTTTCCACTGCAAAAGGCTGGGAAGCAGGTCAAGAGTTCAGATTTATAAAGCAGCTCACATCTGGGAGATACAAAAAGGTTTGGAAATGCTCCTCTCCCTTGCTCAGGAGGAAAGCCTGGGTTATCCCCATTCCATGGGCAGGGAAGCTGGGCTGAAAAGCCCACACCTCGAGACCTGGAAGGAAACCCAACAACACACAAGCTTAGATCCCCAGCCCTGAGTTCCTGTCTCCTCCTGCCTAATGCAGAAGTTCAGAGACACCAAGAAACTCTTGGTAAGTAGTAACAGCCACAGTTTTGCTTCCCTACAACTGCCTGACAGGAGGGTAGAGCCAGAGGGGAGTCAGTCTCTCATCCCAGGTAACAAGTGACAGGACAAGAGGAAATGGCCTCAAGTTGCACCAGGGGAGGTTTAGGTTGGATATCAGAGAAAATCTCCTCCCTGAAAGGGTGGCCAGTCACTGGCACAGGCTGCCCAGCACAGTGGTGGAGTCCCCATCTCTGGAGGGATCTAAAAGCCCTGTGGATGTGGCACTAAGGGACATGGGATAAAGGTGGCCTTGGCAGTGCTGGGGGAATGGTTGGACTCTATCTCAGAGGGCTTTTCCCATCTAAATGATTCTGTGATTCTATTCTGATTCTCTGAACAAGGAAAGAGTGTGACTGCATCATCAGTTGTCATTTTACTGGCATAACTGTACTGCCATTTCCTCTTAGATGACGATTCACACAATCTCCTCCCACACAGCTCTTTCAGCTGAGCTTCACAAAAAGTGAGTTTAAGCTGCCAGGGGAAAGAAATCCATCTCCCCTCTGGCAGGGAGGAAAAAGGGGAAGGCAGCAGGCTGAACAGGAACAAGACAAAAACATGCCCAAATTGCCAGCAACACGGTGAAGCGTTTCCTTCTGACTAGAGGGGAAGGGAGAAGGGTTGGCACTGGACTGCACACGGGATCTTTTTGCTGAAGTCAAGCTGTAGATGCAAAACCTCTTCAGCTGCAGCCTGACCACGCTTCAAATGTGCTTCCTTAAACCTGACAGAGAATCCCTTCTGAAAATGCCACAAGTCCCATGACTATGCACACAAAGTGTCCTTGCCTTCCTGGTAAGGCACCTGCACTGGAGAAGAGCTTGCAATTCCTATGATCAGGTCAGGAAACAGTCAGTCAGGGTTATCCTAACAACCTGCAGTGACACTGCCCATCGGTGTCCCTGCTAATGCCACGCAAGGAGAAGCAGGAGGGAAGACCCTGCCACACTTTTGAACTGTCTCCTCACACATCCACATTTCCCAGATGAGTTATTTACCTGAAATATCACCTAAGTGCTATTTTCCCACTCAGATAAGACTGTTTTTCTAACACCATCAGGTTCCCAGCCCTTTTTACACTTGTTGAGATCTGCAAGTGAAAATGCAAAGAAAATTCTTTAACTATGAAAAGCCCCTCAAGTTCCTTTTCTCCAGCAGGTAAAATCATCAGCGAGGGGTTGGACCTCATCTCAAGGGACACCACCATCACAGAGATCAAAAATCCCTTTTTAAATGTAGAAAGTATTGTCATGGACTTTAATTCCAAACCAGCTGAAAAGCCTTTCTTCTCTTATAATTTTTTTCTTGGCTATAAAGAAATAGAAAGTTCTAGTTTGGAATAGTTTCTGAGGAGAGGGATGCTATTGCAGGAGATGCCTTATGCTGTAAAAGCCTTTATGGAATTACATCCACAACCAGTCACTCCAAAGAAGGTACACTTCCATGTTCTGGACAAAAGCAAAATTTGACTTCCGCATGCTCAATTACAGCCATTTCCTGAACTGGCTGGACAGTATAAAGAGAGAAAACAACCTTTGTTACAGCACAGGAAAAAAGAGCCCTTTGGTTTCCCTACAGGTAGGATGGCATTCCTGCAGGAAATCCAAGTTATTCTGGAAGGAAAAACACAATTACCCAGAATACTGACCTTCCTTAGCTGGCTTTCATATTCTTCTCGGAGTTCCCCTGGTTTGCTTAATTTAATGGGTGCTCTGAATATAAAGTCTGGAAAGAGAAGGGAAAAAGACAGAAATACTTTTTAGTGCAGGATAACTGGTGTTGCCCATTATTTCCCAAAAAGGGTGAGATCTCCACGGGCTGCACGAGAGGTTCTGCAGCACTTTTTCAACTCCAGATGTTTATATTCTGCCACTGCTATCAAAGTTCTGTTCAACATACAGAAACATCACGAGGAGGACGGCCAAGTAATCCCACTTTGCACTTCCCGAGTTTCCTTTGAGATTCTCAAGAGTCCTTGACAAGCAGTTAAGCAATCAGGGAGCACTGGGAGGATGTAAACACAGGGGTGAACTGACAGCCTGAAGATGTCACAGGGAATCTGAGTCCCAGGAATAAAGCCAGGCTTTAAGCACAGGCAATTCAGGTCCCAGGAATAAACTCAGGAATGAAGTCAGGCTTTAAGCACAGGCAATTCATGTCCCAGGAACAAACCCAGGCACACAGGCTGCCAGCAGCAACACCCAGAATTCACACTCCTGCCCTTCTGCCATGGACACCAAGGCACCAAGAGTGCTCCTATTTTCTGGATAACCTGTCCTGCACATCCCCTCCCAGCCGTGTGCAGGGCTGTCCCACTGAGCAAGCAGAGCCTTTTTCCCTGCCTGCAGTGCACTTCCCAGGCAGTGTTTTGAAGGCGGGCGGGCAGGATGCTCCATCTGGCAGAAATTCTCTGTCCTGCTCCCACTTCCTCCCTTACCCCTTGGGAATTCAGAAACCAAAAGCACACTGGCACGGGGTTATGGTTTAACCTCCATCCCTGCAGTCTGTTATTCCCAAAGGACTCCCTCGCCTTCATCAGCCTCAGAGCTCCCTCCCACTTCTGTGCAGTGCAAGTCTGGGCAAGTTGCACTTCAGTCCGAGGCGCCTGGAGGGAAAAGGGAACAACCAGGGTAAAACAACAAGCCCTGGACAACCACCTGGCTCAAGCCCTATCAGTATTGCAGGCAGGGTGCAGCACAGCTCATCCCCCCAACATGCTACGGTCAGGATGGAACAGGTACGAGCAAGGAGGAAACACTTTCTCCTTGTCCTGGCCTGCTAAAATGAAAGGCTATAAACCAGCAGCTTCACCATATGTTTTTAGAGAATCCTAAAATCATTGAGGTTGGGACAGATGTCTGAGACCCTCAAGTCCAAGCTGTGCCCAATCCCCACCTTGTCCCCAACCCAGAGCACTGAGTGCCACATCCAGTCATTCCTTGGACAGCTCCAGGGGTGGGCACTCCAAACCTCCCTGGGCAGCCCCTGTCAAGGCCTGACCACCCCTTCAGTGAAGAAATTCCTGCTGCTGCCCAAGCTGAGCCTCCCCTGGCCCAGCCTGAGGCCGTTCCCTCTGCTCCTGTCCCTGTTCCCTGGGAGCAGAGCCCGACCCCCCTGGCTGCCCCTCCTGGCAGGGAGCTGTGCAGAGCCAGAAGGGCGCCCTGAGCCTCCTTTGCTCCAGGCTGAGCCCCCCCAGCTCCCCCAGCCACTCCTCACAGGACTTCCCTTATTTAGGAAGCGTTTTTCCTTGGCTCAGTATGAAAGGTTCATGGCAGGGTGGGTGAATCAAACACCCAGTGACGGGTGGCCGACTGTTCTGCCAGGCATCCTCTGGTTCATGGCCACATTTCCCTCCTCCCTGGGGACAGCTCACAGCCCCAAACACGCCATTTAAAGACTGATTAAATGCTGTTTTCACCTGTCCTGCTTTCCATTGGTTTGCTTTGAAAGCTCTTAGGGAGCCCTGGACCTTCAGTCCCTCGTGCCGGCGAGGGTGAGTGCATTCCCCTGCAGAGGGAATGCTGCCAACGCCAGAGCTGGACAAATCACAAAGCATTTCTTTACTATTCGCCTCAGAGGGAGAAAAATAATCTCATGTAAGCAAACATTAAGCATATAGATTATAAGGCCTTCTTTTCCATAAAAAAAAACGCTGCTATTCCCTCTTACTCACACGCCTGCATGAGCCAGGCTTGTTTTTAAAGGAAAACATCCCAAATGTCCCCTCACATGTGATAAAAAAGCTGAGCAGTGTTGATGCTAGGGAGGCCAGGCTGCATTCCTCGCTCCTGCTTCTGCAACCGCTGTGCTGGAAACCTTCCACTGCCTTCCCAAAATGGTTTTTCAATTGTGTCCTTGAGCGGTTCCAGTTCTTTGTGAACTTTATCAAGCTGAATTTCCACCGAGACGGTCCCAAGAGCAGCAGCAATCTGTAACTCGCCTGCAGCACACTTCAATTACTTCTCAATGTTTAAGCCTTGTCTCCAGAGCTAAAAAGGTGGAGTTTTTCCCTGCAGGGTACGAGCTAACCCGAGGGAAACACGCACCAGGAAAGACGAGCCACGTCAACTCTCTCATTGCTCACTTGGGTTCAGCAAGCCAGAAGAAATTTTAAATAACAGAATAACATTTATCTGTAAAGTTGTGGTGGTTCAGCTAAAAGAGTCCAATACCAGGTGGAGGCAATTTTGTCAACTCTATCTGTATGTACCAACTTGTATATTTTACAGATGGGTCAAAAAGAGACGAGACCCCAAATTTCCAACTCTGTGTGGAAGGGATGAAAACAAAAATGTATGCACAGCTCTATATCTGCATTTCACAGGACCCCAGAATGGGTCAGGCTGGAAGGGACCACAGGGGCTCCTCTGGTGCCAGCTCTCTGCTCCCAGAGCGCAGGGCACAGGGCTGTGGATATTCTGGAATATCCCCAGGGAGGACACTCCACAGTCTCTCTGGTCTCTGCTCAGGGCTGGGCACTGCCCAGGGCAGAATTTCTGCCTCCTGTGCAGGGGGAACTCAGTCCCTGCCCGTTCCTCTGGGGCCATTGCTGGGCCCTGCTCTGAGCCCTCCCTGCACACAGGGACAGCCAGGGCTGAGGGCCCCTCTCAGCTGGGGCTCCTCTGGAGCTGAGCAGCGCCAGCTCCCTCAGCCCTTCCTGGGCAGGAGATGCTCCAGGCCCTTCAGCATCTTTGTCACCCTCCAGGAGCTCCCTGTGCCTGCTGTCCTGAGGAGGCTCAGCTGGTTCAATGTGTGCCACAGCCCAGGAGAACAACAAAACGAGTGAAATCATGGAAGAAAAGGCTTTTTACTTCATTTTGCAGTAAATTTCCTGCTTGCTAATCCTCTCAAGTGATGTGTGGGTCAACAGAACAGGTTTCCAAAGGAAGCTGCCTCTGAAGGGCTGCTGGGAAGGCTGCCACTGGGATGCTCCTTCCAAGCCCAGTGAGAGTACCAAAACAATCACAGTGGCAGGATCAAACCTGGCATCCTGCTTTCTTATGCTGGCAGACAAGACTTGCACCCTATTGTGCTCAGTCTCGGAAAAAACAACTGATTTCTGCACTACTTGAGGGGACAAAGGATTTTCTAATTATTTAACACTGGTTTTCTTTAAATGAGCCATCTGACTTGCAGCCTCAATCCCCTTGAATGCCTCCATCCTTTCCACTCCAGCTCAGAAGTGTCTTACACACTGTCTCTGTGGAGCTGCACTCCTGACCAGCACATTTTATATTTACTGGCAAAAGATTCAGAAACCTCCATCTGGCAAATTCAGCAACATGGGCTGAATAAAAGTAAAGCTGAACTTGATTCAGAACCCTTTGGTTCCCTGTCTGTCGTTCAGAGGCTCCTGGGTTTTGCCAAAGTGATGCCATGTGGCAAGCGCCAGCTCTGCCACTGGCAGCAGCAAATCCCCCTTGCCCCCAGCTTCCTTGGAAACTTTGAGCAGACTTTGCAGCTTCCTTCTCCCTTCAGGTTTTCACTATTTTTCCTTTTAAATCCCAGCAGTTAACACTTGTAGCTGAAGATGAAATCTTGAATGTTTTCAAAACACAAAACAACAAGCTAGGGGTTTTCTGACCCTGGCGTAGGTATAAAATGATTTTCCAAGAGTTAATGATCCACTGCCATTCCAAGACAGCCTCTCATACTGACCACTGGGGTTAGCTCTGGGTCTGATCACTCTCTTCATTAATGTCTTGAATATCAGATAAAAAATAATATAAGTATTGTGGAGGACTGGAGAGAGGACAACGAGGAAGGAGATGGAGGTGGAAGCATTCTGACAGCCTCATGGCACAGTTACTGCCCCTAAAGAGGCACCCTATCTTACCTTCCTAGAAAATCTGAAATTTAACCCATCCCATCAGCCACACAACACTGTGACAAGGAGGAAAAAGGAGATGGTGTTGGATTTAATCAGTTTGATGTGGGGAGCAAAGCACTGCTTTTCCCGAGGCAGGGAAAGGCTTCGTCAGGATTGCTGCTTCCAAACTCATAGCACTGTGATCTTGAGACAAAAAACAACCAGTGACAGGTTACAGAATAACAGAAATGACAGGAAATTAAGGAGTCACCAGGAAATGCTCAAGAACTGGACTGGTCTGGTCCAGCGGGGAAAGAGGAAAGCCACTGCCAAAAAAAGTCTGGGAGGAAGGAGGGGGAAGTCATGTTACAAGTCTGGCAAAAACACCCCACCCCTCTTAGAGGAGCATCAGTCATTGAGTGTCGTGCATCGCTACTGGGCAGAGGAGAAACAAAAGAAATCCGATTCTCTGAAATGTGAATGTGCTTCTTTTCTCCCAAATGAGGCTGAGCACCTCGCTGCAAACATGTTTTGTTCCTTCTCCTTGGCCAACTGAATCCTCAAACACACACCCGCAGTCTCCAGGCCTCCCATCTGCTGCTCCTCTCTGCCTTCCAAGACTTTCACCAAGCAACTGTTTTAATATAAGAAACCTCACTTGGCAAAAGCACTGCAGCCAGCACGGCACCTTGAGCTCAAAGTCTGCCCTTACACCAGCATTTAGGGTGCCTTTCCAGGTGCTCTGTGGAACCTGGAGATGCCCACAGAGAGGACGTGGGACCCGTGGGCCACCAGCATCCTTCTGGAGCAGCAGCTGAGGCCAGGCTGAAGGCAGCAGGGCAGCTCCAAGGGCATCAGATGCCCAGGAGCTGCCAGGCAAACCCAGCCCACGCCAAGACACAACAGAGGCAGTGAGACAGTGTCTGTGCGGATTTGTGTCCATTTTGTTTGACAAGTGTCGTGACAAGGACTTGGGCTTTGCACCTACTTGGACAGCACCTAGTGCACAATCCCCAGCCTCAGCCAAAGTCCTTGAGCCCACTGCTATGGAAGAATCCCAAAGGGAATCACAAAAACTGGAACATGAAACCATGATTAATTAGCTGGCTTAAGCTGGAATAATCAAGGTATGTCAAGTGGTTTTAACGATTCTGCACATTTTAAGTGATTTCATTAAATACCTAAGCTTCATCAGTTTTTGATAACAGAATCACAGAATAACTGAGGTTGGCAAAGACCTCTGGAGACCCAACCCTTCTGCTCAAGCAGGGTCACCAGGAGCAGGTTGCCCAGGTCCATCTCCAGTTGGATTTTGACTCTCTCTGAGAATGGAAACTGCACAACTACCCTGGGCAACTTGTGCCAGTGCCTGGTCACCCTCACAGTAAAAGGTATTTTTCTTTTGTGCAGTGAAACTTGTTTCAGTTTGTGTCCTTTACCTTCTGTCCTGTCACTGGGCACCACTGGGATGAGCTGGGCTCTGCTGCCTTCACTGTCTCTTCTCAGGGGCCTACAGACATTGATATATATCCATTATATATCCACTGATAAGGTCATGGTGACTGTGAGAGGTTCGTGAGGCCTGAGAGAAAACAAAGGTCACTCCTCCCTTCAAACAGGTCAAGGAGGAGGAATGACAGGGCCAGCCCCACCTGGATTCCTGGGAAGCAACTACTCTTGGGAACCACTTCTAAACAAGGACAAGGTGTTTGGGAGGCAGGGAGCTGGACTTAAGGAAAGGAAAGTAGGCTTAAGCAATGTCTTCCACGATGAGATGGCTGGCTCAGTGGACGAGCAGAGAGCAGCAGATGTTGTTTATCCTGATCTGTGAGGGCCAAGTGACTGCAGTGTGTGTGGACACACACGACAAGGCTCAGAGACCTGGGACTGTTCATCCTGGAGAAGAGAAGCTCAGAGGGATCTCACCAACGGGTTTCAATACCAAACAGAAAGCAGTGGAGAAGACAGAACCAGGCTCCTCTCTGTGGTAACAGGACAGGAGGAAATGGGCACAAACTGAAATAAAAGGTTCCACTGAACATAGAAAATCACTTTCTTACTGTCAGGGCCACAGAGTCTCTAACCTTGGAAATGGTCATCACCCACCAGGTCCCAGTCCTGGGCAACCTGCTCCTGGTGACTGCTTTGAGCACTGCTTGGGTCTCCCTGCCAGCCTCAGCCATGCTGGGATCTGATAAACCCCACTAATGTCAGGGGAAACCACATCCACTGCTCTTTCTCTGCATGTAGTAGGTCCCTGTTTGCAATGCATTATCTGCCTTTGATTCCCACACTATGAGCCCAACTTGCATCACAAGTGGGAATTTGGGCAGGCAGAAAATGAGAGCCAACACAATGGCTATGTGCCTTATTGCCAAACAGAATCTCAGAACCGCAGAATGGTTTGGGTTGCAAGGGACCATACAGATCATCATGTTCCACCCCTTACTGTGGGCCTTCCACTGTCCCAGGTGCTCCCAGCCCCATCCAACCTGGCCTTGGACACTGCCAGGGATCCAGGGGGCAGCCACAGCTTCTCTGGGCACCCTGTGCCAGGGCCTCCCCACCCTCCCAGGGAACAATTCCTGCCCAATATCCCAGCTGAACCTGCTCTCTGGCACTGGGAAGCCATTCCCCTTTGTCCCACACACAACTTGCACAACTCAGGACAAGTAGAGAAATAAAACTAATTTGTGAAAAACCCCAAACAAGACACTGCACAAGCATTCCTGCAGCATGGCTGGATACTCTCATCCAGGCTCACCCGGGCCTATGTCAGCACGACTGACAGCACTGCCCTGGAGCACAGACTGACTCGGGGAGTTCCTGCTCCAGAGGAACCCCTCCCAGCCCCTTGGCTCGCCTCCCTCTGTCCATTGATTCAGCAAATCCTGCCGCGCAAAGGCTTCCTAAATCTCTTCCAGGTTAGCGGGGTTAGTTCAAACCACCAATTTAAGCTGTTTAAGCTCATCCTGCCAATTCTTCCCACAGCCAATTAGAGGGTGCTGACACAAGCATGAACCGGGAGACCAGAAACACGCTCGGAAAGGAACGGCTTGGGCTAAAAGGATGTTTATCCCTAGCTTAAATCCTCGTCTGTTCTACAGGATTGCCCCCGGCACTGCTACGTGGGTGAAGTGGGCACTGCTGCACCACCTCTCCAACCAGCAGATCCTGGCACATCCCGAATTCTGACAGCAGCAAAGTGGGCATCTCCAGCAGCTCCCACTGGAAAAGAGCAACGACACCCTCTCAAACGAGGATTTATTCTGAAGGAAACACAGGGAGCAGTTTTCTAGGAGTTCAGGAAGATGTCTGGCTTTGGAGGCAGGGAGGAAACGTGTCACAAAAAGCCATGAACTCAGGGACGATGGACTTTTTTGTGTCAACAAGGGACTAGGATTTCCCACGGCGCAAAACCCTTCCCGTCCTGATGCGGCACAAACCTGCCCGACTCCGGGCAGCGCTGTCGGAACCGTTCACTTTTGGGCAAGGCTACCACAAAAACACCCGGGAAGCGGGGAAACATCCCCCCTGCCGGCATCCCTGCCAGGGGGCGATGCCATCCATCGCCTCCACCTCCCGAAGGCGCAGACCAGGGTGAGCTCGGCCGCACTGTCCCTTCCTCGCTGGGCGCCGCAGTTCGGGCTGAGCCCCCCGAACTCCGCGCTACCTCCGGAGCGGAGTCCCCCGAACTCAGCGCCCCTCCCGCGCCCCCAGCCCCGCCCCGGCCCCG
>VZRZ01001874.1:305483-321527 GCA_013398175.1 Climacteris rufus | reverse complement strand
AGCCCCGGCCACAGGCGCCGCCGGGCAGCGATAGCCCCGACCCCGGCACCGGAGCGCCGCCGGCACCGCCAGCCCCGCTCACCGGCACCTCCGGGCCCCGCGGGTCCTGCGAGGCGCCCGACACCGGCACCGAGAGCGCGGCACCAGCGGGACCGGCAGCGGGAGCGAAGCCCCCAGCACAGACTCCGAGAGACATCACCGGGACGAGCACCGGGACCAGCACCGGGACAGCGGGCAGCGCACCCCCGGCACCGGGACGGGAGCCCCGGGCACCGATCGCCGGGCTGCGATGCTTCCCGGGGCGGGTCCCCTCGCCTTCCTCCTCCGGTGCCTCCTGCTCCTCTTCGCCTCCGGGAGCCGAGCCCGGGCTCGTAAGTGTCCCCCGCTGCCGTCCCGGCTGCGCTACTTCCCTCCGTGCCTCAGTTTCCCCGCTGCCGGGGTCCCCGGGAATTTGCGGGGGTGCTTTGCTGGGGGCACCGGGAGGCTCCTGACCACGGCAGGTGTTGGACGCCCGTGGCCGGGATGTCCCAGGCCGTGCAAGGAGCCAGGTGTCCCGTCCTGCCCTGTGGGGACCACGGCCCCGTCCCGCCCTGCCTGCGGCTGTCCCGCCGGCTGCGGAGCGCTGCAGCACCCAGCACAGCCCTGCGTGCGGCCACGGGCTCCGGGACCCCCTTCCGTGGCTGGGAATGGCACAGAGGGGGGACTGTCCTGCAGACCTTCCTCTGCACACATTCCACCCGGCACGGATGCATCTCCCCTCCCAGGCTGGATGGGGACGGGGCAATGATCGCCCCCAGCCAAAACTGGGGCTTTCCTCCGTGTCCATCCCTTGTCCGACTCCGTGTTCATCCCTCAGTGTCTCCCAGTTTTGCTCCCAGCGGGCTGAGTGAGGCAGAGAAGGTTTGGGATAGGGAAGGGAGGTTTGGCACTTCCCACAGAAAGGCTGGAAGGGCTTGGCCAGGGCTGTTCAGGAGCTTGGAGGGTGCTGGAGGTGTTAACTGGGGCCAGGAGGTGGGTTTGGCTTGCGCAAAGCACCGGGACCGCACCAAGGGTGCTGAGCACCCCCGCAGCATCGCAGAGCCACCGGAGCTCTGAGCAGACCGGGGCAGGACCTGCTGTGTCCCTGCAGTGATTCCTCCCTTTAATCTCCCGGAATCCCGGCGGAGTGTGCCGGTGGCTGCGCCACAGTGATTTACAACTTGCCCACTGCCAGCAGTGCATTAGGCACTCACACCATCCTCCTCCTGCAGCCTGGGCCCGGAATCTGAGCACTGGATTGCTCATCCCGACGCTGGGCTGTGCTGGGGGGAAAGGCAGGCAGGCGGATGGGCTGTGCAAAGCCATGGTGAGCAAGCTCCGGGTGAATACAGCTGCTTTCCCTTCAGCAAGAGCCACCAAACCCAGCCCACAGCATCCGTTTCTTGCACAAGGGCTGTGGATCCGACTCCCTGCCTCTACCTGGGCTGCTGTGGTACCCAGGTGAGGAAGAGGATGGAGACATCTCCAGCAGGTGAAGCAGGGGTTAGGTGAGGTGTTTGCTCTTCAGAGGTGATAGCAAAGCCCCTAAATTGGTCATACATCATAACTAATGGGGGCAGTGAGGATTTGTCTGATTTGGGAGGAAGCGTTGGGCCCATTTGCAGAACTTACAAGGCTGATAAAGAGCTGACTATGGGATAGAAGCAGGATTGGAGCACGGAGGTCCAGCATCACCCCCCAGCTCTGCAGCACTCCAGCTTTGCTACAGGGCATATCTCACGATGTGGAGGGCTTGACCAGTCCTTGCCCCGTGGTTGAGAGCAGGGTGGTTTTGGCGACAAGGTCATCATCAAATTGTGGACTTCTCTCCACTGTCCACCTCTGCAGCCTCACACTTTTCTCAGGGCTGAGTGTTCAGGGAGAGTGAAGACAGGAATAAATTAGTTACGAGCAGGCTCATCAGCCAAGGGACCTACAGTGTCGTGGCTAAAAATAGGTGAGCAGCAGAAATGCTCGGGCTTGAAGGCAAGTCAGAAAAGAAGAATTTGCCCACAGAAACAGGCTATTTTAGGGGATTTGCACTCCCAGCTGAAAAAAACTATCAGAGGCACAGGTTACTGGGACTAATGTGCTGCATTCTGAGTAACTCAGGGACACTGGTTGAAGGCAATGATGTTTTGGCTGTAGGCATTTAAACAGCAGCATCTCTAGAGAGCATGGGGCAGTGGTTTTCCCCAGAAGCTTGGAAATTGCTGTTGCATTTCTTTTTCACACGGTTGCTGGAGAAAAGGGGGTTCCTGGGATCCCTCTGTCCTACAAGTTTGGATCCAGGAGGGACACGGGGACTGGGTGCTCCAAGATGGGAAGGACCAGGATGGAAAGCAAGAGCTACCAGGTCCATGGTAAGGGAGAGGGGAAGGCTGAGCACCCTGCTATAGATAACAGACCCCTGGCTTCTCCACCCTGGGGAACTCAGAGATGCTTCATGGGGCTGCATTTTCAGAACTACTGAGTTTTCCAGGCTCCTGAAGTCCCAAGATATTCCCAGCCCAGAACTGAGCGAGGCCAGTGTGCAGGAAGTGATCTGGATGTGAGCAGATTCTTTAGGATGCCACATGTCAAGGGCCCAGTGTGTTTTAACCAATCCCTTCTCAGCTAAGTTGCATTTTAAGCCCTTCATAAATACAGGGCTGTCATAGGAGCGCCTGGACTCCGTGTACCAGACAGTGCTTTTTACACTTTATTTATGGTCGCTCTTAAAACTTGCACTCTGCTTTGCATGAACTCCCCCCGCGCCCGGCACCGTGCTGGCTGGCAGGTGTGTGACCTCCAGAAAAGCTCCTGGGGCTGGGAGCCCAGCTCAGACATGCCCTGCTCCAGAGAGGATTCCAGGGCTGCCCTCTGGGGATGCAGGACCACCCTTGCCCCCCGCACAGGGTGGAAGGGGAGAAGTGCAGTGGGGGGAGATGAGCAAGACCCCACAACCTCTTGTTGAGCCACCAAGTTGCTCAGGACACTCCCAGAGACAGAATCATAGAATCACACAGGGCTTGGGTTAAAGATTGAGGATAGGTATTGAAACCTCACAAGAGGCTGGTGCAGAAGCTCTGAGCAGCATCTTCACAAGGTGTTTTAGAGACACCAATCCGTGGTGATTGAACAGCGGGGAGAAACCCATCCTGGGCTACATCTCTCACACCATGAGAAGGGAGAGTATCCTTAGGATGTACCTCTACAGCTTCAGACACCAGCCACTAATGAGGTGCCACCCTGTGTCTTCTTGACCTGCTCCAGATTCAGGGGGAAGTAAACCCACAAGACTTTTCTGAGTGTGCTGCTGCTGAAGGTGCAATAAATAAGGTGACTGAATGCAATAAATAAGGTGACTGAATGACATGGGAGCAAGTCACTGCCACAAACGGCTTTTCACTGCAAGTGAATTGGGAAGATATCCAAAGTTTGACCTCTGAAAACGAAATTATTAGCCTGGCATGGGAAAAAATGGTCCAGAGCCTCCAGCTCTTAAGCTTCCTCCATCCATCCATCCATCCATCCATCCATCCATCCATCTGTCCATCCATCCATCCCCATCTTGCTTTTGCCCAACCCTGCTGTCACCTCCTGCCAAACACAGGGCACAGCACTACCGAGATGCTCACAAGAGTCTCCTGCTGTCCAGCACTGCCAGTCGGCTTTCATTTTACCAGCAGGCCCTTTGCAGACATGAATCAGGCTGCTTTCGAGGGCTGGCCCCAAACCAGGGCTCCACTTGTGATTAAATGTTTGAAGGAAGCAGCCAACTGGCATGGGAGCCTGCAGGCTGAGTGGGGCCGCGTCACACCAAAGCAACTCGATTTCTTCACCCTCAGCATAATTCATGAAGATGCTGCAAGCAGGGAAAGATGAAGTCATTTTCTCACCCTTTTGCAAAACTATGATTTTTAATTTTTTTTTATTATATTTTTTTAGGTATGTGATTTATTTTTCCCTCTCTCTTCTGGGTTTCCGCATTTTCCAGCCCCATGCTCACCAGTTTTGTGTGCTCTGCTGTAAGCTCGTGACCTGCACGGCCAGGAATAGGGGGTTGCTCTCTTGGCAAGAGCTAAGGGGACAGTGTACAGCCCTGATTAAGGAAAAGAAAGGAAAACACCTCTGCCTGTCAGTCAGAGACTGGAAAAGATGCCAAGACTGGAGGGATGGCAGCAGCAGCCCAGTCCTGCTCATCCAGGGATCCTTGAGAGAATGAGATGAAGCTCTTAGGGGGAGCAAAAGGTTTTTCCCCACAATGTTTTTACTCATAATTGTTTGGGTTTGGTTTTTTTTCCCCCCTTTCTTATTTTTGTTTTTTTTTTTTTTGACTAACAGTGAAAATGTCTCCTAAAATCAGGGTCTCCTATCTCTTCCACCACTCCCAACCACTCTGCTCT
Source organism: Climacteris rufus (assembly GCA_013398175.1). Lineage (NCBI taxonomy): Eukaryota > Metazoa > Chordata > Aves > Passeriformes > Climacteridae > Climacteris > Climacteris rufus. The sequence continues at coordinate 317,121 of VZRZ01001874.1, read as the reverse complement.
CCCTGGGGGAAATTCCATCACCCTGAAATCACCTGTCTCTCTTGCAGTGAGCATTTATATTTTAGAGTGGAAACTCTCTTTTCTGCCTCAAAACCACTCATTCTGTTCCTTGCTTGCCAAGGGAGTGGGGGTTGCTCAGAGGAGTTGCCGTTTGGGTCAGATGGGTCCCAGCGTAAAGTGCCTAAAAAAAAATTAAGATGTGGGGGACAAAGCGTGTGTTTGGTGGATGGGATGTGGCCATCAGGCACCGGTGGGGAACAGCAGGAGGGCTGTCCTTGCTGTCAGCACAGAGAGCTCTCAGGAACCAGCTGCTTTTCTCATGGAGCTTCTCGTGTTGGTTGCAGGGCCGGACGCGTTCTGCGACTTCAACGGCAAGAAGTACAGCCCGGGGGAGAGCTGGCACCCGCGCCTGGAGCCGCAGGGGCTGCTGCTCTGCGTCCGCTGCACCTGCTCCCAGGCATGTCCCCCGTGCTGCTGCTGCTGTGGGGCACAGCACTCCGGGGTCTCCTTTGGACAGGGAAGCCCTGTCCTGTCCCACAGTGACACTGGGTTTATCTCTTCCCTTTGGGAAAGCTGTCCCCTGGGGAGGTTGGGCTGACCTCGCGAGGGAGCTGCCCTTCAGCTTGAGGAGTCCTTTTGGTACTCAAAGGGAGCTTGTGGAAAAGATGGAGAGTGGTTTTTCACACAGGCAGATAATGATAGGACAAGGGAAAGGTTTTGAACTAGAAGAGGGGAGATTTAGGTTGACTGTTCAGAAGAAATTGTTCCCTGTGAGAATGGAGAGGCCCTGGCACAGGTTGCCCACAGAAGCTGTGGCTGCCCCCTCCCTGGAAGTGTTCCAGGCAAGGTTGGAGCAACCTGGGAGAGTGGAAGGTGTCCCTGCCCATGGCAGGGGGTGGAACGAGATCTTTAATGCTCCTTCATACCTAAATCACTCTGTGATTCCATGACTGTGCCTCTGTAGCATTGGCAGGCTATGGGTGGAGGTGGCTCAGGGACACTGTTGGGTGGTCTTTGCTGATGAGAGACCATGAGCTGGCTGGTTTGGGGCCAGGGGGAGACACCCTTGGGGAGTTAAAACCAGCACAGTTCCTCAGGATAACGTTGTGTGAGGACGTGTTCCTCCTCTGGCAGGGGTGAACCATGCACTGAATGTTCCCTGTGGACTAAATGAAGCACACCTGTCTGTCCCCAGAACACCAACATCAGGTGCTACCGGATCCAGTGCCCAGCCCTGCTGTGTGCCAGCCCTGTCACCGACCCCCAGCAGTGCTGCCCGCGCTGCCCGGGTAGGTGCACGCTCCTCAGGGATGGGGTGCCGGGGTGCTGGGGTGCCAGGGTGCCAGGGTGGGTGCACACTGCTCAGGGATGGGGTGCCAGGGTGCCAGGGTGCCAGGGTGCCAGGGTGGGTGCACACTACTCAGGGATGGGGTGCCAGGGTGCCAGGGTGCCAGGGTGCCAGGGTGGGTGCACACTGCTCAGGGATGGGGTGCTAGGGTGCCAGGGTGGGTGCACACTCCTCAGGGATGGGGTGCCAGGGTGCCAGGGTGGGTGCACACTCCTCAGGGATGGGGTGCCAGGGTGCCCGTAGCCCCACAGGCAGCACCTCCCCTGCTGCCACTTGTGGCCATGCAGCAATGCTGGGTCTGGCCCTGCAAATGAGCTCAGGCTGCTTTTCCCTCCAAAAGTGTCATTTTGAAGGAAAAGGGCTCTCTGCCAGACCACTTTCTCCCCCTCTATCCCGAGAGCTTTGCAGGGACAAAATGTCAGTTCACACTTCAGGGCAAAAACAGAAGCTGCCGCTTTTTTCTGATCATTTGCCAGCAAAGTGTCTTAGATAAAAATTTTTTCTGAGGTCTTTAACAATCTCATTCTCTGCACTGGAAACTATCTCAGGTTTTACCCCCAAAACTTTTCCTACCTTACCACTACTGATTGCCTCATTTTACCTCAATGTGTTCATTCTCTCTGCTACAGATTACTAAGATTTTACTACCAAAATTTTCACTATTTTCCCACTTACGATTAGCTCATTTTAGCTCAAGATCTTTGTTCTCTCCTCTACAAATGAACTCGGGTTTTATGACCAAAATATTAATTTTGTCCCTTATAGATTATCTCAGATTTTTCCTCCAACATGTTCCTTGTCCCTTACACTTTACCTCAAGTTTTGACACCCAGATTTTCCCTAACTCTTCACTGCTGATTACTTCAGTTCCCCTCAATATGTTCATTCTCACCCCCACAGATTACCTCAAGATTTAGTCCCAAAACTTTCCCTACCTGATTGCTGGCATAGCTAGTAAGAAACGATCAGTCATTTGAGAAATTAGGAAGGAAAAAATAGAAGAAATCCTCACTTCTTTTGATTTTTAGCTAACTGCCCGTGAGAGAAACCTTTTTTACCTGACTCCATACGAGTTTGATGATCATTACAAAAAGGGGAGGGAAAAACCCATGAATTTTGTTGGAAACCTCGTGAGGTCAGACTTGCAGGTTTTCCCTCTGTGCTGAGCTCAGCTCAGCCAGGGCAGCCCCGTTCTCCAGGAGCTTTTGGACACTTCATTCCTGACCAACCCCACAGTGCCCTGGCCGCTCCGTGGTGTGAAGGGCTCCTGGTGCTTTAGGGCTGGGCCAGGGTGGGACCTGCATGGGGGCCAGGCAAGGGCCGCCTCTCATCCCCTCCTCTCCCCTGCTCTTTTCCAGAGCCACATTCCCCGTCCGGCCTCCGTGCACCTGCCCGGTCCTGCCAGTACAACGGGAGCACGTACCAGCAGGGCGAGATGTTCAGCAGCAGCGAGCTCTTCCCCGGCCGCCAGCCCAACCAGTGTGTGCAGTGCAGCTGCTCCGTAAGCTGCCCGGGGCTGGGGGCTGGAGGGGCTGGGGCTCTGCTCCTGGACACCAACACTGTCCCACCTGCTCAGGAACCCTGGCTCAGGAACCCCAGCACTGTCCCACAGCTCAGGAACCCCAGCTGAGGAACCCCAACACTGTCCCACCCACTCAGAAATCCCAACACTGTCCCACCCACTCAGGAACCCCAGCTCAGAAACCCCAATGCTGTCCCAGCAACGCTGTACCTCCAGCTCAGGAAGCCCAGGAATTCCTGGTGGTACCAGCCCATGGGGGGTGGTTTATCACTGGGACTGGGTTATCAGTGCAGGATATTCAGAGATCACACGGGCCAGGTCTGGGTGGGCCACGCTGGGGCAGCCTGGGGTGGGCAGTGGGACAGCCCTGTCCCCATGGAGCTCCAGCTGTCCCACCTGGCCAGCCGAGGCTCTGTGTGGCTGGTGGTCAGTGCAGAGCACAGCCAGGAGCCTTTCTGTCTGTGCTGGCTACAGAGCAGGTGGGCTTGGTAGCCAGGGAGGCTGGCAGAGCTCAGTGTGCCTGCAAGGCAGCACAGACATGAGGTGCCAGGTCTTGGGATTCAGATGTTCTTGGGATTCAGATGTTCTTGGGATCCACGGATTCAGAAAATGATTTGGCTTGGAAGGGACCTTAAAGTTCATCTGGTTCCATCCCTTGCCAAGGGCAGGGACACCTCCCGTCAGACCAGGTTGCTCCAAGTCCTGTCCAACCTGGCCTCTGNAGCACAGACATGAGGTGCCAGGTCTTGGGATTCAGATGTTCTTGGGATTCAGATGTTCTTGGGATCCACGGATTCAGAAAATGATTTGGCTTGGAAGGGACCTTAAAGTTCATCTGGTTCCATCCCTTGCCAAGGGCAGGGACACCTCCCGTCAGACCAGGTTGCTCCAAGTCCTGTCCAACCTGGCCTCTGTAGCCTGGCCAGGATGTCCTCAGTGTGCAGTGATGGATTGCCCCTCCATCCCCCACTGCCAGCTCTGTCCTTCTCCAGGAACTTCCAGCAATGCCTTGAGACAGGGCTTGGCTCTGCTCTGCCAGCCCTTTCCCAGGGGTCCTGTGAAAATCCATCAAAAACCCAGTCCTGACACCTTGCACAGGAGGTGTGGGGCAGCCTGGTGGGAGGTGAGGAAGGTGTGTGGAGTGCCAGGAGACGAGTGTCAGCAGATAAATGGAGCAGCTCCTCCTCCTTGAGATGGAGTGAAGTAGGGAGATTGAAAGTGCTGACACTGGACTTGGGCACCGTAGGGAGCTGCTCGTTCCCACTGCTGCCTCTGCCATGAAAAAGAGGAGGGGTGCAGGTGTGGCTTTCACCACCTATTGCTCACAGGCCTTGGATGGGGCCAGGCTCCACTGCTCTGTGCTTTGTTTGCAGCAAATAGTTGGGCCAGGTTTGGCCAGGAAATAAAGGAGGGGCAAAAGAGCCCACAGCACTCCCTCTGTCGTGCCAAGGGCACAGACACAGGAGTTACATGGGCTGATGCTGAGCAGGAAAGTATCCGTGCCACTGGAATAGCTGGTGTGAGCCTCTGGGGCTTGCACACACCTCCCAGCTGGATGGCCAGAGGCATAACTGAGGTGGAGAAATGATGCAGTTTTGGGGCTGGCTCCTCTCTTGAGGACCCCAGCTGGATGGTGGGAAGCACCAGGAAGGAGCCCTCGGGTCCCACCATGTGTGCCCACCTTGCTCTGCTGTCCCGTCTCAGCCGCCCCTGTCCCCAGGAGCCCGTGGAACTCGTGTCCCTCTCAGCTGGCACTCAGGCTCTGTTTGTTCCTCGGGGTAATGCCTGGGATACCAAGGGCAAAATAAAGGGCTGGCTGTGGAGCCTTCGGTGGGGGATCTCCCCGAGCTGTGCCTGCTGCTGTCAGCTGCTAGAACAGCTGCGTGAACAGCTGGTCTGACCCTCTGAAAACTGCCCCAGGCCCAGAGCCTCGGGGATAGATCCTGCTTTTTGTGGTGCTGCCTCTTTCCTGCCCGGGGCAGGTCATTGCTGCAAGCTGCTGCCCAGAAGAAGGAAGGAAGAAGCAGGTCTCACTCCCCAAAGTGAAGAGCAGGGTTTGGTTTGCAGCAGCCTCCACCAGATCCTGTCACTCACCAAGCTTCCTTCATCCTCTTCATGTTCCTGCACAGCACTGTGGCTTCCTGGTGGGAGAAGCAGCAGCTGTGGTTTGGTTTTCTAAGGATATCCTTGGTTGACCTGTTGCTTTTGGTCGACTGGGAGCTTGTGGATACCCCAGAGAAAATTGCTACGTGGAGAAGAGGACCTTGCTGTCGAGGTCTGGCTGCTGCACATCCTTTTTTCCCCTTTGGCAAAGCAGCAAAAAAATTCCTGCAACAAACCAGTGCACAACGACTGACTGAGCTGGGACTGGTATGCACTAAGGTCAAGACTGGCCCTGACCTGGGGTGTTCAGCTTGAATCACTACAGCAATGATATTTTCCAAACCAACCATTCTGATCTACCCCTGAACATCTGTGTGCTTGGCTCTGGTGCTATTGAATAAACCAAGACAGGCAGGGCAGAGCTTTGGCGTGGGCCTGAGTCTGGGTTCAGAAGCAAGCTTCCCATTTCCACCTGCCTGCTCTGGCTCCTTTTCCTGGGAGATGCCAGCAAAAATATTCTTGTGCCCCTTCAAATTACATGTCGTTCTGCAGAGTTCAGAGGTGTGTGGTGGCTGTTTCAGGTCTGGCAGCACTAATGGTACCTGAGAGAAAGGCACTGCCTGTCCCTTTCTGAGGAAGACCAGCCCACCCAGCAGTATGTGTCCTGTTCATGGAAGCCAGGCCAGGAGAGGACACAGCCCTGCTCTACCCTGCAGGATGGGCAGTGCAGCAGGGACAGACTTCCAGCTTTCCTCATTTGCTGGCTGATTGGTGATACTTGAAGATGGACTACCAGGGAGGTTTTAATCATGGAATCATACAATCCTGGAATGGTTTGGTTTGGGTTGGAAGGAACCTTAAAGCTCATCCATCCCACCTGGGCAGGGACACTTTCACTATCCCAGGCTGCTCTACGTCCAGCCCAGGCTTGGACACTTCAGGGATCCAGGGGCAGCCACAGCTTCTCTGGGCAGCCTGTGCCAGGGCCTCCCCACCCTCCTAGGGAAGGATTTCTGCCCAGTGGTTTGTGGTAGATGTGCAGTTTGAAGTGCTGGCAGCCTAACATGGGGGGCACACAGCTCTATCTAATGCTGACAATGTTTATTTCCCTCCTGCTCTCCTAGGAAGGCCAGATTTACTGTGGCTTGGTGACCTGCCCAGAGCTGCTATGTTCCTCTCCCGTGACCGTGCCGGATTCCTGCTGCCAGGTCTGCAAAGGTAACCAGGCTGGGAGCCAGGGCTGGGAGACTCCAGCTGGTTGCCACCTGCCAGCAGGAGCCACTTCAAGCCACTTTAGCAGGATTTTGGAAGCCTGGGCTGTAAATCAGACCACTTGTTATCTCCTGGTTGCACAAGGAAGCCAAAGCTGAGGCTTGAGGTTTTCCTTGGATGCTATAAATTGAATGTGCAAAGCTCCTGTCTCTCCAGACTCCCAGGCAGGCCAGAACCTGGGGGAGAGCTGCTTTCAGCCACAGAGTGAATGTTTTTCCCTTGCAGATGGCTCCTATGAGAAGCCCACGGAAGAGGAGTCCCTGCAGTTACACCGAGGTGTTGTACGTGGCATTTGCATTTTAAACCCCCGATTGCTGCTTCTAGCACAGCCCCACTGAACAGCTCACAGATGCCCCTGCACATTGTCCTCTGCAAAGAAATGGCTCCCAGCAGCTCTAGGAGGATGCTCAGGTCCTTGCACAGCAGAACCAAGGACACCTGGTCTGCAGGTGAATCGTGCCTTGGAACTGAGTGCAGTTAAAGGAAATCAGTTAAAGGAAATCAGCTGAGACCTCAGGCCACCAGGGAAAGACTCCTCTGCTCCTCCTCTGAAGCATCTGAGGGACGTGGTTTAGGGGTGGACCTGGCAGTGTCAGGTTAAGGGTTGGACTCGATGACCTGAGAAAACTTTTCCAACCTAAATGATTCCAATTCTGTGATTCTGTGATGTCTTTGGAAGAGCAAAAGAGCTGCAGGAGCTGGAAAGCTGGGACACTTCTCCTGCTTGTTGGCCAAAAGCAGCCAGGTGAAACAGCTGAGGGACATTTTCAGAGCAGACCCAGAGGTGACCAACAGCCAGGCCTGACCCTTGTCCATAGAGTCAGATGCCCAAATCTCCCCTGGGAGGGCTTTAACTTCAGGAGATGCTGTCTCCTCTCCCCTCGGGCTTGCAGGTGTCCTGTGTCCCACTGAGAGGGCAGTGCTGGAGCTGCCACCCCTCTGCCTTCCCCAGGCTGTTTGTATCAGCAGCCCCAGCAAGGAAAAAGTGACTCCTTGGCTGCTCAGGGTTCCCTCACGGTGACATTTCAGAGCTGGGCAGCCCATGCCAGCTCTGTGGGATTAGGTCACTTAGCTCCTGGCTCTACCCGTTTCCATACTGCTCCACCACCTATAAAACCTCCAAAATAGATACAAGGGGACCCTTTGTGCTGCATGTCTTGTCCCAGCACTCTACTCTTGGAAGCCTGGGATGTTCCTGGGATTTCAGTCCTGCTGGCTGGCAGCCCCACACCAACTGTCCTGGTGCCTACCAGGTGAGAGAGCAGGATATGGCCCATCCTCACCTTCCTGATCCTGTCTGAGTCACACGGATGCCAGTCATCATTTTCCCATCTAGGAAAGACCAGGCCATTTAAGAGTTGTGTAGATGTGGCACTTGGGGACAGGGGTCAGCAGGTGTGCTCTCCTCACCTGCCACTCCTGATGGAAGGTGTGCAGGACACTGCATGGCTTTTTCCAGCATGCTTTGGAGCAAGAACAGCTCAGCTGTCTGAGTCTGAAACCCCTCTCTTCTCTGGCTTTTCACAGAGGCACTCGCAAGACCAGTGCTTGGGAGAGGTGATGGGCAGGAAGCCACCTGGAGCCACTGTGTCCACTGTTCTCAGTTCTTCCTTGGAGTTCATTCCCAGAAGCTTCAAACCCAAGGGAGCAGGTGGCACCACCGTGAAGATTGTCTTGAAAGAGAAGCACAAGAAAGGTAAGGGATGGAGAGGCCAGGCAGTCTGTACATTGCTTAAGGTGGCTTCCCCAGAACTTGCAGTTCTTCAGGGAATCAGATTCAGCAGCAGGTCTCCACCAGCAAGTCCTGCTTCCCATCCTTCCACAGCCAGCCTCACCCAGCTAGCTCTGTCCTGGTGCCCACAGCCTCCTGACGATGTGAATCCACCCCTTTCCAAAATAGTTTGGAAGAAGATTGGTCCTTGAAGTGTTTTGGAAATATGTGACTTGGGAAGGCAGGTGCTCAGCTGGAAGACTCCACATAGACCTTGCAGGACAGTGCCACAGAAAGGCAGGATGTTCCTCCTTGCAACTCTGTGCAAGCACTGGGTCTGTCCCAGTGCTGTCCCAGGTGTTCCTCCTGGGGGAGGGCGTAGGCAACTGAGATGAGGAGGCAACCCCCTTGATCTAAGCGGGGAGTAACAGGTCCTTTCTCCTCTTGGTGGCACTCCCACCGTTGTGCCTCTGGAAGGGCTCTTTCCAGTCCTTGGAGATGAAGCCCTGGAGGAAATTTTGGGACCTCCAGAAATTTCCATGGAGGAGTCAGCAGGTGGCACTCTTCACTGTGCTTCTCTCCTGCCACCGCCTCAGAGGCACCCTGGCCTTCCAGAGGTTGGGAGGCAGGTGAACTCCTGCCCACACTTGCCCCTGTCCCCACCAGGGTGGTCAAGCCCAGCAGAGCCATCTCCTGGTGCCTGCTCCCCCTGTCCCATGGCACCTCCTGGCTGTGGTGGCTGTGGTACCACCATCCCATGACACCTGGCTGTGCTGGCTGTGCTGGCTGTAGGCTGAAACACAGGGACCCCAAGCCTTGGGTTTACAAAGGGGAGGAGGATTTATTCCCACAGGCAGTTTCTCTCTCTCTCTCTGTCTCTGCTCAGCTTGTGTTTACAACGGGAAGACCTACTCCCACGGGGAGGTGTGGCACCCCGTGTTCCGGCTCTACGGCCTCCTGCCCTGCATCCTCTGCACCTGCAGGGATGGTGTCCAGGACTGCCAGAAGATCACGTGCCCCAAGGAGTATCCGTGTGACTATCCAGAAAAAGTAGATGGGAAATGCTGCAAAATATGTCCAGGTAGGTGGGATCCCATCTGCTCCTGCAGCTGCTGTCCAGTTCCTTCCTTCACCTTGGTTTGCAGTCTCAGGCTGCAACAGGGGTTCACAGCACTGGTGGCCTGAATTCACAGCAGACCAGGTCAGCAGGGCAAGCTCTGATGGAAGGATTGGCTTGTCTTGGAGGGCATCAGGGTGTTCCCAAGCTGAAGAAGCTGCACCAACCCCCAGATGGTTCCATCTGTTGGGAGGATGAAGTCTGCAGAAAGATGCTCAAAGTGGGACGTGCTGAGAGGGCTCAGACAGAGGGAGGAGGGAGCTTTCAGGGCAGAGGACACATGGTCTGTTCTCCAGACCTCCAGGTGGGACAAAACAGAGGGCTGGATTGTGGCAGGTGAGGTGTAGGTGTGAAGGGAGGAGGAAGGTCACTTCCCAGGAGAGGGGTTATCTGTGATACTCATGGCTGGTTGGAATTGGAGCTCCCAGTCCCTGGAAGTGCAGGTTGAACACACAGATACTGAGGTGGTCCAGGTAGAACAGGGCTGGGGCTGGGGCATGGAAAGGGACTGGAGCCCCAGGAGGGGCTGAGGGAGTTGGGGGGGCTCATCCTGGAGCAAAGGAGGCTCAGGGGGCCCTTCTGGCTCTGCACAGCTCCTGCCAGGAGGGGCAGCCTCCTGGGGAGGTTGGTCTGTGCTCCCAGGGAACAGGGACAGGACAAGAGGAAATAGCCTCAAGCTGTGCCAGGAGAAGTTTAGGTTAGATATTATGGAAAATTGCTTCCCCCAACGGTTTGTCCAGCCCTGGCACAGCTGCCCAGGGCAGTGCTGAGTCCCCATCCCCAGAGGGATTTAAAAGCCACTTGGATGTGGCCCTTGGGGACATGGGCCAGTGGTGACGTGGCAGTGCTGGGGGGATGGTTGGACTTGATCACAAAGATCTTTTCCACATTTAATGATTCTGTGATTCCATGGTGGAGAAGACCTCTTTTCCTTTCGTGTTCAGTGTGTTTTGGGTCTCTCAGCTGCTCCTTGGTCTTTGGAAAGCCTGAAACCACAGACCTGGCAAAGATGTGGCAGGGCGTGAGATCTCCTCCTGTTCTCACTGGAGAATTTTGTGTTTTCTTTGCACTAACATTTATCAGGAGATGTTCAGCTGATGGACCACCCACTGCTTCCCTAGGGAGACTAGAGGTACCTGGGTGTCTTTGAGTCTGGCTGCAGGTACAGCAGCAGGTTCTGCATTGTCTCCTCTGCTCAGCAGCTTCAAGGGGTTCTGTGGAGGGGTGTCACCCAGGACAACCAGCAAAGGGCATTGCCACGGTTTGGGATGGCTGCAAAGTCATTTGAGCTGGGATTTTCAAGGTTTTCCAGCCCCTGAGCAGGGAGGTTCTGGGATGGCCTCCCTGGGGGAGCGAAGGGCAGAAGCTCAGCTTGTTTTAATAAGGTTTTTGATATGTTTATGAGCAGGATTTATGATGTGGTGCCTGGTGGGAATGGGATGTGATGACTTGAGCAGAGCCCTTCCAGTCTTGCATTCCCACTATAGTGGGTCTCTCTGGTTTACAGTCGACAACTTTCCCTGCTTGGATCTCTCGTCTGCTGTTCAGGCTTCATTTTATTTCCAATTAAACACCCTGATGCAGCCAAAATTATTTTGTTCTTGCTTCCCTGATGCAGCCAAAACGATTTTGTTCTTGCTTTCCAGTTCTCACAGATAGCAATCACAGACACACGCTGCTCAGCCAAGTTACATCCCTGCCCTCTCCTTCACTGCACAGGGGCTTTGCAGCTTCTTTTTCCAGGCATTTTGATCACTGTCCTTCTTTTCCTCCTTTGTACCCAGTAACTTGGAGAGGAACACTAAGTGGTTTTGGTAAAGGCATCCTGATCCCAGGAGTTGCTGTGATGGGTGCTTTGCATGGAGGGGACACTGCAGCTGCTGCGGGCAGAGTTGGTGACCACAACCTCTGTGTCCCTGCTCCTCCTCCCCGGCCCTGGGGGCCATCGAGTGTCTCTGCTGTGAAGCTCCTGGGTTGTTAAATTCCTGTTGAATTCCAGGGGTTCCTTTCCTGCTGCGAAGGTGGGGCTTTAACCACGGACTCCATGATCTTAAAGGGCTTTTCCAGCTTTAAGAACTCCACAATTCTGTGAAAGCCCTGGAGCAGGTGAAGTTTAAGGCTCTGGGACAGAGGTTTCCCTGCTCCCTGACCCTGCAGTGGGACAGGTGAGGTGCTGGGCTGTGCTCATTCCCCTCTGCCTCATGCTGAGCCTGCAGCACTGAGCGCCTGTCCTCTGGCTGCTGAAAAGCTTTGCTTCCCTTTAAACTGGGATTTCCATCCCCTCTGAGAGAAGAGGAGCTCAGGACCACCCCAGAAAGGCTGGGGGAGAGCAGAATCAAGCCTAAAATAACTGTCCTACTGAAATAAACCCCAGGCATCTATTTATAGCCAAACTTTCTTTCGAGTAGCGTAAAAAGCTTCAGAATCCAAACTGACTGGGAGAACAAGGCTAAATTCAGCAGAGCTGTGCTCCTCTGCGTTCCAAGGACCACAACCAAAGGCAATAAATCTCCTTCCAAAACCATAAGGGATTCTTAATTACTCCAGATAAATTAAAAAAAAAAA
>VZRZ01001874.1:275888-305466 GCA_013398175.1 Climacteris rufus | reverse complement strand
ATGAACAAGAGATAATAAAAAAAAAAAAAAAAAAAAAAAAAGGGTGTGGGGGGGAAATTAGCAGCTCTCTTTTCCAAGGCTGTTGAAAAAATCACTTAGGGCCCAGTGTGGGTGTCCTTGTGGTGACACCCCAGTGGGGAGGGTGCTGGGGCTGGTGCTGAGCCCACTCGTGGGGCTGAGCCGGGCATGCTGCCCAGCAGCCCAGGTTCCTGTGCTGTGGGCTCGTCCCTGCACTCCCTGATGTTCCTTCTGCAGCAGGAGGGAGATGGGAAGTGGGGAATCCAGCCTGGGCTGTGCGGTGACGGTGGCACCTAGGTCCTTGCACCAAGTGTGGGGGGGATCCAGATGGAGAAAATCCCCCTTCCCATCCCTGCTGGCATAGAGGGGAATGGAAATCAGGGGAATGAGGAGGTCCACAGATCCTTCATTAACATCTCCCTTTGCTGCTGCTGCTGATGCTGGGGATCGGATCGTGGCACAGATGCGAATGTGCTACCTGGCACCAAAGCACTGAGATGCCTTTTCCGTGACCTGGGTGCTGAGCTGGTCGTTTCTGCTCCTGTTGAATGAACTCTGTGCTTGTTTCTGCCCAGAAACCAGAGTGAAACCCACGGAGGGGCTCATGGCCCCGCGCTGTGGCCGCGTGCGGGTGTACACCTTCGTGCCGCCGCGCTCTGAGCCCTCCAGGGACATCCTTCGCACCATGGCCGTCGAGAGGGAGCTGGCAGAAGAGGTGGAGATCTACAGCTGGAAGCTGATCAAAGGTGAGCACCATAATGAAAGCAGCCAGCAGAGCAGGAGGTGTGTGTGGACACCTGCGCTTTCCGAGCTTCATTCGATTGCTGTGGCTTTTCTGTGCTCCAGCCCTTGTGTGGTGAATCCAAACCTTCTGAGAGCAGGCTGGCTTTTCTGACTCCCCCATTTCATGCTCTTTTGCTGCATTCCATGCAGACCAGGGGCTGGAAACCACCTTTGGCCCCATTGAACCTCACCACAAGCTGCAGCACCATCTGGAGGCACAGCAAGTGGGCAAGCAAGACAAAGACCTTGGGGCTGCTCCTCCAAACCTCCCCGCTCTCATGCCAAACGCACACGGAAAACAAACAAACAAAATTGTTCTAGCCACTCCATGGTTTTGCTTTTGCTGTTTTTAATACCCCAGTCCACCCACAGCTTGCCAAGCTGCTGCAAAGGTGTGTACAGGGGGATGAACTGTCCCCAGCCCACTTTTCGGACAGGTGGATTTGGATGCTCCTGTTGGTGTGTGCTTCAGAGGTCAAAGCATGGCAGATGCACTGTCAAATGGCACCACTTTTTTGCTCTCTCCCCACACCTTTAGCTTTGTTCTTATGGGCCAGAGGAGCCCAGGGACACCTGGTCAGTAGGTATTTGTGTTGTGTTTCTCCTGGGCCCAGGGAAACAGTGCCCCGTTCCTGGGTTTCCCTTGGACACACTCTGCCCACAAACAGTTGAGTGCTTGAGGTTGGTTTTTCTGTGGCTGCAGTTACCCTGGGCCGGTGGACATGTGCAGCCAGGCATTCTGGACTCCAGGTGTGTCCGTGTCTCCCATCGCTCCCTGGGATGCCTCAGGCAGCTGCTGAGCCTGGGCACACACGGAGGAGTTGAGTCCAGGGACGGAGCCCTGCTTGGCTCCAGGTTCCCATCCTCCCTGCCATCCTCCCCGGTGCCCCTGGCCCTGCTCCCCCGCCTCAGCAGGGCCCCTCACAATGGCACCTTGTGGGCCAGGCCAGCGCTGGCCCCTCCGCCTCCCCCTCGCTCCCGGCACCGGGCGGCACCCGCAGCCTCTGGGCACCGTCCGAGCTGAGAGCTTCACGTCTGCGTGGAGCTCCCCAGCCCTGCCAGCCAGGGACAGGGGAGGCCCTTGTCCCTGAGGCCAGCACAGCTCTTTTGCTTGGCAGAGCAAAGTGTTATTATTGGGAAAGAGCATGAGCTCACTCACACATGGATTCCACCTCTCCATGGTCCATCACTCCACCAACAGAGCAGTGTGTGTGGAGCAAAGAGGCTGCAAGTCCCACCTGGCCCTCGTCCATCTGCCTTTGTATGGGCTCTGATACCTATGTGGCCTCATCTGTTTCTGGCCCAGGATGGTTTCCTCCATGAGGCAGGAGTTGGGAGGAGAAACCAGCACTGACTCCCAGCCAAAGGTTTTACCCAGCTGGCTGGCTGTGCGTGACCAGACTCCAGAAGAGTTGCAGTGGGGGCTTCCCCATCCCTTTAAGGGTCTGAACATCACCAGAACTTTTGAAAAGTGACTTTCTGGTGTTTTTGACCCATTGCTACAGGCCCAGTTAAAAAGTCCATCCCCATCTTTCTTGCAAACCCCCTTTAAAGCACCAAGGAAGGTGCTAAGTGCCCGACAGCCCCAGCAGCTGCCTCCATGTTGCCCCAAACGCTGCCAGGAATGCTCCTGCCTGCTGGATGGGACGTGCCTGCCAGGAAAGAGCATCGCCCTGCACCAGCCCCATCCGTCCTGCCTCTCCTCTGGGCACTGTTCTTACCTCGTGCTCTCCTGATCTGTGCTGCAGCGTTCCTGCACTCCTCCACTGCCCCCCAGCTCCTGGCATCCATCAGGAGCAGCCATCCCGGGGGCCAAAGGTCCCAGCAGCTCTCTGAGAGCTCTCGGGGCCCATTATCTCGGTTGCCTGATTAAAAGATGTTTATCTCTTGCAGCTCTTGTTTAAAATATCCTCTTGGTTACTAATGTGCTGGAAAGTGCTCCGTCAGCCCCGGGGACTGTAAGCACACCCTCCTGCTCCTTTCTAAGTATAGCCCAGAAGGATTTATTGAACACTTGTGTGTTTCTTGCGTCATTAACAGCTTTATTGTCTCCATCCAGTATCTTCTTTTGTTACTGGTAGGACTTCTTTACCCGGCCCCCTGAAAGGAATAATTAATAGTCTAAATATCCATCTATTTCTCTCTATGCCTTTGACTTCCTGTAATAATTTTCCACAGTTGATAACAACTCGTTTATATGGATTGTGAGGCAGTTCCCCTTCATTACATACTCTTTATATGTGTAATTGCTGCTGGGAATCAGGGAAAGTGTCTTAACCAAATAAGGGGGACCACGTTGCCTCTCCCATGTGCTGGCAGCAGGAGGCTGTGTGCTCTGGGAGCCCAAGTGAGAGGTGGGAAGGATATTCCAGGCATACCTGCCTGGTTTGTCAGGCCTCGCAGGCAGCAGGGATATTGTAACCCCTAATCCCACAGAAAGGTCACTTCCATTGCTTAATGCAGGTTCTGCTTTGCCTGGGTCAAACATCTGAGTCAGGCACCTCCACTAAGGGGACAATGCTGGCATGGGCAGAAATATCAATCTCTGCTGAGGTCACTCGTGTTTTTCCTTGTACTAGAGAAATTTCAGTGCTGGTGACCAAGAGATGGAAAACTTTGCTCCCTGGCTCCTTCCAGGAAAGGAAACCAGCGGAGCACAGCAGAATCTCTGCAGCTGGGGAGCACAGAGTGGTCAAGAGCGAGCAGAGGGGACACGGATTCCAGCATCCCCTTGCTCTCACCTTTATTTCTGTAATGGCTTTAGTGGAGATTGGAATTCCTCAAGGGCAAGATGCTTTCTGGAGCAACAAAATCCTATTGCTTTCACCTGCTTTGTGGTGAAACATCCTGATTTAATAAGCAGTGACTGTTTTCATAGCACCATAGAATCCTAGAAAGGTTTGGGTTGGAAGTGACCTTAAAGCCCATTGCATTCCACACCTCTGCTGTGGGACAGGACACCTTCCACTATCCCAGCTTGCTCCAACCTGGCCTTGGACACTTGCAGGGATGGGGGAACCACAGCTGCTCTGGGCCTGTGCCAGGACCTCCCCAGCCTCACAGGGAAGAATTTCCTCCTAATATCTAATCTGATATTTAAATGAGATGTCTCCTGGCCTTGGCCAGCTCTGGTTTCATTCCCAGCTCCCACCAGGCTTTGGCAGAAGGTCCTGAACCAAACCAGAACCCTGGGGCATCCAGGGCAGGCAGTGTCAGGAGGGGACAGAGGGTCCAAACCTGTGCGAGCCTTAAATGGGGCATTGCAGAATCTTATGCCCTATGTCTGTCTCTGCAGGAATTTTCCACCTGATCCAGACCAAGAAGATCAGCAAACAAGAATTCAAGCAAGAAGCACAAAACTTCAGGCTGATCACTAGGACAAATGAAGGTAGGGAGAGAAAAACCCCATTTCCTCACTCCTCCAACACACCTGCCCCAAACAACCT
Organism: Climacteris rufus; assembly: GCA_013398175.1. Classification (NCBI taxonomy): domain Eukaryota; kingdom Metazoa; phylum Chordata; class Aves; order Passeriformes; family Climacteridae; genus Climacteris; species Climacteris rufus. The sequence continues at coordinate 301,219 of VZRZ01001874.1, read as the reverse complement.
CCTGTTTTCCTGTTCTTCTCTGGCCATTCCAAAAAGGCTGCATAAATCCCAGCAAGGCATGGGGAGCTGGGCTGTGGGGAAAAGGCTTGTGCAAGTCCAGCTGGGTTGGGGCTGACCTGTCTTTACACTCAAATGCAACACTCCTGGTTCACAGCCATATTTTCACTTTATGGCCCCGGAAAGGGCAGCCAGCTTTCTAAAAGTGGATGCACTCTTGTGAAATCCAGAGGTTTTGTCTCTGCAGAGCCCGTGAAACGGTTTGATTTTTATATCTAACCCATCTGGTGTAACTGGGAGCGTGGGGGGAGAAAAGAAAATGATGCAAGGGATTAGCAGAAAAATAAACTGTTGGAATAGTTTGGCAATCGCTGCTGGATGCTCTGGGATGTGCCTAAACACTGCGGGAAGCAGCAATGCCAGCGCACAGGTAAGAGTGGCTGTGTGCACTAAAACTTTTTGCTGCTGGCTGCCTCCTGGGCTGGGCTGGGCTGGGCTGGGCTCAGTGGGATGGGTTCAGGTCAGAGCTGTTCCCACACCTGCAGCACCCATGGGTCCCCAGGGTCGGGGCAGCTCCTGCCCAAGGCACAGCAGCACTCCTGGTGCCCCGGCAGGCTGCAGATCCTGTGCACCCCCAGCCTGTTTGAGACATCTCCTGACCAAACCCGGGGGATTTTCCAGTCCCTGCTCCAGGGCTGTTCCTAATGCGTGTCCATCTTTGCTCCCCCAGGTCACTGGAGCATCTTGCGAGCCCCGACGTCAGAGCTGAGGATGACAGAGAGCCCAGAGAAGGAAGCAAAGAACTTGTAAAGCAAAGAACTTCTCCGTAGCTATTGCTGTATCTACACACAGACACACATACACATATATAGGAACCCCAGAGCTGCATTATTCAGTAGACTGGCACTGCAGGACAGGTTACACTGGTGGAGATTCCAGGAGCTCCAGGGAACCATCCCAACCCCTCTGCAGGTGCCTCTCCCTGGGGGAGGCTGCAGGAGCTTGACTCTCACCTCCTGCCCCCAGCATCCCGAAGGTGTTGGGGGAGCAGAGGAGGAGCAAGGCGGCGGAGGAGCCAGAGCTGGTGTGACAGGAGGAGCTGACACCCATCCCCAGTGCTCCTGAGGAGCAGCAGGGCAGGCAGGACATGGCCATGCTCCTCAGCAGCTGCCAGGGGAAAGATGACCTGCAAGGAAAGAACAATCATCCCTCTTTCTTTTCTTGGAGCCCCTGGGATCTGCAAAGGGTTTCTGTGTCTGAATGCCCTCCAAAGGGTGTTTTTTGAAAAATCTCCTCTCTTCCAGCTGGGATGATTCTTCTCCCTCCTTTGCAGGGCACTTGAAAATGTAGTTTTTGGGAGGACCCACCTGCTGACAGGGTCTGAGACTCTGAACACTGCACTAAGGTCGCTACTGAGCATTTATTGTGCTATGTATTTATACCTATCCTATATAATATCTACTGGGCTGTATTCACAGGAGGGGCATCTCCCAAAGGGCAAACAGGGCCATTTCTGTAGCGTGAGGAGGAGGGTGTGCAGCAGCATCACCTTCCCCCTGTCTGGAAATAGCTTTGGGGGATTTTTCAGGTTGCTTTGCTACCTGTATTTATCCTTGGATTCTTGTTTTATTCTGTTTTGATAAATCTATTTATTTGGAGATCCAACTCTGTCTGACAAATCTGATTAAAACATCTTCTTGATTCAGCTTCATGTGCTGGTTCTCCTTGAACAGGGCATCATCCCTCCCTGTTTGCCTGTGGTCTGCTCATGGCTCTGGGCTGAAAACAGAGCTCAGGGCTCGGGCCCTGAGCCAGCACTGCTCACCAGGGCCACACAGTGGGGCTGAGCTGGCTAAGTTCATCCAGGAAAAAATCCCAGTGATGCTTTGGGCACTGGGGCATGAGGAGAAGGCAGAGGGGCAAAGCCACCCCGTGCCCCATGGCCGCCTGCGTGGCTGGAGCTGCGTGTGGCGGGGACGATGCTGCCAGGCCGGGGCAGAGCCTGACCCCTCACTCGTCAGCCTAATGAACTGGGCCTTGTGTGATCTCACTGGAGCTGAGCCAAGGTCCAATTTGTGCTCATTTACCAGAAGTGGCAGGCATTTGGAAGGAAGCTGCTCCGCTGGGTTCCTAGGGAGGGCTGGGAGAAGCCCAGCAGGAATTCTGCACTGCCCAGTCCGGGTGAGGTTTCCTGCAGGTGTCTGTGGTTGCTGAGCCCTTACAGGTTATACTGAGCACACAGGGGTTGTGCTAAGCCCAGACACAGACAGACCTCTTGGGTCTGAGTGCCCTACACCCAGAACTCCCATGCCATGTGTAGGAGGGTGCTGGGTGCTGCCGGGTGTCCCCTGGCCAGGACCCCTTCTGTGACAGAGGGACCTGCACGGGGTCAGGCTCTTCTCCCAGGCAGGGAGAAGGCCTCTCTCCCCACGGGGCAGCCCTGGGATTGACCCAGGTAATGGGCTCAGCAGCCCCGCAGCAGAATCCAGCCCTGCCTGGTCGGGGGCATCGCCTCCCTCGCCCTGCTCCTCCTCCCTGCGTCCGTCCCCTCTGCAGGGATCACCCCTTCCCACCCCGAGCCGTGAGCACGGGGTTGGCTCGGGGCAGAGCTGGCACGGTGCCCCGGGACCTTTCATCTCTGGCAGCACTGGCTGTGCTTGCACATCCACGGGCAAGGAGAAACCTCAGCTGGTGGCTGCAGAGATGCTCACGGAAGCGTGGAATTGTTCGGAATTGGAAAAGATCTTTCCACTCTCCCTGTCAGCAGGGTGCAGCCGGGTGGGGTCAGGCTCTGCCCCCAGAGAACAAGCGACAGGACAAAGGAAATGGCCTCAGATTGTGCCAGGGGAGGTTCAGGTTGGATACCAGGGAAAATTTCTTCCTGGAAGAGGCTGTCCAGCCCTGCCACAGCTGCCTGGTGCGGTGGTGGAGTGCCCATTCCTGGAGGGATTTAAAAGCCCTGTGGATGTAGCACTTGGGCACTTGGCCACAGGGGTGGCCCTGGCAGTGCCAGGGGCACATTTGGACTCGTTCTTCTTTCCAGCCTGAGGGATTCTGTGATTCTCTGATAAGCTCAAAGGGTGCATGTTCTCACATCACCTTCCCCCAGCCAAAGGGGGGGAATTCTCCCCAAAAAGACAGGATTTTCCCTTAAAATCTCTCCACAGAGACCCACACACTGCACTGGGGGAACATTTCCCCTGCATCCTTTCCTCAGAGCATCCTTTTCTTTCTCTGGGATGAGAAATGCAGAAAGCAGAGGACTGTTGGTGCTGCACTGCTCACAGGCTGTTCTCGTGCCACCACAGACCTGTCTCCTCTCCAGACTAAACACTCCTAATATTTCCTGTCTCTTCTGACATAGAAATGTGTCTGTAATCACTCTTTTCTCCTGTTCCTGCACCGTTTTGGATAGAGGAGCAGCTCAGGATGTACCTAATCTGGCAGGTTGTCTGAGTTCTGCTGGGGAAAGGGGATCACATTTCCCTGCCTCCAGCTCTGTCACAGCCTGACTCCCCCAAAGTCGGGAAAGAAAGAAATCCCTGCAGAAAAAGGCTTTGCCAGCAAGTCAGGACTGTCCGGACACTGCAAAAAGCCCCTGGCTGCCTGGAGGACGGGTGCTGAGAAAGGGGTGATGAGAAAAACAGGGGAATCCTCGGAGATCGTGGCTGGAGCCGAAAGAGGGATGGAGGAGACGTGAGTGGCACGGCGGGAGCGCAGCCCTGGAGCCCTTTCCTCCAGCAGAATGCCTGGGCTCTGCCCAGCCCCAAACGTGGTGTTTCCAGAGGCAGGATGGACCCAGGGCACCCAGGAGCTGGTGGAGGATCCCGTGGGATACAGGAGAGCCGCCCATGCTCCCTCTGACCGCCCCTCCAGGTGCTTTTTCGAGCTCCCCTGTTTTTCAGCCATGGGAGTGTGCAGCAGCCCCGGCAGAGATCCCTGCTGGTACAGGCTGCATGCATCCAAAGCAAACTGCTTACGAGTCCTTCTCACCAGCGCTGCCAAAAACCGTGATTCAGTGCTAATTTTTGGGGTAGAAATTAATTAGTTCAGGCCCATCACAATTATCTAACTCAAGGAGCACGACAATGACCCACTGTCTAATGGTTGTTCATGGCCATTTAGCACCATCTGGGTCGTCTGATCAGGGGCTTTGCAAACAGTTGGAAATGAAGTAAGAAGGATTGCTTGGCCCAGACACCCCTTTTTGCCTCCCAGCTGCACAGACAATGCAAATAATCCTGATAAAGGGGCCCTCAGAGCCCTGCAGAGCAAACACCAACCCTGACCCCCTCTGGGGTCCCTGTCCCCATGTGAGGGTGGTGGCTCTGGAGGGAGCAGGGGAGAAGAGCTTGGCCACACCTTGCACCCTGGATGTGCTCCTCTTCCAGCTTTGGGTGCTGAGTTGGAGTGGGTGAATTCTGGCAGCTTCTCCAGCCCCTGGCTGGGGTCTGGCTGTGCCACTGGCACCCCCAAACACACTGTGGAACAGAGCTCCACGCAGGGCTAACCTCCAGGATAACCTCAGCAATCCCCCCTTCAGCCTCCAGGCAAAGGCAACCACAAGATACCAAAGCCCCAGGTCCAAAGAGGGATGGACAGACAGAACACTGTCTGGATGGGAAATGTAGGCAAGTGCCCACCCTACCCCACCTGCAATGTCAGTGTCCATCCAAACAGAACAAATTCAGGGGGTTTAATTTTATTTTATTTCACCCTATCTGTCTCTACATCTGATTTATCTTGGTGCTGAAGTTCCACAGTTTTCACAGGAAAACCTGGGAAGGGCAGTTTTGCTCACTGGGGGCTGCCTGAGGCAGGAGTTTGTGAGCAGGACTTGGCTCGGGGGGCCCTGGGAGCTCCTCCACACCCCCCCAGGCTTCCGGCTGCTGTTCTGTGGCAGGAGGAGCAGCACTGGAGAGGGAATGGAAATACTGAGCCCCTTCCAAGCTGCTTTGGGCACGTCCCAAGGAGCTGTGCAGACACCAGCGTGGGCTCCTCTCCTCCCAGGAGCGGCGAGGGGATCTGGCATGGCCCAGATGTGGCACAGAGAGCTGCACATTGTCCTCCCTCCCTGACCTTCCCTGGGAGTCAGGGAGACCCAGTTCCACGAGGGCTGGGGGTTTCCAGAACGTGACCATGGCACCGATCCGTGCTGAGGCTCCTGGGCCAAGAGGCTTCCAGGAAAAACTGCAAATGGCTTTGCTGCTTTCCCAAGATGGATGGTTGGCCTTTGGAGCTGAATGTGAATCACCAAAAGGAGAAAAAGGGTTTGGTTAGAGGTGAATGTAATTTGTCCCTTCATGTAAGCGACCACCAGCCTGTGACAGGTACACAAAACTCCCAGGACAGACTCTGCAGAGGGTGTTGAGCTGCTAAAAAGCAAGCAATCACAGAACTGGTGTTGGATTTCTGGATCAGCCTCACCAAATGCTGGCCCAAGCTGACCATGACCCTCAGAAAGGCAGCTGGTACCTTTGGGATGCTCTTGCCCCGCAGGTCTGAGTGGCTCTGGTGCAAACCTGGACACGCTGGTACCCCGGGGTGTTCTGTCCTCAGGCTGGCAAGGCCAGGGTTAACCCTAAGACAGCCAAAATAATTTTGAGGACGGTTTTGTCTTTGAAAGAGCAATTTAACCCTTTCTAGCTGGCCATTTACCTCAGTGGGGTCATTTTCTCATGACCCAAAAGTCGAGTTTTCCCTCTCTCCCTTGGCCAGGCAGCACATTTGTGGTTGGGATGGGGGTGCCTCGGTCCCAGGGGAGCTGGGCTCTCCCAGGAGAAGGCAGATGATGGGGGTGAGAGCTGGGACCTGCAGCCACAGCTCACTTCTGGCTCACTGCTCTCTCCTGTGGTGATTCCAGCAGCAGAGCAGCCTGATCCCCGCACCACGACCTTTGGGTGATGCTCTTCCCAACCCTGGGGGTCCCTATGGATGGTGGGGTTGGTCCCTCATCCCCCTGGAGCTTTGCAGCCCTGGGAGCAGCCGTGCTGCCCACACCTGCTCTGGGCAGGGAGATAACGTCACCGCAGCTCCTTGGCACTGAAGGGGCTGCAGATTCCCAGCCAGAGCTGGGGTCAGCTGGGGAAACGTCCTGGGGGAGCCTGAGCCAAGTCTCCGGGCTGGGAATGGGTGGGGAGGGCTCAGACTGCTCCTCGCAGGGCCTGCGGTTTTGTTCCCTTTCCCCAAGGTGAGGGGAGGGAGGAGGAACCTCCTGCAAGCAAAAATCCCCGGGGTTTTGTTCCTCAGACCTCGTGGTTGGGGGTGAGGCAGTGGGGGATGACCCTGGAAGTCCTGTGGGAAATGACATCCCAGTGGCCCTATGGGATGGACTCTGCATGCTCCTCTCCCATGTCCTCTTTTCCCCCCCTCCTCCCTTTGTTTCAGGTTTTAGACATCCTGGAGCTTTTTTTGGAGGCTCAACAGAGCATTGTGATGGATCACAAAGCTCTCCAGACTTCCATGTGAGCTCCAGTCCTTGCTTTGATGCCAGCAGGGCAGAGAGTGCTCCCCTTCCCAGCCTGTGGTCCCTGTGGCAGAGGTGGGATCTTGGTCAGCAGATCCTGCTTCCTGGGTGTTTTTTTTCCCTGTAGTGAGTTCTGAAGTTGCCAACCACTGGCCATGGCACTGCTCAGACCAGGGGAGGGAGTGTGGGTGAGGAGATGCCCCTTCCTTGGGGTGCCACCCCTCCATCTGGTGCCTGGCAGGAGATGGGGTGGGGCTTGGAGGAGGATGTCACCTTCCAAACCATCCTGCTCAGCAGCCAGGGACTAACCTGCTCCCTCTCAAACCCATCCATGTTTTTGGCTCCCAAAAGGTCTTGGAGAAGGTCTGAATTCAGTGCTACAGACACACAGGAAACACCTTTGGTCCCTGATTTTTGGAGTCTTTTCCAGCCTAAAGGACTCTCTGATTGTTCTTCTGATTCGTACCCAAGTGGGTGATGACACTGCCAGCCCTTGGGGATTTGGTTAAAACGCTTTTTTCCCCACAATGTTCCTGAGTTTCCAGCCCCAGAAGCAATTAGAGGTTTCCTCCAGCCCAGTGGACATCATGCGGGGAGCAGCCCAGGAGACCACAGTGCTGCTCCCCAGCCCACAGGAACTGGATTTTCTCCAGCACTCAGCACTGAGCCCGGATGCAGCCAATCCTGGCACAGCAAAACCTTTTTTTCCCAGGTTTAGAGCACCTTTATCCACCCAGCTGGCAGTGCTGGCATGGGATGGACTCAGCTGGACTATTCCTGGACCGTGAGCAGCACTGCAGAGCCAGCAGGAGTGGTGGCAAGGATCTGCTCCTGGATAAGCAGGTCCAAAGCCTCCAAGACCCCAGATTTCGCAGGACACGAGTGGTTGTGAGCACCCACAGTGTGGGTGCAGCCCCCACAGCCACGGACAGCACTCCCCGAAGCCGTGAGCAGCCCCCGGGCAGCCCCAGCACGCAGGGGAGGTGACTCCCGGGCCAGGAGCTGTGTCCCGGCTCAGCCCCCGGTTTAGCCCTGTGCCCAGCGTGGGCCAGGCAGGGCAGGGCGGCTGTTCCGCCCCGGAGCTGCCGTGACATCCCAGCCAGACAGTGCCTGGCACCGGCTGGCACCGAGCCGCACCCTCTGCGGTGCCCCAGGGACGTCTCTGCACCACCAGAGACCCGCCAAGGGCAAGGATGGCCCTGGGGTGACTGGCACTTCCCAGCTGGTCCCCGCACTCCCCCAGCAGCCTCGGGCCTCCAAACTGGGGCAACTCATCCCCAGAACATCCCTGTCACTGGGGATGGTCCCTCAGCTGAGCTCTGCCACCCCCAGGCTTGAGCATCCCTCAGTGCCAGCCCCAAACTCCCCGGCGCTGGGCAGTGCCTGCAGCCCCGGCACAGGGGCTGGGAGCCCGCGCCAGCACCAGAAGCCCGTTCCATACAGTCAGGGAATATAATAAAATTAAAGCTCATTAAGCACTTAGAAAAGGGTTTGCATTGAGGGGGAGAGGGCGGGGGACCGAGGGGGGCGGCGTGCATCTCAATACTGGGCTATTTAGAAGGCAGAATTTAATAACAGGGGGGTTGGTTTTTATGGCAATAGATTTATTCCACCTGGGCTAAGAAATACATTCCACATCTGCCGAGCCGTGTAACCAGACTCTAATTAAAATCGTGTGCCAAGCCAGGGCCTGGCTGGAAGACACAAAGCTGGCTTTGAGCGCGGCCAGGCGATATCCCCGTGTGTCTGCAGGGAAAGCAGGGACAGGGTGACCTCCGCCCGTGCACAGAGGTCATGAGGATCGGGTGGCACTTCATGGGCACCTGTGAGCAGCGGTGCACGGGATGGGGTGATGGCACAGCGACAGCCACGCCACAGCGAGGGACCTGGGACGGGCACAAGCAGTGCCACGGGGCCGGGTGGCACCGGCGACAGCCGCGTCCCCGCTGCGGCAGCGGCACCGCAGGGCGGGGACGGCGCTGGGAGGGCCCCGGCAGGGGACACCCGCTCTGGGTTTTACAGTCCCGCAAGTCGGGCCCAAAACGTCCCGAACAAACAGCGGCTGTGTCTTGGTTTAAGAGCCCGGCCCTCAGACAGCGGCTGCAGCGCCAGTTCTGCCGGACAAACTAATGAAACCTTCGAAATAGTTTGTACGGGAGTAGTGAAGCGAGAAAAAAACCCCAGAGCGCTTGCTGCCAAGGAAAATACACTTACCTAGTAAAGCATGAGTAATAAGTGGCGTTTTTTACAGTGTGAAGATATAACTTTTCATGAAAATACCAAATAAGGCTCCGTGCGAATCGCGGCCGGCCTTTCTAGTGGCTTTTCCCTGCTCTCGGGCACACGGCTGCTGTCCCAGCGCTCTTGACGGGGCCGCCCCCGGCGCGCCTCGGGTTCCGTGGCCGGGAGATGAAATGAGAAGGGAATGGAAAAACAGGAGCTGCTGTTCTGCGAGACTTTCTATTTTTAAAAGGTTAAAAATATCTATTTTCAGACACCAGCCCAGGAAGCGCTGGGGTGAAGCGACGCGGCGGGACGGGAGGAGTAAACAACGCCGGGACGTGCCGGGAGGCTCGGGAGCCGCGGCTCCGGGGATGCTCCTGGGGACGGGGACAGCGAGGGACACCACGAGCCCTGGATGTGGCCACAGGGAGATGAGGGAACGCCTGAAGCTGCAGGGCTCAGTGCCAGCGGGGATGCTCCGCCCCAAGGGAAGGGGGTCCCCATCCAGGGGGATGCCCGGCCCCAAGATGGGATGCTCAGCGCCCAGGGGGGATGCTCAGCTCCTGGGGAGGGATGCTCTGGGCCTGAGGACCCCAGGGTGCTCAGCACACGGGCAGGATGGTTTATCTGCCCCAGCATCACGGCCCTGGTGCCCTCGTGACAGTGTGGGATGGGATGCTTGGCTGCTGCACGTGGATCCCACCGGAGGGGCAGCCAGGGGGTTTGGGCTCTGCTCCCAGGGAATGGGGACAGGAGGAGAGGGAATGGCCTCAGACTGGGCCAGGAGAGGCTCAGGTTGGACACCAGGAGCAATTTCCCCATGGAAAGGATGGTCAGGCATTGGCAGGGGCTGCCCAGGGAGCTTTGGAGTGCCCATCCCTGGGGATGTCCCAGGAAGGCCTGGCCGTGGCACTCAGTGCTCTGGGCTGGGGGACAAGGTGGGGATGGGCACAGCTTGGAGTCCATGGGCTGGGAGGGCTTTCCCAGCGCGCTGGAGCCTGTGCTCCCACGGTCCCGCTCTGCCACCCGGCCCTGGCGGGTCCCGCTGTCCCCGGGAAGGGCTGAGCCGCGTTTCGCTGCCTTATAAGGCCCTGCTGCTCCCCGGCCCCAGGCCGGCCGGGCTGGCATCGCCTGTGCGAGCGCAGCACAGCTCCCAGCGGGCGGCCGGGGCTGCCTCCTGCCCACCCCGCTGCTCCCGGGACTCCTCCTGCCCACCCCGCTGTCCCTCCGGTTGTTATCTACAAGTGCCCGAGCAGAAGGGTTTGTTCCGAGCAGCGCCTGCCCCACGGCAAGGGGGGCTTTAAACCAGCTCAGGCTCCTGAACAAAGGACGGGGCATTGGCATCCCTTGGAGCAGCACTTCCAGCGCCTTCCCGGGGCTGCTGGTTCAGGAGCACCTTGTCCAACCACAGCCTGGGGCAGCAGCAGTCTCAGCCCAGAGTCTGACGGTGCAGCTCCTCAGCCCACCTGGAAAACAGGGATGAAGCTTCCTCTGCCTTAACAAAACGCTGTCAGGGAGCAAAGCAACACTATAAAACATGCTTCATTAATGAACCAACAGCCTCTCCCACAGCCTCTTCTGAGGCTCTTCGAGGGTGTCAATGTGGTGGGAAGGGAGATACAGGGAGAGGAGATCCCCACGGGATTTGCGTCTGCAGCTATAAATGACATATGCACACACAGAAAGAGCTCTGTGTCTCCACGAGGAGGTTTTGGACCCTGAGCCCCAGCAGGACCATGTCTCCAGATGTGCTCCTTGCTAAGGACCTGGCTCCCAGACATTCTGCCTCCCGCCAGCCCCCGGGTGCTACCTGAGTGAGCCCAGCCACGAGGGAGCCCTGTCCCTCTGCCCAGCCCCAGCTCCTCGCTCCAGCCTCGGCCAAGGGGGCATCCAGGGACCCGAGGCCCCCCGGGGCTGGCAGCCCACGGCGTGCGGGAGCGGGGACTATGAGATCATGATTTTTGGAAGTGTGAAGTTCTCCCGGGTGCTGCTGCTGCAGACATTAAGTCATTTTCCTGAGGAAGTGGTGTATGACGTCCCTCTGGTCGCAGCGGAGTCGGGGCGGAGCCGGCAGCTCCAGCGAGGTGAGGAGCAGGAGCACCAGGACAGCCCGTGCTGCCACCTCTGCCTCGGGAATGGCACTCCAGGGGGCCAAATGCAACACAAATCCTGCTCTTTTGAGGTTTCAGATGCCCTAAAATGCTCAGTTGAAAGCTTCCAGCCCTGGTGTTGATGTAAGAAATCTTTACCCACCGCAGCAGGGCAATGTCTTTGACTTCCACGCAGTCAAATACCAAAACAACCCTTGGAAATCAGCATTTGACACATTTAATGAATAAGGACAAATGCAAAAAAAAAAATCTGTGTTTAATGGGATTTGTTACTTATTGTTACCTTTAAAAATACACCCTCAACTCTACCAAGAACGACAGAACCACAACAGTAGGGTGGGTTTTTCTCTCAACAGTTACATTGTCTTCATTAAACCAGAACAAGGTTGTTCTTTCTCTCCGCAGGCCACAGCACCGGCACAAACCCAGTGGTGCTGCTGGTGTGCAGCAGCTCGTCTCAACCACCACTGATGACAGCAGGCACCTGTCTGGGAGCACTCACCAGCCCAGCATTCAGAAATGCTCAGCATCAATCCCTCTGGAAAACCTGGCCTTTCACATCTCTCAATCAACCTCAGCAGCAGAGAAGCAGAAGGCAAAGAGCAGGAGCTCCTTTCTGATGAACAGGACTGCTGTGCTTTATTGCTCTGCAGGAACAGCTCCTCAGGAGCACGTGCTGTGACACACTTCCCTCAGGCAGATGATGAGATGGCCAAGGAAAAACTCTTCTCTTGGTTTATGCCTGTAAAGAAACCACTTCAGGCAACCCCAGCCTGCCAACACCCAGGCCACGATTGTTCCTGTGGAGGGAGGGTGGTGGCACCTGCCTGGTGTTACCTGCAGTGCCCTCATCCCCTCCCCTCTGACCCACTGGCCTCCACAGGTAAAGATCCAGTTGCTTTCCCAGTGACAGCAAAGCCTCCCCCCAATTCCTCCAGAGCCCACTGGGTGGGAACCTTGGAGGTTTTTGTACAGCCAGAACACCAACAGTGTCCCAGTCTGTAATGAGGCATCTGAGCAAAGTATAGAGGAGACGTTCAAGGAAGAAAAGGGAATTTTATATGCAGTGCCTTGTCCAAAAAAAGATTATGAAAGGCAGAGCAAAAGCTATTTACCAGTCTTAGGAGGAAAATTAAGTACATTTCATTCAGTTAAAGCCGAAGCAGATGTTCAATATTTGTGTGTGCCTGAAGACCTGCTACCCAACGTGAATGTGTGGATCCATCTGGAGAGCTGAGGGTGTAGAAAGAGGGGAGGAAAATGCCACAACTCCACTACTAACTTAGCACCGAAGAGGTGATTAAAAAAATACAATTTTGTGTGAACACTTTCAAGAGTTCCTCTAGAAGTTGCTTCTAGCTGGCAGTTCCCACACTGCTTAGTGAACGTGACTGAAATTATTGCAGTAACAGATAAAAACTTTTCTGATACAAAGTCTAGTCCAGAGGGCTTCCCTACACAGCAAGCAGGACACCTTGTGTAACCAGGGGGTGCACGCTGGCCTCCACAAGCAGCAGCAGCTTGCAGAGAGCCACACAAACCAAGGGAGCAACTCCCAAGCTGCAGGACAGGCAGGAAGGCCCAGTTCATTTCTTCTGGAAAAAGCCCATGATGGAGACCTGTTTGTTGGCTCTGTTGGCAGGAGCTGCCCCCTTCTTCAGAGTCTTCTTTTCTTCCTTGGGTTCTCTCTTCATGGGCAGCACAGGCTGTTTGTGTGGGGCTGGTGCCTTGGGCTTGGGGAACTCATCCTCGCTGTCCGTGCAGGATTCGCTCTCGTAAACCTTCTCAGTCACTGGGGCAAAGAGCAGAGACAACAGATGATGGTGATGCTTAAGGCATGTTTATACCAAACACCTCCCTGCTGCAGCCTTCCCACTGCATTCCTGGAAAGGAATGCTTTGGGTTCAAGGAGCATGTGTCAGACACAGGAATTCAGGCCCTTGCTCCAGGTTAAGCAGTAGGAAATGGCCTCAAGTTGTGCCAGGGGAGGTTTAGGTTGGATAGAAGGGACAATTCCTTTCCAAAAGGGTTGTCCAGCCTTGGCACAGCTGCCCAGGGCAGTGGTGAGTCCCCATCCCTGGAGGGATTTAAAAGCTGTGTGGATGTGGCACCTGGGGACAGGGGTCAGCGGTGTCCTGGCAGTGCTGGGGGAACAGCTGGAGTCTGATCTTAGAGGGCTTTTCCAGCCTCAGTGATCCTGAGATTCTAATTCATATGGCAGAGGTTGACAAGCAGCCATCAGAAAGTGATGAATCTGAAGGAGATCACAATCAGATGATGGAACACCTATTTTGTGGCTAAACCCCACCATTCTGACTTGGTCTGATTTCCACAGGGGCCAAAGCAACCAGATGATCCTGAAACCCACCCCAGACAACCCAGAGACAGTCCCATCCTGCTCTCACCAGCACACTGGACAGTCAGGGAAGAGCAAGGCAGGCACTGCCCATCTCAAGGAGCATAAAGCCTTGGGGCAGCTTCTTCCACAGAGGTGGCCAAGCAGGGCAAATATAAAGAAATCTTTTAAAAAAAACAGTGAACCCAAAGCTGTGTCTGGAACCAGGGACTGTGCCTGAGGGGAACTGCAGCTCAGTGCTGTCAGCAGCCAGGGAAAGCCCAGGGATATCAAACACGGAAATGAAACTGCAGTCAGCTCTGCTGATGAAAGCCACCGTCAGAGCCCAGTAAATGCTGTTAATATCAGCTTTCCCAGCAGTGCTTTGGGATTCTTCTAGTAAGCCATTTGTCTTTAGCAACTGTATTCTTTTAAACAGATGTCTTAACTTCCCTTCTTCTGGGAAATTGGCTTTCAGTTGTATTAATGCATCAAATTAAATAAGGTTTCCTACGTAAGCAGAGACTGGGAAGAGGAATGCTCTGAAATCCTGCCGGGCAGCACAGCAGAACCTCAACCAGGCACTGCAACACAAACAACCTCCCTTCAGAGGCAACAGCTCTTTCAGGGAGAGGCTTCCACACAGCACTGGGTGAGCTCTAACAGCTTCTGTTGTCAGCCCTGTCAGGAATGGCTGGGAACTCCCCCAGTGAGCAGTTAATCCCCCCAGTGCAATAACACACTTTAGATCCACTTCCTTTGGCTGCCATCTCAGCTGAACTTTAGGAGTCTGTATGTGCAGTAGGTACAGGCACTGATGTCCCACTCACAGCCAGACTCCCTACATCAGTGGCTCAAACAGGAGCTCTAAAATGCTGTAACACAAATTTCCCTCCAGTGCACACACCCACATCCCAATCCCCAAGCCCACGTGTCCTTTCAAGCTTGAGGAAGTGCAAGGTAGAAACAAATTGAAACCAATAATTCCCCTTTACTAGAGATTAAGAGCAGACACTCAATCCATGGATTCCTGGTGAAGAATGGGACTATGTCTTGTGCTTAACTCCACACACACTTTAATTGCTCAATTTCCCTCAGGGCTAATCCCTAAATCACTTTTGTTTTTTGACACCAATTCCTTGCTATTGCAGCTATTGTGAAAACCAACACTTAAAACCGTGGAGAAATATAAAGTACAGCCTCATTCTAATGCTAGGATTTAACAGCTCTTAAAACTCAGACTTTGTTCAAAAAGAAAAAAGAGATGGGGAGAGTGGGGAAAAAAGCCTATATTTCAAAGAATAGCTAAAATTTACATTAGCCTGGGAGATTTGCAAGTTATTTAGCCTTCAAATTATCAGGCTTGTGCATGGAAAGGGTGGGGAAGGGAAGGGAGGAGAGACACTGGACAATAACCAGACAGCAAGTTCTGCACAACAGGCTGGAGGGATTTTAGTAGGGAAAGCAGCACCTCCTCCCTACCCAGTTCCTCAGTATCCCAGCCCCATCCCTCTCTCCATCCCAGAGGATCTGTCTCCCAAGGGCACAACAGGGGCTTGCATTTCCCTTTGCACAAAATGGACATGAACTGTAAAACCAGGAGTCTGGGTTTTCCAAGGCACTCTGAAAGCCTGTGGGGGTAAAGAGCAGAGAAAGAAAGGCAACATTGCCAGCCCTGGTGTGCTTGGGAAGGCTGAGCAGAGAAAGAAAGGCAACATTGCCAGCCCTGGTGTGCTTGGGAAGGCTGAGCAGAGGGAGAAGAGCACTGTTTGCTGGAAGCTGCACCCAGAAGAGTCACTGCTGTGAGCTCTGGATGCAGAGCTTGTACAACTCAACTCCCCAGCTAATGCTGTTTCGTTTCATTCCCCTTCCAAGTGTTTCAACGGTTCTATCTGGGATGGGAGAGCAAAACACCCCATCCTATAACGAGCCAAAGCTGTCAGTAACTTTGTGCAAGCCCAAGTCTTGGACAAAAATGCAGTACTTGGGATTTCAGTCCCTAGTGCAGGCAGCTGCTGAGTGCTATAGCTTTATGTTTCTTTAAAGGAGACACACCAAGCTAATGGGAAACAGAAGATGCAGCTCTGCAGACAGGTGCAACCAGAGACAGGCTGAGCCTGGGCCAGGCAGCTCTGGGGCTGGGCCAGGAATGCCCATGTGTGTCCATGCTCAGCACCACCACAGAGCTGTCCCAGAGCTGCTGAGCTCCACTGGCATCCCCTCAGCTCAGCCAGGAAGGACAATGTTAAGCATCCCACACAAGTGAGCTGACAACAGCATTACAAAAAACACATTCCACACTCTTAAGTGTTTAAAGCCTTATAAAAAAAAATAAACCAAAGACCCAACAAAACCCAAATGAACATATTCTGAACGTTTGCAGCTCTACTTCAATGTCAGGATCCAGAGAAAACAAACACAGTGGTGTTACACAGCTTTCTCCAGGTCACAGGAGGAAGCAGTGTCCAGCCAGGCTGGAATTCAAAGCCTCTGGCTCTCAGGACTTCCGTGGGGACTCTCTTCCCTCCTGAAGCAGAGCCACCCTTATCAGAAACAGAAACCTTCTGAAGTATTTAAGCCCCAACTTATTCCTTGTTTATCTAGGATACTGGAAGTTTCTTTAACATATAATCAAATTCTGCTGCACAGCTCTGGATTTATCCCCAAAGGAAAAAAAACTCCAACAAAGTTATCTCAGCCAAATAAACTCTTTCTGCACCATCTTTAAAAGCTTGCAGCTTTGGAGAGGAGAGTAAATGACGGTGGTGCTCATGCTGGCAGGAGGAAAGGGAACACAACTGAAATAAAATCTGTGAGTAATCAAACCAGGGTAAGGATTCAGCTACAGCTCTGACTCCCTGCCCAGGCCCTCAGCAGAGGGGCAGTTACCTCAGCCTGAGAGCAGGAATTCCCAGGGGGATAACACAGTGATTTTGTGAACCTGTTTCTAAGCTTGGGAGAGGCTGGTCTGTAAAACCGGTCAATAAAGTGAGGTGCACTGAATGTAGGGCACAGCCAGCCTTACCCATGCAGCCTTCCTCTTCATCAATGAACATCTTGGACTTCAGCACACGCTTCCGCTTCCTCTTCCTCCCTCCAGCTGGAACCTGCAGGGCATTGCAGCATTGTGAGAAACCCAGAGGTCATGTCTGGCAGTCAAGCACTCTAACATGCTCTCACCTCCGTGGATGCAGGCTCCAGTTCAGTTTTCAGAGCAGGTACAGGGGGTGGAGATGGAGCCCTCTCTTCCTCGGGTGTGGGAGACCGCGGGACATCTGCTAAGTAGAGGAACACCTTGATAGCACGCTGGTCTAATGCCCCCTGGCAGCTCTTCTTTTGGCTCAGATAATTTAACTCTTGTAATCTGTATTTAAATCAAGGTTTATCATTTCTCACTCAGATTTGTTGAATTCAAGTCAGGACAAATCATCCAAAGTGGATGAGTCACCCTGTGCTAAGGTGCTACACTGCATTCCCAAAGGAAGGAGAGTGGGATAGGACAGGAGAAGTGCACTTGGAATTGTTGGTGAATGAAACTTTCAAAACAGGCACAGGACCTGGCATGTTTTGGCCATGCATTTCACTTACTTGTTAAAAAGAATGACTGTAATTTGTTTAGAACCTGAAAGAGACGGGGTGTGGTAAAGCAGTTGTTGTTCACTGGTGGTGCTACACATCCCAGACAATCCATGCTGTTAGCTTCATCCAACAATTAAGTGCAGTATACTCTCACCCAGCCTAAAAGATTGTTAAGGGACATCTCAAGCTTTTATTTGAAAAAAAACCCCAAGCAAACCGCTACCAAAAATGAAGCCCGTTCTCTCATTGTTTCATCTCCTCACTCTCCTTTGGTTCAAGGACAGGGACACTGGAATTCATTCAATGCCAAGACTGACTGAACGAGTCAAGGACACCTCCACACATTTGTCTGGAACAAAACAAGCTCTGGAGCCCCTACCAGCAAGGTCAGAGTGAGACCAGCAGGGCTTTGGACAAAGCAGCAAGGCAGGGTCACCCTCCCGAGGGGCTGGCAGGGGACAGAGAGCAGGAGAGCCAGTGAGAAATGCTGCCACGCAGGCCTCACACGTGGGGGAGAGCTGGGAGCAAACTTCTCATCTGACCTATTGCTTCATCACAGCAGGGATGAGGCTGGACAGGAGGACAGTGCTGCCTGGCTGCTGCTCCCAGCCCTCGGCATGTCTGGGGATCCAGAGCTGTCCCGAGGGACCAGGGCAGGATGAGGATCACACCCTGCCAGGCACAGGGCCAGCTGACCTCTGCAGGTTCAGAAGGGATCCAGTGAAACACTGCTTGGCTGCCAGGGCCCAGTCATAAATCCCATTCCGCAAACAAGGACTCAGCCTCCCAGACAGTGCAGCGAGGGAGGCAGGGGAACGCACCCAGGGTAGGAGAACACGCTCAGGGTTCAGCCTGCTCCCCAGGCTGGGGCTGGCAGGGGGGCCAGGGCACAGCCAGACCACGGCCCTGCTCCCACGTGCCACTGCTGGGGTGGCCAGGGAGCTGCAGCAGCTCAGAATGCCACTGTTTATCTGAGCCTTGCAGCAGCTGCAGGCTGGGGCCACCACACAGTGCCCAGCACCAAACCTGCTCCATGCTACCAGCCTGGCCTCAGCCCTTGGGAAACATCTTCTGGGGAGCACAGGCTGACAGGGCTGAACAGCAGCCTGCTGAAACACCTCTGCCATGCTCAAGCAGAGGCTGCTGCAGGCATTCTCAGTGTGCCAGCTCTGCTAGATTCCTTGGGGGGATATTGGGGCTTTTTGCAGCTTCCTTCAAACCATTTCCCCCAGCTTCTGGCAGGCAGAAGGCACCTTCTCCCCACGTCAGGGTGTTTAGGACTACTATCAAGCTCTTTATTACTTTACTATCCTCTTCCAGCCAACACAGCCCTGTGACATGTGATAACTCCTGAGTCAACCTCTAGCTGCTGCCCACAGTTTACTCAACAGCAACAGCTGCATGAAATTGATACCAGTTGGGCAACTGGACGGACCGAAGCTGTAAATCCTGGCTTTGTTCAGTCTGCTCTGACCCTGCCTGGAAAATCTGTGAGAAGCTTCAGTGCTTCTGCTGGGGCTCTGGGAAACCCACGGAGTTTGTAGGTCACAGTGCCACTGCACTCACCCTCCAAAGTGGCTGTAAAACACTTGTCAGCACTGCGGAACGCTGCCTGTGTTGGTACAGCTGAGCCTGCCAAACCTCCCGTCCTCTGCGGGCAGCTCTGTGCAGTTTGTTCTGGCACTGCAAGCAAAACAACCTGCAGTGACTAAGGAACCCTCACAGCAATATAACTGTTTAATGAAAAATCATTTAAATGGAGAGGATTGTGCCTTCTGCCCTCTCCCTATTTGCAAGGCGGTACAATGTGCTGAGGCTGGTGCAAGCTGAGCTTACTTTGGGCTACTTTCAGCACCCCAAGAGCAGACTGACACAGCACCAGGCAGAAGACTTGCCCTGACACTGAAGTGCCCACATGAGCCATACAGCCTGAGTTCCAAACCCACAAAGCCTTGCTAAGTGTGCCTGTCACTCCAGGCCCCGTTCTGCTCACTGATGCTGTTGATTCAAGTTGCCCCTGCTCTATGGAGAAACCTGTTTCCAACTTCTCCAAGGAAAAATGCTCTCAAAATCCAGCTGCTGTACAGACCATTATTTTTCAAAATTGTTTCTTTCGTCCAATTCACAGTCTTCTACTCAAATGCTGAATACAATATTATCAGTTTGGACTCATTAGGAACATTCCAAACAATACAAATCCATTTTCTTTCATCTCGTTGGATTTAGAAGGGCAAGCAGTGGGACCAGAGGGCTGAGCTCTCTCTATTCCTGTTTTCCCTTTTGGAAGGGCAAACTGAGTGATGTCCAAATGTGTATACACATGCTGTCATTTGCACAAATTTACAATTCTAATGCACAACACAAAGAAATACATAACAAAGAGGATTCCTATGCAGGAACAGTAACAGCAGTGACAAAAAACCTCCCCAGCGCCTGACCACCCTCTGGGGGAAGAACCTTTTCCTAATATCCAGCCTAAATCTGCACTGACACAGCTCCAGCCATTCCCTCAGGTTCTATGCCTGGTCACTAGAAAGAATACAAACCTTGGAATAAACAAAGCCAGAAGGTATCCCATTCAAAGCATTAATTGTTCAGCACTTGCTGAGGTCACACAGGTATTCCACAGGAGACCAGAGAGCTCTAATGTTCCCAAGTCCTGCCTACTCTCACTCACAGGATGTGGATGAGCTGAGAGATTCCAGCCCAGCAAGGACTGGCTGATTTCAAAATTCCCTCTTCAGAGCTAAACAACGTGGCCTGTCAGTCGGTGAGTGATGAGGCAATGGAAAGACAAACATTTAAAGAGATAAATACCAAAGACTGTGGGTATGCATATATATATTTTACAGCCAAACAAGGAGCTTCCCACAGGAATGTGATGGAATTAAGGCTGATCATGAAGAACAGCTTCCCAAGAGATTTATCATCCTGTGCAATAGTCTAGGAAGTGATACATGCCTGATGACAAAGATCACTTGAAATTCCGTGGACAGAAGGAAAACCATAAAAACAGGCCTAAAGGTGGCACAGAGACTGGAAAGATACCAACAGTGGCCACCTCTGTCCCTGGTATTGCAGATTTTCCTCACTTCCTGCCCATGTGCCAGCCACACTAAATAAGGATCAGCTCCACCTCCTCACCAGTACACCCCATTTGCTGTTTCACCTTCTTTTACCGGAGCTCTATACACCAAACTGGTGGTTTCAATTACTGCTCCATAATGACCCCCAAGTTCTTTTCCCAAGCAGCCTGCTGGCTGACAGTTCCATTTAGCACACTCTCCCCAGCTCAATCCCCACTTATTTTCCAGTTATCTATATTGAATGGCATTTGTCACCTCAGTTATCCAAATTCTTTGGAATCCAGCCCTGCTGTTCCTCATGAGAAGCTCAACTCTTGCAGTGTTCTGGGCACCCCCTCCTGTCCCAGCCACCAGGCACCGAGGGGCCTCCAGTTTCCCTACTATCTTCTGTTTTTTGGAAGTCTTGCTTCCAACACCATCTTCCAAACTATTTCTATACACAGACAGAATAAAGACACTACAAATGACCCTGTGAGGAGGGGGAGGTCACTCTGTGAGCGTTCACTCCCTAAATGATCTGGCTGGGACCAGCCCTATGGTTCTGGAAGGCACACCATCTTTCACAAGAGATGTGGGACCCTCCTTCCCACACATCAGTGGCACTGGCAGCACACTTGGTGAGGAGACAGCCAGGTCTGAGCTAAGCTAAAACAAAGACTGAAGCACTGAGGCATCTCAGCTCTCAGCCCAAGAGGCTGCAGCACAAAGATAAACAGAGAGCTCAAGCTACAGCTATTTCCATTTTCTTTAGCCCCTGAAACCGTTCCCTCAGCATTGATCAACAGCCTTAGGCAGTAACGTTTTGGGAACAGGCCCCTGACCTCCATGCCTGGTTCTTTACAGATCTTCTCACCTTCCTCATCACTGCTGTCAGACTGAAGTTGTTTGATTCGCTTCCTCTTTTTCTTCACATTTTCAGGATCTCTTTCTTCCTCGTCATCTGACCTCTCCACCCCCTTCGTTTTACTGCCACCAAAAGAAAAGGGAAAAAAGGGAATGAACACCTGTTATCTCATGTGTGTGCGGGAAAGCAACACATATGCTTGGATGAGCACAATCCTGATCTGACTCCTGAAGGAAATCAAATGTTCTTAAAGACATGAGCATGCAATACTCTGAACTGCACCCACTACACAACCAGGCAGAGGTGCACGAGCATTTCCAGGCCTCTCATCCTCCCCCATATCCAGCTCTCCAGAACAAGGAGGATTTCTTTAGCCCCTCTGTGGCTCAGCCCAGTACCTCACCTCGCTTGGCCACAGCCACCTGGCAAGAGCCTATTTCTGATCTTGTCTCTTCAGCTCAGGCTTCCAATGTCCCCAGAAGCATCACTCAGAAACTCTTTTGACAGACTGCTTGCCACTGACTGACTATGAGGTAGTGTCTCAGAATCCTGGAGCCATATTTAAAGACTACTGGAAAAATAAAATAGCTTCTTTCTTTTTCATGTTGGCAAGACGTGTCAGACGAACAAGCCTGGAGGCTAAAGGCCCACGTATCCTCAAAGAGCTGGGACAGCCCAAGTGGCCTTCCTAACTCCAGGCTGCCAACACCTCCAGGCCCTTGGCTTTTTGGACAGGACTATCAATAAGACAAGCAGTTAGTGCTAACTGCCATGGTGGGCTGGGTGGTGTGCTTACCTATTTAGTTAGAAATGGATTGAGACCACCAATTAATTACTCATAGGCCACCAGAGAGCCATCAGACTGCAGTGATTCTTTGTCTCTGTCAGTTTGGGTTGGATTAAACACAAAGGGCTGAACTTAAAATTGACTTGGAGCCTCAGCCCAAAGTAAACCAGTGGCACTGAAAGCAGCCGTACATCAGCTATGGAGACCAACAAGCAGAACTTTGTGTGCTGGAAGCTGTGTACATATAAGCTTGGGAATATCCCACCTTCCCTGCAGGACAGGTGCTCCTGCCAGCCCTCCCCACACTGCCTGCAGGGTCCTCCTACGTCTGCTCATGGTGTGAGGCTGGCTCATGGAGAGCCCTCTCCCACTGGGGACAACCTGGACCACGTCCCTTCCCATATGCAACAGCACCAAGGGCCCTGAGGCACCTACAGCACTAAATGAAAAAGAAACACCAGGAAAGAATCCTGAGAGATAATTTTAGCCAGGTTTAATGCAATTTAGTAGGTGGAAACAGGAGGTGAACCAGCACTGTATGACCAGCCAGCTGGGTGCAGGCCACTGACAAGCAGGTTCACAGGGACCCTGACAGGCACGACCCACCTTTTCTTGTCCTTTGGTTGAGTTCTGGCAGACTCTGTTTTCTTCCCAGGTTTCTCTGCTACAGTATTAGGAGATGACTCTGGTTCTGCTACAGCAACTGAGGGCTTCACTACTTCTTTCTCCTCCTTTTGCTGCTCAGGTACAGCGTTGACTTTGAGCTTATCTGTTCAAAAAGAACAAACACCAGGCATTCAGCAAGAAGGACAACTTACAAAGCAGCTCTGTGCACCAAGAACAGAGAAAACACTGCATACAATGTGTTTAGGGATCCAGATTGCATTAGGGATCCAGCATTAGGGATCTAGCATCAGGGATCTAGATTGGCCAAGCTGTCAGACATGGCCAAAAGAAGGGCCTGCTTTGATTTCTAGGGAATTTGCTGTGGTTCTGCTGTTCCTGATGCCACCCACACGCACTGCAGCAGTTAAAGCTCTGTGCAGGAGGGCTGGGAGGCCATGGCAGGAGATCAGCTGCACCATCAGTGGGGTCTGAGGCTGCTGGGATGGCCACGACTTCGTGCCAATGCCTTTCTGGAGTGCCTGGCAAACAGGCTGGCTGCTCCCTTGAGCAAGGGCAACCACCACTGGAACCACAGCACTCTTATTTATGATCAACAGCAGAGAGCCCAAGGACCCCAGCTTTGTTAACTCAGGACTTTCTGGCAATGCTGGACCCTTTGAAGCCAGGAGAGACGTGCATGCAGGGAATAAATCTTACTGCTGGAACCCCCTCTCTCTTCCACACACATAATCATTTCCAGTTCTGCTCTCTTTGCTCCTTCCCTGCAGCACCTGACAAGTTTCCTTGATGTGCTCCCTGTCAGGACCCAGCAGAGAAGGGAAGCTCTTTGGAAATGATGGAAATGATCCACAAAGCTTTCCCCATCACCGTGGGGTCACCCCTACCATGCCATTTGGGGTTTTCAGCACATGAGCTTTGGTCTAGGGCTCTTGTCAGAGCTTCAGAATTTACTCCAGTTAATTGCAGGGACTGTCCTAAGGCTGAGTGTCCTCAATTCCCTCAGTCTCACCAAAACAGGGACTCAAAGATTCCCAGCTGGGCTGTGCCTTGTGTGCTCAGTGCTGGAACTGTCCCCTGCAGACTCTGACAGATGGCTGTTAGAAAGTGAACTTTGCTGTTTACTCTCTCCCAAAATTCCTCTTTGAAGCCTCTTGTACTCCCTGTTATAAGGGAATCTTTGAAGAAGGTCCCACAGTCCTTTTCCAATATCTATTTAAAAGCTTCAACATATTTTATTTAGACTTGGATAACTCAGAAGGGATCCGCAGAGGCCACCTAGTCGAAACCTCTGCTCAAAGAGAAAGGCCACTCCTCGTTTTTACTCTGCATTTATTACTCCTTCAGTGCTCAGGAAAGAAATTAACCCTAAAACTAACGCTGGGCTCCCCAGTGCTGGGTGCTAACCTAAGCACCATTAACAGGTTTTGGCAAACATCTCACCAAGAGCTGATCTTCCAGCCAGGAGAACTCACTTTAAATCAGATTTCTTCTGCACTACAAATCCTTCCTGGGTTAGTCTGCACAAATATGTCATTTTAATTGATCTCCCTCCAGCAAGCTTTTTGTCTGAAAAATTCCACTGAAAACTCTTAATTTTTGCCTTGAGAACTGTGTGCAAAAACATTAACCCCTGTGAGTGCCAAAGAGCAGAAGAATAGTATGGAAAACTATTAGGAAAGAGGGGATAGAAAGAAAATCCAATGAGTTTGTCAGTGTGGGGATGCTCCTTTCTGTATGCCTCCCATCACAGCTCTATTACAAAACACTTGATTCCAACGAATATTTTTAAATTTCTACCCAGCTTAAATAAAATATAATTTTAAAAAGATACTTAAAATAACCCTCAAGTTTTGGGGTTTTTTTGTTTGTTTGTTTGTTTTTTTTTTACTCCAACAGGCTGTTCCCTGACCGTGATGGCTTCTGAAAACAGAAAAGCACTTACTCATAGCAGCTTTCCCAAAGAAGTTGTTCATGATGTTGTTCTTTGTTGGTGGTTTGCTGCTTGCTGCAGACACCTAGAAGCAAAGAGAGGAGTAACCACAGGAACTGTTCCCAGCCCTCAAGATGCACAGCACTGGTTCTGGACAAGCAAAATACTAGATATCACTTGCTCACCAGTGCCTTAGATTTCAGTAGCTGTTCTGGAGAACTGAAGACACTGTGTGCATCAGAGTGAATTAGCAAGGACTCCTCAGCCAGGCCTTCAGCTCTAACCTGGGGCCCACTCCCATCTGATGGCTGTCAGTGTTACTGAAATAAGTGCCTGGGACTTGGGGCAGTTCCCAGCAAAGAACTGTTCTTTCTGCAAACTATCAGTGCCTCAATTCCCAGCAGCCAGCAGAGGAAAGAACAGGATTGGTCAGAGCAGGAAAGCTTTATCCAGCTCCTCTGGCACGGAGGCTGTTTGCAAAGAGATGTCACTGCTCTATTGCACCAGTGCAGCCACCAGAGTGAGAAATCTCACACACACACACACACACACACACACACACACACCACCTCAGGAAGCCCAGCCTCCTCATGCCACTTATTTTCATGCAAATCAAAGGCATCCAGACACCAAAGTTCCCAAAACACACACATGTCATTGGTTCTAAATTCACTACAAAAATCAGAAGAAGGAACCAAAACCTATTGAGCTGTTATAAAAAAGCCAAACCATAACAGGGAATGTTACCATTTTAATACCCATTTTTCCGGCCACGTTGCTTTAAAAACAATTATACCAATTAAAACGAAAACATAATCCTATCCTGGAAAAACAGCAGTCCAGAAGATAAACAATTTAGTCTTGCGCAGGTCAAGCTCTGAAACTTCCCTCACAGACCAACTTTAAACACCTTGATACTTTTAAGACATGGGCTTCTCGTGTTTCACTTATTGCTCAAAACAAATCCTTTTAAGCACAACGGAGGGAGCGAGACCCTCAAGCGGTGTATATACAGGGACAGCAGGAGACGGGAACAACTGTGTGCGCAAGGCAGCTCGCAAAGCCACGTTTGTGGAGAGCTGAAGAGCGGCACGAGGCCTTCTGCCCGGTGATGCCCCAGCGACAGCCCTACGACGGCTCACCGAGCACTCCTGGGACGTGGGTGCGCGCGGGGCTCACCCACGGGTGTCAGGGCGGTCACTGGAGCCACCGGCCGGGGGGCTGAGGTCACTTACCCCTGGGGCCTCCTTGGCCTGCGCTTTGGCCTCCTTGGCCGCCGCTCTGTGGGCGAACAGGCCCGCGATGCCACGGTGCTGCGGCGGCGGAGGGGCCGTGGCGGCCGGAGG
>VZRZ01001874.1:218321-249769 GCA_013398175.1 Climacteris rufus | reverse complement strand
CGGAGACCCCTCCCTCCCTCCCTCCGCACCAAAGGAGCCGCATGGTCCCCGCATTCCCCTGTTCAGCCCCAGCACGGTGTCAGGATTCATTCTGCAGGCTCGATTCATTCGGATCAAACCGCCCAAAGCCATGATAATAATGTGGTGGTGGAGGTTCTGTTTTTGGTTTTGTATTTTTGCCTTTTTTTTTTTTTTTGAGCTGGTTTGTCCAACCATCATAGCCTTTAAAAAAGGCCTTGGTGCTGGGGGAGGGTAAACTGCCAGCCCACCAGCACCTCGGGCTGCTGACTTATTTTTCCTTTATTTTTTTAGGTTTCTATCTCCTGAACTTCTTTTGTCTTTTTAATAATTAGGAGTGCCAGCGTGTTGGTACAGTTTCCTCTGTAATTGCATCTTGTCAATATCAAAGCAGGAGGGCTGGGAGCAAATTCCACCTGCTGGCCCTTAGAGGAGCCTTCTCCTACTGGGAAATCTGGTCTGTCCCCCGGTTTTGCACAAATTAACAGGTGCCATCTGCACATTCTGCACTCAGAGCTGCTGCTGTGAAAATATCCGGGATGGTGGCACGGGGGAGGGAAGGAGTGGAAAAAGGAAATGGCATTCCTGATAACGCAGTTGATAACCCAGGCTGAAATCCAGTAAATGTTTTTTTTTTAGATAACTTCTGGTTAGTGTATTGAAATGTTTTTGTTGTGTTTAACAGTTTGTTTTGTCTTTCCTAAAAGTCAGAGACCTTCCACTGGGGGAAAAATATTCTGATTAATATCCCAATTTCCCGAGCACCTTCTAAGGCCGTAATGAACCCATAGTTAACACAAACTGCAGGGTCAGTTTGAGTGTACCTGCTTGCCCTTGCTTCCCTAGGTGACAAGCATGACCTTTCCTCTAAAGCTGCTTGGACTTGGAGAGCTCAGAACTGCCTGGAGAGGTTTCCTAGAGAGCTCCTGGAAAATGTGACAGCTCCAAATCACCCAGAGGAGAAGGAGGAGGAGTGGGGGCTGCTTGCTGGGCTGGTTCAGGAGAGGTGTTAAACGAGGTGAAGGGGTTGTGGGAGGGGAAGGTCAGGAGAAACCAGGAAATCTGGCACAAGGAGGGATTGTTGGTGCATTGCCCTCATATTTCACCCCAAGCTGAGGAAATGGGGCCTTTGCTGCTGTTCAGACTTGAGCAGGAGCTGCCTGTGCTTCTCCCCCTTCCCACCCCCAGCTTCCTGAGCCGGGGGGATTTTTGTTGCCTCTGATCAAGGAAAAATCAATGCACTCCATTCCCTGCTGCGTCCTCTAACGTAATTGAAAATGACTTGCTGTTATGAATTGCCAGAGTTGTGCTCTGTGCTTTGGGTGCTGGTGCTGGGAGTGGGATGAGCCCCCTGCTCCCCAGCATCCTGCACCTCCCTAGTGCTGCTCACATTCCCCCTCCCCATTCTCTCTCCTGGGTTGCTGTTTTTTTAGCCAGGCTGGAGGCCCAGGGCACCGCCCTTTGTTCCGTCCTTCTTGGCGAAGCACACAAACAATTCCTCTTTGTTCTCCACTTTCTCCTTTTCATTCCCTTCCATCCACTTCCTAATTTTCCTGTTGTACTTCCCCATGTGCCTGGAGTGTCCTGCAGGACGCTGGCTCGTGTGGCAGGCAGCTCAGAGCAGCCTCTGCACACACACTCTGTGAGAAGCTCTGGCTCTTGCAGAGGCACTGCTGGAGCCTCACGTGGAAGGGAAAAGCTGGAATTCATTCCCCTGGGGCTGTTTGTGCAGGGCTAGCTCACTGCACTCTCACTTTTACTAATTCATGGGCTCGGTGTCATTGTCTCAGGTGTTGTGTGGAGAGATTCTTCCCTGCTGCTGAGGTGCTTTGGCTGTTTTTGGAGTGCCCCCCTCAGTGCTCCTCTAACTTTTGTGGCTTTTGAGATGCCTTTCAAGCAGAGTTGGACTTGATAGCTTGAGACCAGCAACTTGCTTCAGACATTCGTTTTGCAGTATTTTTGCTTATTGAGGGTTTTAAGTGAATTTTTAAGAAGAACATTGGGGAAAATGAAGGCCACAAAAATTAATTTGAG
Source organism: Climacteris rufus (assembly GCA_013398175.1). Classification (NCBI taxonomy): domain Eukaryota; kingdom Metazoa; phylum Chordata; class Aves; order Passeriformes; family Climacteridae; genus Climacteris; species Climacteris rufus. The sequence continues at coordinate 247,717 of VZRZ01001874.1, read as the reverse complement.
CTCAAGCCAACTCGAGACTTCCCCCCTTTCTTCCAGCTACACATGCCAAGACTGTGCAAAAAAAAAAAAAAAAACCAACCTATGAGAGTAGTAAATACCAGTTATTCTGCCAGGGTATTAGCTTTGAAACCTAACCCTGGTAGTAAGCACACATGCTTAACATCGTGGGCCATGAAAGAAGCACTAAGAAACACTCACTTAATGCCCTTGTCTTAATTCTGCACTTGTTCCAAATGTTGTATCCTGAGGAGCCACAGATAAGTGTGATTCTGCCTCAGCAGGCAGCAAATGGAAAACTGAAAACTTGGCAGAGAATATAGCTATATTTTTGTTTAATAAAGCTTCAAGCCTTTCTGTAATGTGTTGAAGTTGTAGAGTGTCCTGCAGGTTGTGACCCCAGAGTTCTGATCCTGGCAGTGAATTTTTACAAGTAATTGTGTGTGTGTCTATATATCAGTAATAATTTGAGAGGAAAAAAGCTGCAGAACTTTTTTCTGATGCTTCTGTGAGTGCAGAACAAGGTTCAGTCTCTCACCCACGCAGCAGCCTGTCTGCCTCCAGCTCGAATGTTTCTGATTCCCATTTCTTGGTGGCAGGGAAGGTTCTGACAGCCTGGTTCTCTCTGCTCCCACTTGGCAGTGGTGCCAGCCCTGCTCTCTGAGGATGCCAGGGCTGTCTGGGTGCTCTGGGGAGAGGCTGCTTGGAATGGGGTGGGAAAGCATTGCTGGGCTCTGGTTGCTCTTCACTCCCCATGGACCTCCAAGCTGCTGCAATACTGGGGATGCCTCAGGAATTTGTGTTGGAATGGTGGCCTGAGGGGTCTGGGGGCACTCAGGTGTGCTGGGTGCTGCAGGTTGGCAGTGGGGTGAGGCCAGAGCTGCTGGGCCAGCAGGGACACCAAGGAGGAGCAGCAATTCTCTGGGGCAATCCCTGCCCCAGCCCTGTCCCCCTGGCCCTTCTGAGCCCCAGCAGGGCAGGTTCAGGCTGCAAGGGCCTCCCCAGGGCAGGGGCACCTTATCTGGGAGCTCCCTGTGCAGCTGCCTGGGGCTGCAGCCTGCTGATTGTGCCCTTGGGCTGTGTGCTGAGTATGTACAGCACATATGGGTGTTGTAGGGACACTGTGGAGCATACAGAGCTATTATGGACATGTGGTGGGTAGGTATCCTCTGTATTGGGTAGGTATAATTTATTTTATACCTATATATTGGGTATATCTTATTATATACACATGTATTAGAGGGGTGTCACAGATTTATTATATGCACTGGAAAGGTATCACAGATTTATTATATGCACTACAGAGGTATCACAGAGTTATTATATGCACTACAGAGGTATCACAGATTTGTTATATGCCCATACAGATGTATTAGGGCGCTATCATAGATTTATTATATATTAGAGAGGGATCATGTATTTATACATATATTGTGATATTGCTCATTGACCTAAGGTTTGCCAGCCCTGGAGATTGCTGTAAATCAGGGGAGTTCTCACTTCTTTCTTAGTGTTGGTGCCTGTGGGGGGTGGCTGAACAAGGGCACACTCCTGTCCTGGGTGAGGTACAGGGCATTTGCTGCTGGGTGCAGACTCAGTGTATGTGTGCAGCAAACACCAGTGGTCAGCTGGGTCTCAGTCACTGGAACCTTTAGTTGTAGTATTCCCAGTGTTTTAGGAAGGTAAGCAAGTAAATGAACATAGGGAATTTTTTATGCAAAATTTTGGTACTGCTGGTGTGATTTGAAGATGTGAAAAATTCTTTGTTTGCAGAGCAAAAATGGAACAGTGATGGAATTTTTTGCTTGGAGTTCCTAATATTGTTAAAGAGGGAAGGGAATAATAAATATTTACATCCAGGAAACATGCATCAAATAGCGAAGAGTCAGTGGATGCTCCATGAGCACGTGTGAGGTGTTTTGCACCAGTAAATGCTGCTTGGGAAAGCAGTGCAGGGTGGGCTCTGCAGGTCTGTCCCTTCCCTGGCTGGGAGGGTTGGTGCTGCTGGATGTTGGGGTGCTGGCTGCTTCCTGCTCAGCCCTGAGCCAGGCTGGCCACAGCCAGAGATTGGAGTGGCTATGGCAATAAATGCTGGCTTCACCTTTTCATCCATACACTGCTTGGCTTGGGCTGAAACAGCACGGGCTGTGAGCTCCAGCCCACTCAGTCCTTGAGATTTGGGCTGCTTTGTCGGAGCTGTTGGGATGCAGGGATGCCTTGGAGCTTTGCTTTTTTAGGGAATGACTATTTCTGTATCAAACAGCCTTGTTTCTTTCTGCTTAAGACAGGAAGCCTTAGACAGTTTTGCTCTGGTTTATTTTAAGGTTATTAAAAATCATCCAAACACTGTAGTCTGAAATCTCTGAGGAACTTGTCTTTTTTGTGCTTGGAAAACTGAACTATCCCATCACAAAGCCCCTGTGAGACCTTCAGATGTGTGACTCGATTTGATAACTGCAGAGCAAAGCAGCCAAGGCCCCAGGCTGCGCAGTGGGGGCTGCTCTGGGGTGCCCAGGGGGGCTGGCAGGTGATGCTCAGCCCCAGGCAGGGGTGCAGGAAGCTGGGCTGGCCATGGGGGCTGAGCTCCACGTTGGGGAAGTGGCACCTGGACAGAATGGAAGCTGTGAGGGTTGTGCTGAGGGGTCAGGGCTGCCTGCAGGGCAGGCTTGGCCATTCCATAGCACTGGGACCTACAGTGGGAGACAGCTCATCAGCAGTCTCGGTCTGTACCAAGTCTTGTAGAATTCCCTCTCTCTGTTGGCCCAGGAGGTTCAGGTCATCTGTAGAAAGCTTGGAGATTTTCAATTCTAACTTTTTTTTTCTTTTCTGCAATTTAAGCTTAACTGAGTGTGACCTGAGCAAATTAAAATGTTATTTGGGAGCTATTTTGGCCAATTCATTGTGATTCTTCAGGAAGTGAATTAAGTAGCTTCAGTCAAAAATGCTTGGTAATCTATTTGTAAAATAAATGTTTGTGCTATTGCTTCAGAGTCTTGCCTCAGTTTTGCAAAGCTCCATAAACTGTGGAATGTGCAATTTCTGTTCTATTTCTGCAGGGAAGCAATGCAGTGTGTCCTAGAAAGCTATCAAGGATGCTGTGTAATTTAATAACCTGATTTGAAAGCAAACCCATGCACTATGATAGTGTGAAATGAAGTTTTCGTTGCTCTTGCCTTAGGTTCCTTTTACATCAGTAATTTGTTTTTTGGTTGGCTGCCTATGAACAGCTGAAAGAGAAACTTTCGCTTTTGCAATTTAATATTTGTTGTGCCCCATGTTTTGGTTTCCTTTTAGGTTTGTTCTTAGCTGTGCTGTGAGCAATGTCTTGCTTTGGTTGCCAGGCCATCCAGGAGCCTGCACAATAATGGCCTGCCTCTTATTTTCAGGCACAAAGAAAGGAGCATTTATTTTAAATTCTCATGCCTGGTGTTCAGGGCCTGTTAAGAAGCTGCAGAAGCCATTTCAGTTTTTTCAATGAGTTTTATTGATTATTTTTTCCTCCCAGTGAACGTGTGCAGCTCCTATCTTTGTGCTGTTCCCAGCTCCTGGAGAAGCTCCCCCTGTGTGTGTGGAGCGCGATTCCCAGGGCTGCTGGAGCTGCCTGACCTCTGCTTTAAATGTCAGGGGTGCTTCACCCCTGCCCTGCACATTGCATTTGCCTTTTTTAACCCTTCCCTGGGGCCCTGCAGGGCACAACCCTGCTGTGGAGAGGCCCCCAGAGCTGTCAGAGCTCTGCAGTCCCTGCTGTTTCCCAGCTGTGCAGGCAATGCCCTGGCCCAGTGGGATGGCAGCAGCCAGGCCAAGTCCCAAACCCCCCCTTTGTCACCAGTTTTAAAGGTTCAAAACAAACCAATCGAGCAAAAACCAAACCCATAGCAAAGTGCAAATTTCCCACCAGTAAGGGCATCTTTCTCTTCTTTCACTTCAAACATAAAGCTCCTGCTTTAAAGGTGGGGTACAGCTAGTCCTTAGACCCTGCTTGTTAGCCTTGGTTTTCCTATTCAGTGAACTCAGCAGGGTAAATGAATTTCTGGAATAAAATGGATTCCATGGTTTTCCTCTTGAAATAGAAGATTTCCATGGGATTTATGTAATTACTGGGGTTTCTGTGGCTCTTGTGAGGAAATTAAAATGCACTCTGTTTGCTTTTCTCACATAGTCTGTGCTTCAGCCTCTTGACCAAAGCAATTCCATGTTAGGTGGATACCTGAGGAACAAGCAGTGCTGTGTGCAGGGTGTACACTTGGACATTCCCAGCTGTGGTGGTGCTGGTTCAGGACAATGGATGGACAGATGGGAAGCTCTGGATGAGGCTCCCCTGCTGCACAGCACCTGCTGCCATGGGAGGGGTGCAGCAGGAGGCTCTCCAAGGTCCCTCCCAACCCAAACCATCCTGGGATTGCCAGGATTTTCCTGTGCCTGCTCCCTATGGGTGGGGAAGAAAGAAACGCTTTCAAGTGCGGAATTTTGTCCGTGCTCCAGCAGCACAGCTCAGGAATTCAGTTGTGTTCTCTGCCTTGGAAAAACCTGTTCCAGAGTCTCTGGAAGGTGTCTTAATGACCAGGCAAACACATCATATCAGTGGCAGCAGGGGCTTTTGAGGCTTTTATTGATGAGGGTGACGTGGGCAGGAAGATGGTAGCAATGAGTGAGGCCGGGTGGTGCACAGGCCTTTTGAGGGCTGGAGGAACTTGCCCTGGGAATCCCTCAAGCCCAAGGAGCGGGTGTGGAGCAGCTGCTGGGTGCAATCCCTGACCCCAGGCACGTGTGTTTTGCAGAACCAGCAGACCAGGGAGCAGATCGAGGGGCTGCTGCGGCGCGGGGCCCACGCCGAGCTGCGCGCGCGCCTCTGCTGCCGCCTGAGCTTCGGCACGGCCGGCCTGCGCTCGGCCATGGGCGCCGGCTTCTGCCACATCAACGACCTCACTGTCATCCAGTCCACGCAGGTACGTGGGGAGAGGCTGGGGAGGGGCTGGGGGGAGGCTCTGCCCATGGGGGCTGCGGGGACAGTGTCCCCTGGAACCGGGGATGGAGTGCGGAGGGTTTGGTGCTGCGGGGACGTTCAGTGCCTTGCAGAGCTTGGGTTTCCCCCAGTAGCTGCTCTGTTGCACAGCTCTGTAGCTGGCAATGAGGAGCTGTCAAAGAGTTTGTAGTATTTGTCAAAAGCAAAACAAACCACCCAAGGAAAGCCAGAAAGCAAAGCCCTGAGCAACCAAGCCTTTTGTTTGTAGCACGGCTTGTGGATAGCTGCACAAAAATAACTGAGCCAATGCAGAGGAAGTAAAATGAAAAGGTAAATGTAGGCTGTCAGTGAAGATGTGCATTGAGAATTGTTTAGCTTTTGGGGAATCTTTCCAGTATCCCTGGCTGTGATTGTTGCTTAAGTGACCTGGTGTTCCTGTGGCTCTTGGGGAGACCAAATTCCAGTACTGTTAATGCGGGTTTTGTCTTGAAGTGTTTTCTCTTCAGTATCTTCTTGGGCCTAACAAAGCTCTCTTTAGGTGTCTGAGCAGTAGACTGGCCACAGCTCATAATGATGCTTCCCTTCCTTGTGCCCTTCCTGATCTGAAATGCTGCAGTGGCACAGACAGGTCCAGCTGGACTCCATGGATGGAGTCGGAACAGATTGGGGAGATGAAGCAAAAAGGAGTTTAACAGTCAGCACTTTGTTGCCAGTGGTGGAATGTTCAAAGCAGCTTTGAACAAGTGCCCTTTTCTGGGAGCAGGGGAGGTTTCCCAGAGTCACTCAGTGCTGTGGGGTTTTTGCCAGGCTGGAGCGTGGGGTGCTGGCCTGGCCACGCTCCTGGCAGGGAGGGAGAGGCTCCTGCTGCCCTGCAGGGAGGGCTGGCACACTCAGCTCCATGGCCATGGCTGCGTTTGGAGAGGAACCAGCTGGAGCTGTGTTTGTCTGCTCCCCCTGTGGAGCTGCTATTTTTAGGTGTTTGTGAAAGCTGTACAGCAAGGGAGGAAAAGCAGCCTCTGGGAAGTGGATTAGAACTTGTTTCTGAAGTAAACTGCAGCAGATTTAATCTTTGTTTGAGCACTCTGCTTTCAGAAGCTGAGGGCAGAACAGTTCTGCTGAACCTGGTCTGGCAATGGACAGGAACAAATGGCCTGTCAAATAGCAGACTCAAGTGTGATTAACACTTCCTTCAATTAAAATAAACGGTGGTGAAGTTGCACGTGTGTTCTGTGTCCTTCATTCGATCCGATTTTTTCATTTGATCTTCATTTGGTTTGATTATATTGATATTATTAAAAGTCAGATCCAGGAGGATCCTGAATATCCAGCAGTTGCTTTGGACTCTGCTGGAAATTGCAGGTGTATAACCTCTGTGTAAAGCCCCATTCCCTGGCTCAGATATTGCTTCTGTCCTGCTTGTATGTGTGTCCAGCCGCTTTTATGAGTGGGTTTGAAACCTGTCACTGATCTCTACAGTGACAAATCCAGTCACCTTTGCACCAAGGAGATCCCTGCTGCTAGGAAAGCAAAGCTAAAGGTAACAGTTGGAAAATGTACGTGCTGGACTTGCTAAAGCTGTTCCTACTTCTTGATTTCACCAGTCAAAAACTTTTCCATCTCATTCTTGATCCCCTCACTTTTCCCTCCCTTCCCTTTTGATATGCTGTGGAGGTAGATTTGCTGTTTCCATGGATTTTGTATCAGGACAGCACCTGGACTGTGCAATAGGATAGGTGAGTGTGGTACTTCAGTCACCTGAAGAGAGTTTTGGCTTAGATCTGAGGGGATGATACATTTGTATGCTGGCACTAATAAGCCATTAATTATCACCACAAGATGTACATGGCCCTTGTTTAGAAGTGGTAGAAATTAAATAGCAGTAGCAATGAGGGACACTGTCCAAACCTGAGTCTTGTTAAAAGGAAGTAGAAATCCTTTACATTGAGAAACTTCTTTGAAAGAGGACTTATCCCCAGAGGAATTTCTGGGTGCCCTGGGGACACCTGGGAGAAGCTTGGGGTGAACTCAGGGAGGGTTCAGGCAGTGGAGTGACTCTGCCTTCCCTTCCTCTCACTGGCATTTCTTCATTTCTTTCCTGCAGCTTCCATAGAAGTGTTTGGATATGAGCAAGTCCAGTAGGACTGGGTGAGCTTCAGCTCTGGGCTCTGTGGCTCAGCTTAAGGGATTTTGCTAATTCTGAGCAAACTGCTCCATGGCAGAAAGCAAAGACATTCCTGTTTTATTTGTACAAAATCTTAGCCTGAGTAAGGGGCCTGGTGTAAGAAACCTGCTGCTCATGTCTTTAGATGTTATTCTGGCTCAAATCGAACTTGAATGAGTTTTTCCCATTCCTCTCTTTTCTCTTTGCAGCTGTGAATGGAAGTTCTGGAAGTTGTGAGGGCAGGGTGAACATTCTGTGTGTGCCACATTTGGGTTCAGGTGACTTCAGCAGGTGGTCCTGCCATGGCACAGCCTCCAGACCTGTCAATGTGCAAAGATTTATATTGATTTGAAGGATTTTCTTTCTCTGTGAATCCCTGAACATGTGCAGTTCAGAGAGCTCCCCAGAGATGCCAGGTTCCCCTAGGTTTTGCTTTGGACCACATCCTTTGAGTGCCTGGCTGGCCCTGATCTCAGAGGCCTTTCCCAGCCTGAACAATTTGGTGATTCTAAAGGGCAAAGGCCATGGAAAAAAATGGAGCTCAGCTAAATGCTGGTGTGGGAGTCAGATGCAGATAAAAACATCCTGAAGAACTGCACTCAGTACTGGTGGTGGGGGAAAACCTGTTTAATTCTGCCACACAAGACCCCCACTCCCACCCAGAGGCACCTTTACCTCCCTGGGAGGCAGAGGGGGTCAGGATTTTGGCATCAGTGTGTCAAGGACGGGCAGGCGGGGTGCAGAAAAACGACTCACTCCCGAGCTGAAAAGCAAAACCTTTTTATTGAAAATAACAAGCAGGGACGGAAGCGGTGAGCTGGTCTCATTGCTCCTCGTGGCAAGGCAGACCTGGTGCAGCGGCGGTCACAACGTTGAGTGCTCTCTCTCCAGCGCTCTGACGAGACGAGGAGCAGGACCCAGGGGCCAGCCCGCTTTTATACCCGGCCCCTGCTCTCCCATTGGGGCGTTGGTTTGAATCCGCTGCCTGATTGGTCCCATTGTTCCAACCCCCATTGGCTCGTTTTCCAGGGGTCTCCTCTGATTGGCTCTCCATGGATGGTGGTGACGTCAGTCCTTTAGTGGAACAGGCTGGAACAGTCTAGAAAGTTCCACTCTTAGCATGAGTGGCCTCCCTTGCGCCATCTGGAGTGTCTGGGTCAATGTTGCACCCATTGTCACACCACCTTCCAGGGCCTGAACATACACAAACCCCCACCTGTTGTTAACGCTCAACAAGTAACTCAGCACAACTGCAACTGGCTTCAACCCATTTATAACAAGTGTGGCTGTGTGAGGCTCACTGGGCTCTGGTGGCTGGGGGGAGCTGTGGCCTCTGGAAACTTCCATGAACAATGGTGCTTCCATCTTTTTATCCAAACTGCTGACCCAGCCTGGGCTGTGTCCGTGGGGGATCTCCAGAGAGGTTCCAGCAGGGAAATGAATGGTGTGAAGGCTGCAGGGGAGGTGAAACTGGAGTCAAAATCTTCCCACCACACCATTCCCTGATTTTAAGGCCAATTTAGGACCAATGCTTTGGAAAGAGTGTTGAAAATGTATCTGACTTACTGTGGGCTCAGGGACAAGCACTAGACTGGCACATGCTGTATTGCCTGAGTGGGTGGACTTCCAAAATACAGATTTTTCTCCATTCAGTCTTTAAGGAGATTATTTGAATAAATAAAAGCACAGTATGAATTGAAAATGAGTGTTTGCTGCTCGGGGGTTTATTGTTGTCCCACTTTTATTTCCCACAGCTCTTTCTCTGGTTACTTGCTTTCCTACAGTGAGCACTGGGGGAAAACCATGCTGCTGCTTTTGTGAAAATCATTATTGATGTGTTTGAGGTGTATTTTGCCTACTGCCATTATCCATCCTCTGTGAAAAATCACGTTTAATGTCTGTGTGTTCTGCACTGCAGCTAATTCTTTTTTCCCTCTTTTTTTTTTTTTTCCAGGGGATCTACAAGTATCTTGAGAGGAATTTTTCAGACTTTAAGGAGAGAGGCTTTGTTGTTGGCTATGACACACGAGGTCAGGTCACCAGCAACTGCAGCAGTAAGAAGTATGAGTATTGATTACACTTGCAAGACTAGAAATGAAATTGTGGCTTTAAATGCATTCTGTCCTGTCAGCACTTTTTCTTTTCTTTGTGATGAACTGGGCACACTCTTTGCTTTGCCTCAGTCCTTTTAAACAGCAATGAAGAGGGGCTGGGGCTACATCCTGAGTGGTACCAGTTTGCCAGCAAATGTGCACTGAAAGGTGGTTACTCCCCCAGAGAATTATTTACAGGTTAAATGCACCAGAATATCAGGCTTGATATGCCTGGAGACAGATTTGAATATGAAGGGAAATTCAGGATGTGAACACCCAGGAAATCCCCACATGTTAATGCATTTCTAGCACTGCCATTCTCTGGTGTTTCACACCTGGTTTAGCCTTGCCTGGGGAGAGAATTCCACCTGCAGCCTGCTGGAACCCAGAGGATTTTCACTTGGAGAAGATTTTATCTGGGATGTTGAAAATGTAAACTTCCAAGGATGGCAAATTGTACCCTTTGCAAGGAAAGGGGAGAAAAATGCTTGCTGAATGTATCCCTTGTCATTCAGGGGGCACAACACTTGGTGATGGTGTGGCTTGCAAAAAAGCCAACCCAGTAGCTAATTAGTATTAGTAATGAGAGGTTAATTATTGTAGTTATTGTGGTTAATTGTTGTAATTAACACAGTTATTTTTTTTTTTTTTTAGATTTTATAATATTTAATGTTTTAGACTGCTGGTCATGGGAGAGAGGGAAGGCAGTGTTAATGCTTGCCTGCAAGAACAAGGCAGCCAGGCACTTACAGGATTTAATCTCTCATCTGTTTGGACTCTGAACTTCCCATTAACTCCTGAGAAGTTTCCTATCTGTTAGCTGGAAGAGAATGAGCTTCCCTGTCGTTTGAAGGGGCCGGTCTGTTCTAAAGGCAGTATTTAGAACCATGAGCACTGCTCCTGTTCCTGCACCTTCTGGAATAACAGTGTGCTGCTTTGCAGAGGTGCATTCTAGGGCTGGATCTGCTTCATGGACATTGTCTGAAGCTGCTGGCAAACAGCTTGGTGTGGGATAACAAATCCTATTCCAAACCTGCTGTTGCAGACATCTGGCACTTCGGACTTCCTGGGCAGTTGGTTCTGTCCTTGAGTGAAGGCTCAGTGTCCTGCCAGCAGGTTCTGTGTGTGTCTGGGTGCTCTGTGTGTGTGTTGGGTGTCTGGGTGTTCTCTGTGTGTGTGTTGGGTGTCTCTGTTCTGTCGCTCTGTGTTCTGTGTGTGTTGGGGGTCACTGCAGTGCCTGGCACTGTGCAGGCAGCAGCTGGAAGCGCTGCCTGGGATCCCAGAGGGAGCTGTTCCCCTGGCTGTGCAGGCTGTAGCATGCCACTGCTAGCCTAAGCCCAAAGCAGTAGAGGGCTTTCAGAAACAATGGCCTGAAGGTGACAAGAGGTGCAGCTGACTCTTGGGCTGCCCTGGGGGCTTGGAGTGACTGAATATTTTCTTTTTCCCTTGCTAGGCTTGCAAGGCTCACTGCAGCCGTGCTGCTGGCAAAGGATGTTCGTGTGTACTTCTTCTCCACCTATGTCCCCACCCCCTTTGTGGTGAGTCTCCTCCTCTTCCATATTGTTGAATCACACAGTTCAGGGAGTATTTCAATTTACCAAAAATGTGAACTAGCAATTTTCTGCATAAATTTCCTTATTTAACAGAAAAATAGAGTCTGCTCGATACACTTGGCTCTTCAGGAAGGCTGTGACAAGGATGGTGCTGAATTCCTCCGGGCGTCTGCTTTTAGTATCTCCAAAACTCCGCTTTGTTTTCTAGTCACAGCAGGGTTTAACTCCTGCTCTGTCCTCCATCAGCTCTGGCAGTGTGCTGTGTATCCTGGGGATGCTGGTTTTGGGGGAGGACTGAGGTGACCCAAGTACCTGTCACTGCTTTCTCACCAACCTCTCTGTGAATTTCTCCATCCCATTTCAGTTAAGTGGCCCTTAAGTGCTCTCTTAACTTCAGTGCGAACTTTCTTCATTGGCCCTTTGTAATGTTGCCTGAAAAGGCTGCCCAAAAGCTGACACTATACAGGAGTAAGGGAATAAAGGTGGGTGTTTATTGGAAAGGCCTCCAAAGGTACATTTAGGGCAGACAGAGCCCCCCAGGGGCATCACCCAAAATGGACAGCGAGTCACGAGTTCTCCACACCTTTATAGCTTTGGTCCCTTTGCATATCAGCATCAATTCACCCATTAAAACTTTGCAATATCCCCCTGGCTCCCTTAGCTCGCTTCCCCCCCTTTAGAAGCTGGGCCTGGGCAGTCTGAGTGGCCTTGAAGAGCAAGCCCAGAGAGGCACTGCTCTGTCTGTAGAGAACAGCAGCTCACAGGCTATGGAGCATCTCAGAGTTACACACCAGGCAATACAGAATTCATCAAGTGTGTGTTTGTGTTCCCGCAGCCCTACGCCGTGCAGCAGCTCGGGGCCGTGGCCGGGGTCATGATCACGGCGTCCCACAACCGCAAGGAGGACAACGGCTACAAGGTAAAGCCCCGAGCTCCAGCTGCTCCAGCTGTTCCAGCTGTTCCCGCATCCCCCCAGGGCCTTTGGCTCAGCGTGGAACCGCTGGGTGCTTTGGGGTGGAAAAGACCTTAAAAGTTATCCATTGCCACCTGGAATTTTTCTGAATTGGTGTGCACTCAAGCATTGCCCAGAGGCTTGAGGCAGGTAGAGAGTGCTCTCATCAGGGCCTATCAGTGAATGAAATATTTCATAGGAGCAAGAGGTCAATCCTTGCCCTAAATGGGCAGCTGAAGTCTTCAAAGGGTATGTGTGTGGTAGCTGGTCTCCAAACAGCATAAATGAAAGAGGAGCTGGCTAAGGAGAAAGGAAGGTAATAATGACTGTGAGAAGAATGAGAGAATTAGCTGAGAAAGAAATATAAAAATGGAGAAAATTCTCTTATTCTGAGAATTTAAGTGTTGAGATGGCCTCCAACTTGAAGTCATTAGGCTCTGTTTTATTAATTCGGCCTCTGGGATGCTGATCTCTACCATTTGTTTTTCCCTGTCATGGGCAGGGACACCTCCCACTGTCCCAGGCTGCTCCAAGCCCCGTCCAGCCTGGCCCTGGGCACTGCCAGGGATGGGGCAGCCACAGCTCCTCTGGGCACCCTGTGCCAGGGCCTGCCCACCCTCGTGATAAAGAGGCTTTTTCTGTGTGTGTCCACTATGAGGACGAGTTATGTGATGTAATTCATGTAACCTGACACACTCTTCTGTGGTGAGAACACAGACCACGCTGTTGGTGTGCCTGCAGCACAGATCTGCTGTGATGTTCCACAGAGCCGGAGCAGCAGCTGAAGAAATGCTCCAGCAATTTGTGTGTTCCCTTCTTAGACTTCAAAATCAGTTTAAATCTAAGCCAGAGCTGTAGTGCACACAGTGAGTGACTGTGCTGAAGATGGGGATGATTTAAGGGTGCATTAATAAACCTTAGCAGCAGTGTGGTGTTCCTGGTTTTTCTGGGCATTGAAGAGGGACTGGTGGCTTCACTTTGAGAGCTTGGGACAACATAACCATCCCCAACAGCAAATGCAATGTTGCAACTGAGTGTTTCCTTCCTCAGCTTTGTAAGAATCTGAACTAAACTGAGCTGAGCATTGCAGGAGCTCAGCAGCAGGCAGGGAGGGCTGGCAGTGTGAGCAAAGCCAGTCCTGCTGTGCACAGAGAGCTCTTGGGGTGATGGAGCTGCCCTGGAATTCCCTGGGGTGAGCTGGGAGTGCCCCAGCAACCTCTGCTGCTGCTTTGGTGGAGCAGGGGTGAGGGAAGGAGCCCCGGGGGTGAGGGAAGGAGCCCCAGGAGTGTTCTGGGTGCTTCACTTGCCAAGGAGCAGTTTTGTGTCTCCTGATACACAGCAGTTCTGTCAGGATATGGGGGCTTTCCCAAGACCTGTTTCAGCTTTCACAATCTCTTCAGTAGCTTCTGAAGGCTTTGGGCAGTTTGAAGTGGAGGTGACAAAGCCAGAGGATGCTGATGAGAGAAGAGGGAGATGATCTGAGCAGAAAGTCTCTTGGCAGCAGGCTGTGGGAAAACTGGCCTCTAAAAAATTCCCTAACAAAGGCTTTTTTATGGTTCAGGGTTAGATATGGTGCTCCCACTCCAGGTGGTGTTTCCAGCTGAGAGATTGCAGTTCAGCTGTGGGGAAACACGGCCCTTGGCACGCTGCTTATCTGCTTTGCTCTGGGTTCCAAAACAAGTTGTGCTGCTTTGCAAAAGGGATGCCAGCCTTGGGGAAGGTGCTATTTTTGTGCTCTTCCAGTTTGCACAGTGCTCTCAGATGTAAGTGCCCAGTTTTGGTTTCTCACATCCTGATATTTCAGCCCAAATAGTTAAATATCAGCTTTTATGAAAACAGGTTGTGCTGCTGTGGTGCTCCATTATTGTACAACTGAAACCATAGACCCAGAGGTTCATTTTCAATGATTCCAAATGCCTTGAGAATCAAAGTCAGATGATGCTGACTTCTCTGTGTGACTCCCAGAAGCAGAAAGTAGGTGGAATCCTATAGCTAAAAGAATTTATCAAGTTAATAATCTTCATAAATAAAATGCGTCTTGTTTTCTTTCAACTGACACCAGGTTTATTGGGAAAATGGAGCACAGATCACCTCTCCTCACGATAAGGAAATTATAAAATGCATAGAAGAGTGTGTTGAACCATGGAATGGCTCTTGGAATGAAAATCTGGTGGACACCAGTCCCCTTCGAGAGGATCCTCTGCAGAAAATTTGTGACAGCTACATGCAGGATTTGACAAAGATCTGCTATCATAGGTATTGTATAAAGCAAAAGGTACCTAAGTTATGTTTTAAGCAAGCCCTGGATTGCAAAAAAACTGCAGACAGACTTCAGTGTCTTCTCTGCCTCATTACATTTGAGGGTTGGCATCCTTAGGATTAAACCACTTGGCTGGGAATAAAGCAGCTGCCTCTGGGAATTGAGCTGCAATGAAGCACCTCAGTGCAAACCATTTACTGCAAATGAACATGCTCCGAGTTCTGAGTAAAAAATGCAGAAGTTCAGGGTAAAGGTGAGGTGCACGAAATAGAGGTGAGAAGATTCAGGGTAAAGGTTTAGTGGAGCACAAGACAAAAATGAAAGGAGGAGGACGAATGACATGGAGTAGAAGCAGAGTGGCATCTTTAAGGTGGTGGAAGAGCTCGAGTTTGATGTAGAAATCAACAGTTCCTTCTTGGGAGACTTTTGTCTGGTTCAGCAGAAGGTCAAGACTTTGTTTTCCAGGAGAAGGAGCTTTAAACCAGCAATTTCTAGTGAAAGTCCAAGTGAGTGCTTTTCACTCATTCCTTTGAAATGAATGCAGAAATCAGCAGAACAGTGCCCAGAGGAATTGCATCTGATTTTGTTTCCCTCATGAAAATATTCTTGCTAAATAACTGAAACCTCACTGAAGTTCTGTTTTCCTCCTCAGGGAGCTGAATGTGCAGAGCAGTTTGAAGTTTGTTCACACCTCTTTTCATGGAGTTGGCCATGACTATGTGCAGTTGGCTTTCAAAGCCTTTGGCTTCCAGCCCCCCATTCCAGTGCCTGAGCAAAAAGATCCAGACCCAGACTTCTCTACTGTCAAATGCCCAAATCCTGAAGAAGGAGAATCTGTGCTGGTATTTTGGTTTCTACTTCATCAGACTTGTGTGGGGAGAAGCAAATTGAGGAAGAGAACAGGGAGAACCTGCTTTCAGCTGGATTAATACAGTGGGAAAGCCATTTGGGGATTTTTCTTTCACTGTGTGTTAGGTGGAAGTAGGAAGGCTGTGGGTTTATTTGCTCTCATGATTTTGTTTTTTTGCCCCCTCCTTCTCCCACCAGGAGCTGTCACTGAGACTGGCAGAGAAAGAAAATGCAAAAGTCGTGGTGGCCACTGATCCAGATGCAGACAGACTGGCAGTGGCAGAACAGCAGGAAAAGTAAGTGCTGGGACCCTCTTTAATCTCTTTCTGCAGGAAAGGTGCTGACAGTCACAGAATAGCCACACATGGTTGGCAGGCACACGCCTTCAATCCTCTCTCTCCTTTGTGGTTTAGCTATTTGGATATTTTTCCTCCTGGTTTCATCCTCTGGTATAGCTCCAGATGCATTTTAAATCAGTGAACTCAGCAAAGAGTAGATTAAATACTTACTGGTGTGGTAGTAAATGGCCAAATAAAGCCCAACTGAACGTGAGTGGTTTGTAAAGACAATAAAATCCTCTTGTTGCTGCTTTTTCATGTCTATCAGGCAAACCTGCCTTGGCAGCTCTTGTGAGCTTTTTCTAGTGGGGTGTTTTTTTGTGTGTTTGTGTTTGTGTTTGTGTTTGTGTTTGTGTTTGTGTTTGTGTTTGTTTGCTTTTTTAATTTTATTTCTTTCTTTTCCCTGCTTGTTCATATTGAACAGAAATCATTTTTCTTCCACAAACAGGCCCCAATTGTGAGCACTGTGTAAGTAAAGCCGTGCAGGCACTGCCTGACTGCAATGTCCAGATTGCATAGGCTGCTCTGTATGGATCAATCCTAGATTGCTGGTGGATAATCAGAGGCCAGAGCTGCCAGTGAGGGTTCCCTGTGGGTGCCTCTTGCTGGCAGGGGCTCTGGGCTGGGGCATCCTCGGGGTGTGATGCGTGCAGCGCTGTCGGTGTGGTGGCTTTGTGTTGTCGGTGCTGTGCTCGCACTGCCCTGTCCCAGAGGCTGCAGGAGGGCTCTCCCCCTGTGGGGATGGCCCTGGGGGGACCCTGACAGTGCCTGTCCCCCGCAGTGGCAGCTGGAAGGTGTTCAGTGGCAACGAGCTGGCGGCGCTGCTGGGCTGGTGGCTGTTCTCGCGCCGGCAGCGCCGCGCGCCCGCGCCCGACCCGGCCAACCTGTACATGCTGGCAACCACGGTCTCCTCCAAGATCCTCAGGGCCATTGCACTCCAAGAGGGCTTCCACTTCGAGGTGAGTGTGGCCTGTGTTGTCCTCTCAGCACAGCAAAACCCAAGTGCCACGTTCTGCGTGTGGCCTCTGGAGTGGAAGGGGAAGGAGGCTGCCAGGCTTTTGCTGGGGGTTGGAAGGGTCCAACTCACTTTGTCCAGACAGGCAGGTCCCTGCATCCACATCGACTCTGATTTTTGTTGGGTGTTAGCCCTGAGAGGGGCCAGTGCCCTAAATCACAGCACAAACTCACAAAGGGCCAGGTTGTGTTTAATCTGTGCCTTAATGAAATCTATGTGCCAGAGGAATAAATATTTTGCCAAACAATGAGGAACTGAAAATTGAAAGCAGCTCTGTAAACCATTTTGAGTGACTGGCCAGATAAGCTTCATCAGGCTGAGTATCAGTTCCTTGTAGTGGTTTAATTATCACACTAGATACTTTCTTTTTTTTTCTTCTGGAAAGAAAAAGAGAAGCCAGGAATTTACAGAACCCCTTGGTCTCCTCTAAAAACTCACCTTCTTCTTTTTTTTCACTTTCTTCTTTCCAAGAAAAACTGTTTCTAAGCTTTTGACTGCTTTTGCATGTTACAAAAAAAAACCAACCCCAAAGCAGTGCTTTTCTTTCCCAGCACTTAACTTGTTGCTTTTATTTCTGTAGCTTTTGAATAACTTTGTCTCTTGTGAGAAGCAGCAGAGGTGACCTCAGAGCACCACAGAGTCTCACACACTCCCTGGTTTGAGACTCAGGTCCTACCTGAGTGTCCATGAGGAAAATGCTTTCCTGTGACTCTTGCTGGGATTCATCTCCCAGCCCAAGAGATGACTTGTCTGGTGTTTCCTTACTGTCCTTATTCTGCTTGTCAATCAATTAGATTTAAATTTAAGGAAATCACTTCAAGAAAATCAGAAAAATGTCCTTAAGCTTTAGTGTTTTGACTCTGCAGCAGTCTTTCCATTGACCCTAAAATCCATAATACATGACTTTAAAAATCTGGTTGGGCTTTCTTTTGAGTTTGAAATGAAGGGAATAGTGGCTATACGTTTTTCTTTGAGTTGAAACTAAATTGACAATGTGTATTTTAAGCACTCTTCTTTTTTTCCTGTTTTAGGAAACACTCCCTGGTTTTAAATGGATTGGAAGCAGAGTAAAAAACCTCCTAGACAATGGAAAAGAAGTTCTCTTTGCATTTGAAGAGTCTATTGGTATGCATGCTAATATCCCTTTAAAATGTTGAGGACTGGGAACGACTGCTCTTGGTTATAAAACAAGCCACAGAAAGTGCTTTATTTCTGTCCTAGTGTTTATAAGAGTTGGTATTTTGCTCTCAGCAAATCAACCTGTCAACTCTCAGAGTAAATGATACCTGACTTGCTGATTCTGGTGTTGTGCTTGTCTCTCCAGCCCTATAACCCCCGAGTTAATTGAGTTTCTCCTGCATGTGCAGCAATAAAGCAGCTTCCATGTCCTGGCCAATGTTCCTCTGCAGGATCAAAGGTTAAAGCTTCAATCAAATCAGTGGGATAATCTGTCAGGGTGTTTTTCCATGATCACCTTTTCTTCCCTAGGCTTCATGTGTGGCACATCAGTGCTGGATAAGGATGGTGTCAGTGCAGCTGTGGTCGTTGCTGAAATGGCAACTTTCCTGCAGGGCCAGAACCTGAGCCTGGCACAGAAACTCGTTGACATTTATGAAACGTGAGTTGTGTTGTTCATTAGAACGTTCTGCTCAACTGTCTCAGAGCTGGGAATAATCCAAAAAGTATTTTTAATGTGTCCCTTGGGTGTTTTCTCATTGTAAGTTGTTTGGATGTGTGATGGGTTACAGTCCATCACTGGTGCAGACAGCACTGTACCTGAAGGGCTCCAGGGGGCTGGAGAGGGGTTTGGGCAGGACAGGGGAATGGCTTCCCACTGCCAGGGGGGATCTCTGACACAGCAGAGGTGGAAGGAGTCTTCTGTGTCCAACAGCATTGACACAATCCCAGCAATAAAGCAAGGATTGTGTTTGTCAGAGTTAAACCAGGTACTGAGATCTCTTAGATACCACATGTACCAAAACCGAATACCTGAAAACATCAATGTGCTTGCAGGTATGGCTACCACATCTCCAAGACCTCCTACTTCCTGTGCTATGACCCTGCCACCATCAAAAGGATCTTTGAGAGGCTGAGGAACTTCGAGGGCCCCCAGTCATACCCGCAGAGCTGTGGGGAGCACAGCATCCTGCACGTGCGGGACGTCACCACGGGCTACGACAGCAGCCAGCCCAACAAGCAGTCTGTGAGTCCAAGGGCTGTGCACAGCAGGGAAAAATTGAAAGGGAAATAAAGCCACCAGGAAGGAGGCAGAAAGGTGTCCTGTGTCAGCTGCGGGGGGGGAAGAATATTCCGTCAGGGTGCTCAGCATCGCTTACTGGAGAGGAAACTGCTGGAATGGGAAATGCTTTGGTTGTTCTGAAACAGCAGTGGATGAGCTCTGTTAATTCACTGACCCTGGTGCTCCTGCAGCTCCTCAGCTTCCCTGTGCTGGGCCTGCACTGACTGGTGGCTGTTTTTGTTGCTGTGCAGGTGCTGCCAGTGAGCAGGAGCAGCCAGATGCTGACGTTCACCTTCCAGAACGGCTGCGTGGCCACGCTGCGCACCAGCGGCACGGAGCCCAAGCTCAAGTACTACGCTGAGCTGTGTGCTCTGCCCGGGCACAGGTCAGTGCTGCCCACGGGGGGAGCTGGGAGGGCCAGGGCACAGCATGGCACAGACAGCAGCTGCTGCAGCCACTTGTTTCGCTCACCCCGGTACCCAGAGTTAAATGCGATGAAGTGACAAAATCACAGAATTACTGAGGCTGGAAAAGCTCCCTGAGATCAGAGTCCAACCTCTGACAGACCCACCTTGGCACCAGAGCACTGAGGGCTATGTCCGGGCTTTTCTTTCCCTTCTGAGGCTGTGCTGCTGCTGGCAGGGGTGTTTGGAGCCAGGTGGATTCCCACTGCTCTGGAATCCCCAGTGTTACTCTGAGCTCCTGGGTGGGAGGTAGAGGTGGCTCACCTGGAGTGAGCTTCTGCCAGTTTTGAAGGGGGGGAATCCAGGGTGTATTCACACCACAGAAATCTCCTCTGTCATGGAATCATGGAATGGTTTGGGTTGGAAAGGACATTAAAGCCCAACTTATTCCAGTTCTCTGCCCCTCCCACTGTTCCAGGGTGCTCCAAGCCCCGTCCAGCCTGGCCTTGGACACTTCCAGGGATGGGGCAGGCACAGCTTCCCTGGGCACCCTGTGCCAGAGCCTCCCCACCTGAGTATTGCAGTGTTAATTGAAATTAATTTAATTAGAGAGGAAAAAGGCCTCTAGAGGGCTCTGGGCACCATCTTTACAGGTCCCTTCCAGCCCAAACCATTCAGTTATTCTGTGACAATCCCTACTGAAGAGGAGTTTGTTACAGCAAGCAGCTTGGGCTCTGTACACGTGGCTGGGCAGGAAACACAGGACAGCGAGTCCATCCCCATCAGGTCTTGCTGTTTTACTTGTTCCTGCTTTGGTGTCTCCCAGCCCTCTGACGAGGCCCTGTTATGTTTTGCAGTGACAGAGGAGTGCTGGAAGAGGAGCTGCAGCAGCTCATCGGGGCTCTGATCGAGCATTTCCTGCAGCCCGACAGGAACGGGCTGACCTGGCGCTCGGCGTGACCCCGCAGGGCAGGGCCAGGCTCTGGGGGGGTGTCCTTCAAACAGCTGCATTCTGGGTCTGTAAAGAAGAAGCATTCTTTTGTCAGGCTTGTCACCAAACTGGGATGATGAAAGGGTGGGATTTAGTGTTAATTTGCTGTTCTTTTGACCAAAAGTTTAATTAATCCACACCAATGCAAACGAACTGCCCTCGTACCTTGGAGGCAGCTGAGCTCAGCTGCTGCATCTTGTCTTAAACTCGTTTCAGGTACCTAAAACACCTCCTTGTTATGTGTGAAAAAGTTCCAAAGTGGGGCAGAAGTGACCACTCCAAACTGACAGCAAAGGCTGCTTCTTCCCTGCAGCTCCAAGACCTTCCCTGCAGCTCTGCCCTTCCAGCACGTGGAGCAGGGCTCAGCAGTTCTTGTTTAGGCACATGGTTGATGTTTTTCAGCTACTTAAGAGTTCTTCTGTTGGCAAAGGTGTTCTTGGTGCGTTGTAGCTTTCCTGTGTGTGTCTCCAAATAACTGGCAGTGAAACAATAGTGGCACCACTGCAGCTTGGGGCTGGAATTGCCTGGGGCCTTGCCAGGGCTTCCAGAGGAGCAGGAGCTTGGTCATTCCCTGTAAAATTGCCCATTTTGGCTACCATAGGCTCTGTAGCTATTTTTTGTCACACATCTCTGAAGGGTCTTAAGCTTGCTGGGTTTTCGGTGTTCAGTTACTTAGCATGAAATGCCAGTCAGTGGCCGTGTGGGTTTTGCTGGCCTGAATTTATGTTGTTTCTGTATAAAAACAAACCAAGGGAGAAAGTGGCGATGAGAGACTGACACAGTTACTAAATTGTGATTTTTTTTTTTTGGTCATGTCTTGTCAGGTAATTTCTGTTAGAATAGCACTTTGCAAATACTGTTATTCTTTATCTATAATGGCAGTTTTTAAACAATTTATTACCTGCTTTCTCCATTTGGTTGAGGAGCAAGTGAGACTGCTAATCACATTTTCCAAACAAGCCAGACAAACCAATACCCAAGTTCTCCTTGTGGATCTGGAGGATTTCAGGAAATAAAAGCTGTGTTTTGGCACAGGAGAGCTGGCTCTGGACATGTCCCTGCTGTCACTGACAGGGAGTGAAGAGCAGCAGCAGCAGTTCAGTGTTGGATTTTCTCTGTGGTGGAGGTGATGGGGAACAACCCAAGATGCTCTGAATTCCAAGCTGCTGCTTTGCCACTGTTGTTGCCTCTCCAAGTTTGTTGTCCCTCTGCTGATGCCCTTGCAGCTGGATGGCCCAGGGTGGGTTTCTGTGGCCTCTCCATGGCTCCAGGGAGCCCTGAGGTTTGGGTGTTTCCTGCTGCCAGCAGCTTTGCACTATGGCCATGGAGAAGCAGTTCAGTGTCTGTGAATGTACCTGTGCTAGAGAGGGTCTGTGTTGCACACAGTCTGACCTGTCACTGCTATTTATTTATTTTTTATGTTAGGGGAAGGTATCTCCAAACTGTTCTGCCATGGAGTGAAATGTATCTAATGCCAAAAGCTTTTTGTTTTTTACCTTGATTGTACATTTGACCGATGTGGTGGGGAAAACAGGTAAAATCATTTCCACTCAGAGATGCATCTGTTGGTGGACCTGCTGGGCAGAGCTCAGAAGGTGTGGAGGCATTTCTGGCTGCTGCTTTGCCTTCAGTTTTCCCAAAAAAGGTGCAGCTCTGCATCCCCACTGCACTAAACTTGAAAGAGCTCTTGCCATTCCTTCCACTGGCAGCAGATTAAACCCTGAGGCATTGAGGGTTTTGCTCTCCAAGTAGTAGGGAAGAGAACAAGTGGCCTGGGACACAGTTTGGAACAAACGCTGCAGGAAGCACCGTGTGTGTGTGGCAGCCACGGCCTGTGGGTGCTGCTGGTGCTGCCAGGGCAGGAAGCTGTGATCCCAGGGATCTGCTCTGGACCAGCTGGAAGTGGAGACAGTGCTGTGTCCCAGTCAGCAGTGGGAGGAGCTGGTCACTGTTCATGGTGTAAATATCTAATTCAGCAGAGACCCAGCTGTGGGTGCGTGTGTGGGGCTTCCCCATGGTGGCTTTGACAGTGAGCTGTGGCTGTGGTGATGCTCTGGGGTGACAGCAGAAGGCACAACGTGTTGAATGTACTTTAAGGGTAGAAGAACTATTTCCTGGTTTGTAACTGCTGCTACTGTTGTTTTCCCACTGTGTTGAACTGTTTGATCTATTTATACTGTTCCATTTGGGGAACTCCTCCTTTCTCTCCTCCCTCTGCTCTGACATCCCTTACTTCTGTTACTGTGAAGGACTGGAACTCTCCTCTCTTGCCCTGTAACTCTGTTATGCCTCGTGTTAGAGTTTACTTGGTTTGTGCACAACCCTCCTGAGCTGTCAGCTGTTCTTTGCTCCTTCTCAGATAAGAACAAAGGCTTCTCTAACTCGAGTAGGAAGCAGATCACAGATCAAAGGGTGCTGTGGATGTTGTTTCCGAGGTGCTTCCAGGTAAAACACACCTTTTCAAAGGCTGGACACTGGCTACAACTGCAGTCATAAAGCCAGGGAGGTGGGCTTGGTGTTGGACAAAATCCAGAGGGCTTGGTTTTGCCTGCCTGCTGGGACAGGTTTAATCTCTGGTGAAGTTGTGTTTCAGTGGGCTTTGGCCAGGAGCTTCCCCTGTGAGAGGTCAGCCCCCCTGGGCTGTCCCCGTGTCCAGGTGAGTGCCCAGCACTGCCCGGGGCTCCCTCGCCTGCCTCCCCCCTGCCCCGGGCTGGGGCTGGGTGCCCACCTGCTGACAGTGCTGACACTGCTGGTGCAGCCACGCTGTGTGTGCCCTGTGCCAGGCTCCTGGAGTCACCAGGGACCTGCACTCACCTCCTGCCAGACAGTGCTGGTGTGGAGCTGCAGGAGCACTGAGGGAGGCACAGGAGGGAGCGATGGTTTCTGGCCCTGGGCAGCCTGGGGGTCAGTGCTGCTTGAGGAAGCACCTGGATGGTGTCTGAGTTTAAAACTGACGCTGCCCTCTTCTCTCCCCAGTAAGAGGGAGGGGGCTCCTTGCATGGTGACATCTGGGTGGTTGCAGTCCAGCTCAGTTCCCGTTGCTCCAGAGTGGCTCTGTACAAGGTGACCGAAGTATCTCAAGTTGCATTGTTCTCCTTGCCTGGAATCCTGGGGAGTTCTGGATCTGTTCTCCTGTTTACCTGATGTCTGTTCTGTAAAACTCGGGCATATTACAAATACAGAGTGAGAATTTGCACTTTTCTGAAGAGTTTCTGTGTATTGCTATGTGGATTTAGCTGAATGAAGTGTTACAAGTAATAAAATATTCCCTTTGTAGCCTCAATCCTTTGTGTTTCCTCTGTCTTGTTTGGGCAAACACTTTATCCCCAAAAGCTGGGCTGGGCTCAGAGATGTCCATGTGCCACAGAGCTGTTCAGTGCTGCTGGCAGAGTGATCTCTGCTGCTCAGGCCCTGCAGCTCTGGGGGTGAAGCTGCTCCAGGAACAGCTTGGGAGGGACAGGGTGTGTGTGAGGGAAAGGGGATGGGGAGAGGAGCAGGGCTGGGTATGCAGGGACAGCAGGACTGGCCCTGAGGGAACTCTGGCTCTGGCTCAGGGCCCCTCCAGGGCAGCTGGCACTGCCCAGGGACTGAGCCTCTGTTCTCAGGAGCCCTCCTGCTCCTGGGTGTGCTCAGAGCTTCTTGTGCTCACCATTAAACTGAGACAAGAGCTGAATTCATGGAACCCAGAGGGGTTTGGGTTGGAAGGGACCCTAAAGTTCATCCCATTCCCACCCCTGCCACAGAAAGGGACACCTTCCCCTATCCCAGGCTCAGCCACTGCCCTTCCATGGGAGGGAACAGGAGCAGGGTGTGGTGGGGGTCAGGTTTGTTTGGGCTGGGGCTGAGGGGGCAGCGGGGTCACCCCTGGGCACAGCAGGCAGGGCTGGAGGGGGCACCTGGAGCTGGCTGCACCCCTGCCTCTGCAGTTGCAGGAGCCAGCACTGGATGTCAGCATGGTCCGTGCACAGGGATGGAGCCCCGGGGGTGCCAGAGTGGCCCCTTCCCTGTGGGACCAGGCTGGGCACCTGGGGTCAGGGTTGGGGTGCACTTCAGCACAGAGAGGGCACCCAAGGCCGGGAGCTGCTGCCCTTTTTCCTGCTCAGCACGGATATTCCTTCCAGGAGCGGCGTAGCAGGGCTGGTCCAGCATTTTGGGGGGACCAGAGCATCTCCTGGAGGCTGCAGGGCCCGTCCCTGTGCTGGCAGAGCACCAGGACCCGGGGCTGTCAGGCTGGGAGCAGCCAGGGACGCTGCAGCTGATGAGTCCTGGCAGGCACCAGTGCCTGGCTTCACATTCAGGTCTTGTCAATTTAAATGTTAATTTAGTAACTAAATTAATTACCAGCGTGCCGAGCCCAGCCCGCGTGGGCTGTCCCTTGGGCTTGGCTCTCCGCAGCCTCCTGAGGTGCCTTCGGAGCCCATCCCTCCTGGATTTGTCCTGCTTGGCTCCCTCAGCCACGGGAGGATGTGGATGGTGCCCTGTGGGTGTCAGGGCAGCAGGAAGGGGTGAGGTCTGGGTGCTCCTGCTGCTGCTGGCTGTGGGGAAGCTGAGGAGTGCTTTCTGGGTGTGTGGAACGTGCTGGAGCACCTGGAGTCCCATCTGAGGACCTGGGCTTGGAGCAGCACCAACAGCCCCCAGAACCTGGTCCCGGAGCCAACGGGAGACCCTCATCTGCATTGCTGCCCAACAGGGAAACTGAGGCATGGGGAAGAGAGAAATGGGCTCAGGGACCCATCAGGAACCCAGACAGAGCAGCATTTCCATGGGATTGGGGCTCAGGGTCTCATTCTACCCAGGCAGAGCAGCATTTCCATGGGATTGGGGCTCAGGGTCTCATCCTACCCAGGCAGAGCAGCATTTCCATGGGATTGGGGCTCAGGGTCTCATCCTGCCCAGGCAGAGCAGCCTTTCCATGGCTTTGGGGCTCAGGGATCCATCCTTCCCAGGCAGAGCAGCATCTCTGAGGCTGAGGAGCCTGAACAATTAGAAGTGATGAAGATCATCTAAAAATAGGGCTCTGTAAATGTCAGGTTGGCGAGTGTTTGGGAAACGTGCTGGGAGGAGGGAGCAGCTCGGCAGGACGGGCTGTGCTGCTGTGTCCTTGTGCAGGGGGAGCCACCAGCACTGACCACCAGCTGCCCTGGACTGCTCCTGGCTCCTGAGAGATCCCCAAAGCCCCAGCACTGGCTGGGGACCAGCCTGGACAGGCAGCACCAGAGGCATTTTCTGTGCTGTTTTATCCTGGTGGGAGCTGCAGAGGCTCCGAGCTCTGCTTGGGGTAGGAGACACCAGACCCTCAACACAAATTATTTTTCACTGGCTTTCGATAGAGAAGTTCAGCGAAAGCCTGAGGCACCATGGGGTGACCCCAGCCTCGGGAACTGGGGGATGAGCTGCCCAAACCCCCTCAGGGATGTTCCCTCTCTGTGCAGGCAGTGAGAGCCTGCTGGCACAGGGACTCCCAGCAGAGACACGTCCCCTCCATCAGCTCCACCCCTGCCAGCTTCTCCCTCATCCCCACAACCCCACCTGTCTCCAGCGTGCCAAAAACTTGCTCAAAACAGCTGTGAAAAGAGGTTTATTTGGAAAAATAATCCCGATTGGGGCAGATTAGTGGAAACACGTCCTTGCCCATCTGCTTGGGCCGTGCTGTGCCAGCTCCCCGAGGGGCTGCCCGGAGCCAGGTGCTGGGGAAACACAGCTCTGCTCGTGCCAGGGCTCTGACCTGCTCCCTGAAACCCCTGGCCAGGCGGAGTGTCCCTCGGGAAACATCCCCAGACCCCTGGTGTTGGCACCTCCAGCCCCCTCCTCGCTGCTGGGGGCAGCTCAGAGCCCAGCAAGGAGCCCCTGCCCACCGAAATATCCCACCCTGGCTCATTAACAGCACCCACAGGGAGACAGGAGCAATCCTCGCTGGTCCCTGTTCCCTTGGCAGCGCACAGCAGCCCCCTCGGGGTCAGAGGAAGGACAGACAGAGCAGGGACTGTCCAGGGTTTGGAGGTCCTGAAGCTGCTCAGAGTTTTAAGTGAGCCCTGCTGAGGACTGAAATCTGTTCGTGTGAATTTTCCTCCTGTGCAAACCCTTCCCTGCTGTCAGGAACTCGACCCTGCTTTGTTTGTGCCTCAGTTTCTCATGGCATGAGGGTGACATCCCCCTCTGGCTTTTCCTAGAGGAATGAATGAAGAGCAGAGGGGAATTTTTCCTCCCTCGGAAGGTTTGGGTTAATTCCTGATAACCGAGGAGGAACGTGAGGCTGGTGTGAAGGTTTTTGGGTGTAAAGTTTCTTGGGGAGCATTAATACTATTAATTCTGTGTTTCTGTAAGGACGAGGCAGCTGCTGGCTGATTTTCTTCCCTGCCCGAGTGCAGGAGCATCACAGCCCACGCTCAGCAGGGACAAGGCTGATGCTCCAGCTCAGTTGCTTCCCCTGGATAAACCCAGCTGCAATCCCCGTGCTGGGAGTCCTGGCCCCTTCTGCACTACAGGAGACCCTGCTCAGCCTCTTTCCCACAGCCCGGGGCACCTCGGGGCACCTTGGAACACAGCCTGGAATGGTGCCAGAGCCCCTGAGCCCCCCGGGGATGGGTGCTGGCCTGGCTGTGGGCACGGCTGCCCCTCCCACCTCCTGCTGCACCCACATCCACCTCCCCGGCCCAGCCTCTCCAGGAAACACCCGAGCCTCTGGAAAATAAAGTGGGAAAAGCGTTTCTGAAAGCCCGCACGGGGATGCAAAGCGCTGCTGGCGTTTCATATGCAGGCAGTATAAATAGACATCTTTTGGCTTTTTTCCCCCCCTCTTTGCCAGTGATGAGCCACTGCAGGGGGCTCTGAGCCTCCCTTGCTGGGTTTGTGTCACGGGTGCTGTTTGTATCCTGAATTTCCCTTGGCTCCAGGAGCTGCTGGGGTGAGGTCCCGCCCGGGCTCGGGACGCTGGGAGGTCACATTCCCTCCTGGAACGGGACTGCACGCAAAGGAGACAGCAGCTGGGGCTCTCCAAACACGGGGCCGTCTTTGGGAACCCAAAACGTACATCCTGAGTCTGTGCTTGGTGTCAGTTCCCTAACCCAGAGGTTTCCTAATCCTGCTCCTTCGTCATGTGTGGGGTATGCGCTGCACACAATAATATTGATGCTGACAAGCCACAGGAATTGTGCTCCTCCAGCTGATGATCCACCCCCATCCTCCTGCTCCCAGTGCTGGGCAGAGGGGCTTGGCAGCCCTGGGGGGGGGTCCCTGGGCACCCACAGGCCCTCCCTGCACCCAGTCTGGGGGGCCAGCAGGATCCAGCCCTTCCGGCACCCAAAGGAGAAGTGCCCTCCTCCCCGGGGACCAAAGCTCGCTCCGTGCAGCCCCAGGAAAAGCTGGAGAACCGGCTGCCCCCAGCAGCCACCCCTTCAGAGCAAGGACTGCGGGGCCAGGGTGTGTCTGGGCACCTTTCCGTTTGCCTGGAGGCGATTTCCTTCCCGTTATCTACAGCTCTGCTCCGTTCCCTGACCCAACCACCCCCCAGAGCCCCCAGCTTCTCCCTGCCCAGTGTTCAGCCCCGCCGCGGCTCCCCAGCTCTGTGCCCTGCACGGACCCTGCAGCCCTGGAGGTGCAGCTGCGATGTGCTCTGGCAGATGTGCAAACCCACCCCGCAGCCCCTTCTTCTGCTCAGGAGCTGCACTTGGGCTGCACTGGGGTGGGAGGTGGAGGGAGGAGGTGGGGAACTGGATGAAGGTGAGGGCAGGCTCAGATTGCTCCCCTCCCAACTCATTGCAAGGGGTGATGAGGTGGGACTGGAGCCCCCAAGCTCCTACTATGGGGAGAAAACCTCAGGAAAAAGCCTTCAAAATGAAACAAGTTTCACAGATGAGCTGAGCCACGGGGGGATCTCAGGATTCCCCAGGAACCAGCACAGAGCCGGGACCCAGCTCTGGGGGGGAACCAGCTCCCTCATCCCCAGGACCAGTCCGGAGCACCCAGGAAAATCCTTGTGACTCCCAGTGCTGTGTCCCAACCACAACAGCCCAGCCGCAGGCGCTGCTCCAGCTCTCCTTTCCCAGCTGGCACCTCCGTGCTGGGCTTGCAGGGGGAGGAAGCTCAAATGGGAAAAATGCAACAGAAGGGTCCTGCCCCAGATCCACCCTTCCCGCAGCCTCCGGCCGTGCCTGGGCTGGGAACAGCTGTGCTGTGCACGCACGCAGGCTCGGGGAACACAAGATCCCAAAGTCTCGCTGAGAAGCGCAGCACAGCGGGCACCGGCTGCCCCCGAGCATCGCCCCCTGCCCGGCACACCGCGGCCCCGGCCCCGGCCCTGCAGCACCTCCAGCCACACGGAGAGGCAGCGGCTCCAAGTGCAGCGCTTCAGTTCTCATCCCAGCAGCCAAATTCGGCATTTTCAGATTGCAAAACCTGCAAGTTCCTCTCGGGAAGCGCCGGAGCCGCTCCGGGTACCACCCGGCCGGCACAGAAACAGCTGCACACAACTGCGCGACTGTGCTGAGCCCTGCCGGGGCACGGCCAGCACCGCCACAAGCCACACAAACCCCCGCTGCGTCCCTGGCCACCAAACCAGATCAGGAAAAGGAGTTTCTAAGCACCCACGAAAACACAGAGGAGCCCAGAGCTCCCTCCCTTCCTCGACAAACCGACCACAGTAAGCTCGCCTCAGCCACGGGGGTATTCGGAAATGGTTTGCAAGGAGCTTTATAGAAAATAAACGATGGAGTGGGTGCAGCTTTCAATATATTTGCTCTAGGATACAGTAACAGGCACTAAAGCAAACACGGGCAGGGGAAGTAGGGCGGGAGCGTCTGCTTCTCTCGTTTTAAATTACAAAGTGCCGAGCCAGCCGAGGCTACACGACATTTCAGAGTCAAAGGGCTGCCCCGTGTGCCCCGGGGAACATGCACGCAGCCGCCGGAGGCGTTTCCTGCAGCTGCATCGTTTTTGTGCCTGGAATGAGCTGGAAATGTCATCGAACAAAACTGAACGGACAAACGGGCTCGGAAGAGCACCCCGCTTCTCGGCGGGAGCAGCCGGACGGCGTGTTCTCCTCTTCATAGTGGAAGGAAAAGGGAGAAGAAAAAAAATCAAGTTGAACTTTGCGCCTGTCAAATAGAAATCTACTAGGAAAGAGAGCTGTACATGGTGAGAGTCAAGTCCGGGCCCCAGGAACATCCAGGAGGGCAGTTTCAGGTATTGCCGCGCTGCCTGGGATGCGCCAAGCGAACGCTCCCATGTGAGTGCCGACCCGGCGGGCAGCCGGGCGTCCCATGTGCTGCCCGAACCCGCTGCAGTCACAGCAGGGCTGGGAAACGCCTCTCGATGCTCCCTGGAGCACTGGGGCTGTGCATGCCAGCCCCGGGGCCGAGCCGGCTGCGCTCTCCTGCCCGTGGGCACCAGCACCGCTCCAGCCTAGGGCCCTGTGGAACCGGCACTGCAGGCTCGGAGACGGCATGGGCTGACAGAGCCGCTCCGCAGCCCTCCAGGGCGGGTCACCCCACTGTGGTGCATCCCAACACCCCGCCCGAGGCCGGCTCATCCCCGGGGGCCGGCTGTCGGCAGGGCTGCGGAGCGGGGATGGACAGTGCTGGGGC
>VZRZ01001874.1:86521-216772 GCA_013398175.1 Climacteris rufus | reverse complement strand
CCATCGAGCCCGGGGAGGATGTGGAGGCTGTCCCGGTCCTTTCCCAGCAAGGTGGGAGTTGGGGGCGGCTGCGGTGTGTCCCCCCCAGCCCCGGGGAGGGAATGGGCGCTGTCACGGGGTCTTTTCATCCCAGGGAGGATCTGGGCGATTGCCTCAGCCCCCCCTCCATTCCAGGAGGATTTGGGAACTCCGTTCCCCCCCGGCCGGGGAGCACCTAGGGCTGTCCCGCTCCCCTTCCAGCCCTGGTACCCGTTCCCTGACCTGCCCCACAAGCCGGGCACCCTGCAGCATCCCCGAGCATTGCAGGGCTTCTCCCTCTGCTTCCAAGCCTGCTGGGTTCCCATCACCATCGCGGGGGGCTGCCCAGGGCTGGGGGGCTCAGGGTGCTGTGGGGATGCCCTGGGGCATCACAAGCCCCTGGTCATGGAGGGTGGTGTTGGCTGGGCACGGGATTTCTGGATGCTGGAGCAATGGGACCGGGACTGCTGTGTTCAGAGCCAGATGCAGCAGCAGCTGGACCCTCTTTGGGTGCCTGAATACCCCCATGGACCTGAGCTGGGGGTCACAGTAAGTAAACCCCGTCCTGGGCACACAGAATGGGCTGGAACCTTAAAGCCCATCCAGTGCCACCTCCTGCCCTGGGCAGGGACACCTTCCACTGTCTCAGGTTGCCCAAGCCCCGTCCAACCTGACCTTGGACAGTTCCAGGGACGGGAGTCTCACAGGTCTTGATTTTTCTCCTCCTCCCTGTCCTTACCTCCCATCCTGCCCTTTTCCTCAAAGGATTTCCCCACTTACTGGGATTCCTTTCCCCAGAAGCCCTCCTGAATTTTACAGGAGTAAAATTGTGGGTGCTGCTGTGTCTGGGTGCTCCTCAGCACCTTTGCTGCACCCTAGAAATTGGGCAAAGTCTGTATTTAAAGTGACAGTGTCTAGCAGAAGCCAGGGAAATCAGGGACGCTTGTGGAAATGGACCTGGGAATATTCCAGGGAACCATGCTGTCAAATATCTAAGTGTGGGGCAGCACCCACGGGGGTTGGCAGGGAGAGCCAGGGGTGCCGTGGGTCGTGCTGAGCCAGCACTGCAGCACTCCCGGGGGAGCTCCTCTCTCCCAAAATAGCCCTTCGGAGCCCATTTATCAAATTTATTGCTCGATTTAAGGCACTCTGGGAAACAAGGCAGCTGGTGGGCGAGGTCAGGCCAGGTGAATGGGTGCTGGCAGCTCAGCCACGGGCTGTGGAGATCCCGGCACCTCTCAGTCCTCCAGGCTCCTTGGAGAGGAGGCAGGCACCTTCCCTCCTGCTCCAAAGCCATAAAACACCACTGGTGAGTGATATCAGAGGTTATGGGAGAGCATGAGGGGCTCTGCAGCTGAACCCTTTGACTCTGAGGGGTGGAGATGCTCCGGGCTTGGGGGGATGTGTGTTCCAGAGCTGCTCTGGGGCAGGCTGACTTTGGGGACGTGGGGGTCGTGCCTGGTGGCACCGTGGTGACCTCCCTGCCTGCTGCAAACACCCTGCCCTTCCCCCGGGATGAGGGGTGTTGGAGTCCCAGCACCCAGCTCAGCAGAGCTGTGAGCCTTGGGGAGCCAGGGCTGTGCCAGCGTTTCCAGCAGATCCTGAGGTCCAGCATTGACCACCAAGCTGATGTTCTTCATTGCCAGGGGTCACGCTGGAACCTGAGGCCCCTCAAACACGCTGTGTACAGACCTTCAAACCCCGATGGACTTGGAACGCTGGCCCCACCTGCAGAGCTGCCCCAGCCCTGGGGCCAACAGGAGGAGGACGTGGAGCTGCTGGAGAGAGCCCAGAGGGGGAATGGCTTCAAACTGACAGAGAGAAGGTTTAGATCATATATTGGGAAGGAATTGTTCCCTGTGAGGGTGGGAGGCCCTGGCACAGGGTGCCCAGAGAGGCTGTGGCTGCCCCTGGATCCCTGGCAGTGTCCAAGACCAGGCTGGACACTGCTGGGAGCACCTGGGACAGGGGAAGTTGTCCCTGCCAACACTGCAGCATTTGAACCCAGCCATTAACCTTTGCCCAGCAAGCACTGGCAGCAGCATCCCTTTCAAATTACACCTGTGACACTGGAATTGCTCATTTCCCTGCAGGAGCACGCTTGGAGAAATGCTGGAAAATAAGGAATAATTTTTTCGACATTTCCCATTTGAAACTGTTGGGAGTGACATTCTTTTCACTTACAAAAGTCCTTTCACCTGCCTTTGCAAAGGGTTTGGCACTGCAGTCCTGTTTTAGGCTTTGCCTCATCCCAGATGATTTCTTTCCCTCCTTTGCTCCCCTTGGGATTGCAAAAGGTTCTGTAAAAATCTGCTTTTAAGCCAAGGTGGGAGATTTCCCAGGGCAGGGAATGGAGGCCAAGTCCCAGACTTTGTGTCCTGCTCCAGGGATGGCGCTGGGGCTGGAGGCCAGGCTGGGACCTCCTGCTCCCACCTTGTTTCCCTGTGACCTGGCAGAAATGGCCTTCCCCAGCATCATCAGCCGAGAACTGGGGAATAAAGGCCAGGTGAGAGGGGCAGAACGAGCAAGCAGGGGACAGCAGGTGCCTGAGGGTTGTGCCTGCAGGGAGAGCTCAGCCCTGGGACCAGCAGGGATGGGCTGGCTCAGTCTGGCACCAGCAGTGCCCCTGGGCTGCACCCCCGATGGGTTCCCGGGGTGGGACCGGGCACGGCCCAGCTCCCTGGTGCCTCTTTTAGGGTGGTGTGGAAGGTTTTGCACTTAAACCTGACAGACTCGCCAGTGCAGCTGGGGGGGCAGGGCCAGGGCTGCTCCTGCCGTCCTGCAGAGCCATGCAGGGAAGGACAGGGCAGTGCAGGCAGCGAGTCAGGACCCCCTGCATGACCTGGAATCATCAGGGTGGTTTTTCAGCCCAAGCAAGTGGAACCCTGCAGTGCTGGGCTGTGCTGTCTTCCCTGGGCACGTGGGCTCGGTGCTTTGGGTGCCCACAGCCAGCCCTGGCTCTGCTGTGGCTGAGGCCCAGCAGAGAAAATGCCACAGCAGCCCATCAGGGCACCAGAAACCACTCCTGGAAAAGCCACAAGATGCAGAGGGAAGAGAGGGCCCCTCTGCAGTGTCAGGGCTGGGGTACGGAGGCAGCGGGGCAGCGGAGCCCACGTTGTGTTTAACTGCTCTGTTTAAACCACGACATCTGAAGGAGAGAGCACCTTGCCCCAGCTGCCTGCAGAGCCCAGGGTGTGCTGGTAATGCTCTATAAATACATTGGCAGTAAATAATGAATGACCTGGCTGGGCATTAAAGTGTAAACAGGAGGTGAAGGGCTCTCTCCCATTACCGCTCCCCCGAGAGCCACGCGCATCCCTCTCTCGCGTCGGGCTCACTGCTGCTCCAGCTGCAGAGCCCTTAGTCACAGCACTGACAGGATCATAGATCAGTGGCTCCAGGGTGGGGGAAAACAAGCCAAAAATAGTTGGGAGGGCAGAGTCTTCCTCCCAGTGGTAGGCTGGATTCGCCTACCTCAGCGTTTTGCCCGTGATGCTCCTCTGCCTGCACGGGGCTGACCCTCCCAAGGAGCCAGAGTCCTCTCGTGGCACTCTCCATCCCCAGCAAGCTTGGGAGTGTCCCTGATGTGGCAGCTTTTGTGCCCTTGGATGTAGCTGGGCTGGTGAGCTGTGCCAGCCGGGTATGGCACCACAAGTCACTGCCCCAGCACTGAGGGGGTCCATTCCCAACTTGGGGGGAGAATTGTCCCCACCACTGCCGTGACCGTGCCCATGAATGGGCCCAAGGGGGCCATGGACACCCCCTGAGGTGCAGAGAGAAAAGGAATTGAGTGGACTCATGGATGTGGCACGGGATCCTTTGGGGAGGAGGCACTTGTGCTGAGAGGCTGCAGGAGGGGTCACAGACATTCAGCCAGTGTTTGCACACAGGGGGGTCCTGTGCTGCTTCCAAAGGGTCCTCACACCCCCAGAGAAGAGCAAACCCTCCTGGCAGCAGCTGTGGGTGCCACATCCTGGGGTGCAGAGTCGGGATGGTGCGGAGAGCAGGGCTCTGCTGGCCCCGAGCCCCTCTCGCCCCACAGCCCCGCTCTGCCAGCGCTGCCATCCATTCCCACCCTGCAAACAGCTCTGAGCGCCTCTGCCCAGCAGGGAGGACAGGCCTGGGCTCTTCATCTGCTCAGCAGGGAGGACAGGCTTGAGCTCTTGCTCTGCCCAGCTCTCAGGACAGCCTCTGGCCAAGCCACGGAGGTGGAGTGGGAGCTGTGCCAGCTCGGCTGGGCCAGGGAGCAGCAGAGCCTGAGTGTCATGCTCTGCTGGGGCTCCTTCCCCTGCCAGGGGCTCTGGCACTGAGCCTGGGCAGCCAGCGTGGCCAGGGCAGCCCTGGGGCCAGGCTGGGCTTGGCACGGGACTCAGGGATGGCCCCGAGGTTTCCCCTTTGCAAGGGGGGATGCTCAGGACCTGGCTGCTGCTGGGGCTGCTGCCCTGGACGTGCTCATAGGTTCTCCTCCTCTGCTCTGCCCTTGTGAGAGCCTGCATGCAGTCCTGTGCACAGGTCTCCTGCCTCCAGCACAAGAATAAGGACGTGGAAATTTTGGAGCAAGTCCAGAGGAGGCCATGGAGCTGATAATGGAAGGGGAGCCAGGCTGGGAGGGCTGGGAATGTTCAGCCTGGAGAACGTTGTTTGGAGACCTCAGAGCCCCTTCCAGGGCCTGAAGGGAAGCTGGGGAGGGACTCTCCATCATCTGGAGTGACAGCACAAAGAGGGATTCCTTCCCACTGCCAGAGGGCAGGATTGGATGGGATATTGGGAAGGAATTGTTCCCTGGAAGTGCGCAAGGCCAGGTTGGAGAGGGCTTGGAGCACCTTGGGACAGTGGAAGGTGTCCCTGCCCATGGCAGGGGTGGGAATGGATGTGATTTAGGGTCCCTCCCTACCCAAACCAGTCTGGGATTCTGTCATTTGTGTATTTGAGCTGCTCAAGGCAGAGGAGAAACATCCCCATAAAATTTCACGTGCGTTTATCTCCTGGATCTCTCCCAGCCATCAGCAAAACCAGGACCAGTCTGTGATGGAGAGAGTGTGTGTGTTGGGTAAGGCAGCCTAGGCCATGAACACACACTGCAGGAGGACAGTAAAGGGGATTGCTGGAGTGCAGGAACAGGCACCTCTGCCCATCACTGATTCCCCCTGTCCCACCCTCCTCCCTAAGCCCTCCAGGCCTGTCTATCCCTGCATCCCTTTGCAGAGCAGTTGTGTGCTGCTTTCCAGGGTGACAAACCCCTTTGCAGAGCATGAGGAGTGGCTTGGGAACCACGTTAATGGTGTGAGGAGGGTGAGCAGGATGGTGCTGGGAAGAGCTGACCTCCCCCCAGAGCTGCCCGGGGCTGAGCTTTATTCCCAGTGGTGGCTGAGGCAAAGCTGCTTGAGCATCCCAAATTCTGCAGTGAAGGGGAAGCCGGGGGAGTGGTGCAGGCAGAGCAGGCAGCTGGTGGGCTGCTGAGCTCCCTGCACAGCTCCAGCCTCTGCTTCCCTGGGCATCCTTCCCTGCCAGCCAGCTGAGCTCCTGCTTCTCCACCGAGCCACGGAAAAAGATCAATTTCCCAAGGGAAAAAAGATCAATTTCCCAAGGAAAAAAAAGATCCATTTCCCAAGGGAAAAAAGATCCATTTCCCATGGGGAAAAAAAGATCCATTTCCCAAGCATGGAGCTGTGGGAGGGTCCCAATCACTCCCCCTGGAGCTGCCAATTCATAATGGAGCCATGACGGCTCACAGCTCACCTGGGGCACCTGGGGAATGTGGAACCAACCCTCACCCAACACAGGCACCCCGAGCTGGAGCTCTGGAGCCCTGGGTTTGCTGCCTGAAGGCAGAGCCGAGCTCAGAGCTCCTCCTGTGGGCACGGCGAGGGCAGGACGCAGAATTCCTCAGGGAATTTCTGTCCTCCAGCTGCTGAAACGCTGTGCTCGGACCTGGTTTTGCATTATTCAGGTGATACAAATCATCTCCTGAGTCTAGAGGGGAAAGAAAGGGCAGCCCTGTCCCTGCCGAGGCTCCTTTTTGCAGAAGGTGCCTGGGGTGACCCTCCCTGGTACCAGGGACACGTGGACACAAGGAGAACGCAGGGTAAGAGCTCTGCAAAGAAGAGCACGAGACCTGGGTGTCCCACGGTCCCAGAAACCCTAAATGACAGCTCAGTCTGTGTTCCTCCCCTCCAGCACTTTCCTGGTGTTTGGCTCTGCACCCTGATGTGTGTGCAGCACCCAGCAGGGCTGGGCTCGCCAGGGGAGGTTTATGGGGAATTCTTCCTGAATTCCTGAAAAATTCCACCCCCCCCTCCACACTGGTGACGATTTCTGAGCAGGGAGTGTCAGCAGAGCTCATTGCAGCATTCCCAGCTGCTGCCTGCAGAAGGGATGCTCCGGGGAGAAGCAAGGCCAGTGCTCAGCAAGGCCATAAATAACTGTGTGTGCCTTGCACCTTCCCTTCTGTAGGGCTGCAAATGCCCTGCTGGGCAGCACCGTGCACCACTGAGGGCTGCACAGCACCAGGGTTTGGCTGGGCACTGCTGCCTGCATCAGCAGCACAAACCCAGGGAGAAAAATGAATCCCACTGTCTTTTATGAACCACGGCAATCTGCTGGCTCAGAGTGCACTTTGGGAGAGCCACAAATGAAATCCTAGCAGGACTCAGCCCAGGATAGCCCAGCAATGCCCAGCAATGCTCTCTCAGGTGCCTCAGTGCTGCCCAAAAGGATGGCTGGGGCCCTGGGCTGGGCACAGGGTGGCTGCAGCAGAGCTCTGGGGGGGCTGTGGGGTGGAAACAACGACTCCTGCACCAGAAACCTGCCCAGCCCTCGTGTCCATCCCACCAGCATCCCTGGGGACACGGCCCTGGTGGTGTTTGTGCCTGGCACCAGCGCTGCTCCAGCTGTGTGCTGGTTCTTGTTTACTGCTCTGGAGCCTGCACACCATTAGGGGAAGCAGATGGCTCCTAATTGGCAGTGCCAGCTTACTTCCTGCTCTCCAGATAAACCATTACATTCAGGCTTACAGCAAACTTCATACAAGTTAGGAGGCTGCTTGCAATTATTTCAAAATCTAGACGGATTTAGGGGCCTGGATTAAGGCTCTGTTTACTGTAAAGGAGGAAAAATGCCTGCTCTGTGCTGTAAGGCTGAGCAGCAAAGGGTTGAAGTGCTAGAGATGGGATGAGCAAAATCCTCAGGCTCTGGTGAGCAAAGCTTTGGGGAAAAGCCACAGGTCATGGACTTTGGCCAGGTTTCTGTGTGGGAGTCGGGGTGTGATGGGGCTGCTGAGGGCCCCAGCTCCCTCTGGGACACACTGACACCAGCAGGACACTGGAGACCCACGGGCAGTGAAGATGTGGGGGCAGCCAGGGAAGGGTTCAGAGCTGATCCAAGCGATGGGATAATTTCAACCGGAGCTGAACACAGCTCAGCTGAGTGGGCTGAGCACTTCTTTGGCTCTGTTGGTGCTGCCCTGGCTGCTGGTGTCCCAGTTTGTGCCCAGCCTGTCCCAGTGTTGGCCCACAGGGGCTGCAGTGCAGGGAAGTGGCTGATGCCCTTCTGAGCACTGCCCAGGGAAGGTGGTGAAACCCCAGGCGTGGGCACTGAGTCTCTGATAATTCCCTAGCAACCTAGGGAAGTATTGATTGTGCCAAGCAGCACACTCATGCTTCATCTCAGAGTGAAAAATTCGGTGCTGCCACGCAGTAAATTCAGCAAAGCATTCCCAATTAATGCACAGCTCTGGCTGTGCCTTTTGGAGGGGCTGCCAGCGCTGATGGATGATTGGAATTCTGCTAACTGCTTTAAGGAGCAAATTAAGGAGCAAGGGGAAATATCTGTGCTTTGGGCATGGAAGAACAGCCTCAGCAGGAAGCTGCAGGAGCACAGCAGCCTGGACAGGCCTTGCAGCTGCCTCTGAAGGAGCTCCCTCTTCATCCCCATGGAAAAGGAGCAACATCTGTGGGCACAAAGGGTCCATTCCTGCTCCCACAGAGGGATTTTAGTGGATGGAAGAGAAAGCTGGAGGTGCAGCAGACCTTAGAGCAGCAGCTGAATGCCTTGGACAGCAAGTGGCTCAAGGAAAGGTTGCCTGTGACACAAATAGCAAACACCAGCACCCACACCCTCGGGAGGGCTCGTGGTCCCCTCTTGGCAGCCAGGAGAGGAAGGCAGGTGGAGCAGCTGCTGAGGAGGAGGAGGGAAAGAGCAAGATCCCTTCAGAAAACCCCTCTGGGAGAGGGGAGATGGCCAGGACTGTGCAGAGCAGGATGCCAAGGGCTGGGCAGGGGCAGAGGTGCCTTGTTTGCAGCTGGGTCAGGCACAGAGAACTTTCCCAGCCCATTCTCCTGTGCCCCAGCTCTCCTTGAGGAACTCTCCCAGCTCAGCCAGGAGCTGCAGGCAGAGGAGTAAAGGCTGCAGACTGGGAGTGGGAATTTAGGCTGGGTATTAGGAAGAAACTCTCTCCTGTGAGGGTGGTGAGGTTCAGGAACAGGCTGCTCAGGGGGCTGAGAACCCTGTGAGTGTCCAGGGCCAGGCTGGGTGAGGTTGGGTCACCCTGGTGTGGTGGGAGCTGTCCCTGCTCTGCAGCACCGACCAGGGGCTCACCCCCTGTTCCTGTGTCCCAGAGGCTTTGCTGCTGTTCCCATTCCAGGCTGACAGTGGGCACAGCCAGCTGCAGGGCACATCCAGGGGGGAGGCTGACCCTGGCACGGTGAGATGGCTCTGCAGGGAGAGCAGAAACTCCCGGTGGCACTGCAGGGCAGGCACAGAAAAGGCTCTGAGAGCCCAGCAAAACCAAGGGGCACCAAGGCATGAATAAGCAACTGGAGGGGAGGGGAAGGTCTGCCTGTCATAAAGAGGGCTGAGTAAGAAGGCAGCAATCCCCTGGGGGACTGAAAGTGCTGCATTACCCCAGGGACTGAGCTGTGTGTGGCTGGAAAGTGCCACCATCCCAAGCATGGCTCCCCAGTGCTCCCCCGGGCACAGCCCCCTGCCCTGGCTCTGGGGGTGCAGAGATGCAAACCCCCTGGGCAGCATGGAAGGAACAGAGCCCTCTGCACAGAGCATCCTCCAGGCAGGGCAGGAGCTGCTGTGGTGGCCCCTTTGCCACTGCCTGGGTTGGGGTTGGAAGGGACCCTAAAAATCATCCATCCCACCCCTGCCATGGCAGGGACACCTCCCACTGCCCCAGGGGGCTCCAAGCCCCGTCCAGCCTGGCCTTGGGCACTGCTAGGGATCCAGGGGCAGCCACAGCTTCTCTGGGAATTCCAGCCCAGCTCCTCCCCACCCTCCCAGCCAGGAATTCCTTCCCAATATCCCACCTAAATCTCCCCTTTTCTAAAGTGAAGCCATTCCCTGTGTCCTGTCCCTCCAGCTCTTGTCCCCAGTCCCTCTCCAGCTCTCCTGGAGCCCCCTTGGGTACTGGATGGGGCTCTGGAGCCTTCTCCTCTCCAGGAGACCCCCCCAGCTCTCCCAGGTACCCAAGGCAGAGACAGTGAGGGGAAAGGAGAAGCAGGTAAGGGGATTGAAAGAATTTACAGCTCCTGCACAAGAAAAACCCCTTTGGGGTCAGGAGAGGGAAATGAGGGGATGCTTGCTGCTGGTGCTGGGGGAAGGTGCCCCTGCTGCCAGGCACTGCAGGGTTAAACAGCTGCCCTGGCTCCTGGCACAGCAGTGTGATCTGGCTGGGGAAAGCTGAACTTGTACAGCCTGAACATCACACACAGCCTGACATTCTGGAGCCCCAGCGCTCCCCTGGCATGGCCCTGGGTAAATACCACTGCTGGCAAAGTCTGCTGACCTCTGGAAACTCAGAGGTGCAGCATTCACTCACAGGAGGACTGTGAGCCTCATCCCATGCAGCAAAAGGCCCCAGTTGTGGCCACCACACACTGAGCAGCAGAAGCGTCCCAGGGAATACTGCAGTGCCTGCAGGGCAGCCCCTGAGGGCTCCAGCAGCAGCAGCACCCTGAGCTGTGGCTGTGCAGAACGTGTCAGCAGCAGGGAGCAGCTGGGAAAGTGCTTCAGCATCAGCAAAAGGGAATAAAACTGCCCAGTGCCTGGTGTGCACAGAGACACAAAGCGTGCCCCAGCTGCTGGGCACTTCTTTGTTACCAGCCACCACTTGCTAAATGAATTTCCCTCATTCTCTGGCAGGAGCTGACTGCACCTTCGTTATCTTTGCTCTGACATGGCATCATTGCCAAGTTATTTCTTGCTCTGTGTCCAGGGAGCCCTGGCCCCTCCCTGGCTGTGCCACTCACACAGCAGAGGGGCTGCTCACCATGGACCCCAGTGAGGGGCACAGCACCAATTCCTGACAGGTGCATTAGGGATATCGTGGAGGATGCAAAGGTTTAACTCTTACTGGCAGAAAATGTGAACAGAGGGAAAAAAACCCCCACTTTTGGTTTGTCTTTATACCTGCAGGAGTTTGGGCAATAGAAACAGGAGTGTCCAGGTGGGCATCTCCTCACAGGGCCATCCCTTGGCACTGTGGCTCAGGTGCACAGCCCACAGCATCCTCCTTTCCATGGGAAAAGGCTGTTGTGGCTCAGGGGTACCACAGCAGCCACTCTGCCTTTCCAAGGGCTTGAAAATCTTCGTGTGCCAGTTCCTGAGTCCATCCTCAGCTCCTGGGTCACCATTTCTGCTTGGCCACCCCAGCCCTGGCCTCTGCAACTCCCTGGAGGTGGTGTGGATGTCCGTGCTGGCTGCAGCCCTCCCCAGCAGGATTTTGGGAAGGAACCAGCTCTGTTCAGCCAGGCAGAGCGTGCACCTCGGGGTGGGAGTCCTGTCCCCTCAGTTCTGCTCCTCTGGACTCCAACATTAATCACACCCTGAGCAGCTGCTGCAGGGTTGGTTTTAAATCTGCCCAGACAGCTCTGGCTCTGCAGAGAGTTCATTAACCACGAGCACTTTGTGTCCTGAGAGAGAATTAAATGAGTTAACACATCTTAACGAGGAACCTGAGTGCTGGAAATGGCAATGGCAGTGAGCACCGTGGGGTTGGTGCACGGAGGGGACTCGTGGGAAGTGCCCAGAGCTCTGGCTCCTGCTGGGGAGTGTCCCTGCAATGGGGATGATGTACAGAGCTCCACCTGCACAGGGCTGGGAGAGAATCAGGGAGTCACAGACTGCTTTGGGTGGGAGGGACCTTAAAAGTCACCCAGTGCCACCCCTGCCATGGGCAAGGACACCTTCCCCTGTCCCAGGTGCTCCAAGCCCCGTCTAACCTGGCCTTGGGCACTGCCAGAGATGGGGCAGCCTCAGCTTCTCTGGGCACCCTGTGCCAGCGCCTCCCCACCCTTCCAGGGGACAATTCCTGCCCAATATCCCCTCCAACCATGCCTCCTGGCAGTGGGAAGCCCTGGGATCCCACATCCAAAGGGATTTGCTACAGGCACTGGGGTGGAGGAGTTAAATGTGTGCTGGGTGCTGCTAATGGAAACCAGGGCAGGAGGGAGATGGGCACAGGGTGGCCAGGGACTGCAAATGCAAGCTGGAAAAATCACTCTGAACTTAGGGATGGCCACAGAAGCAGGACTGTCCCCTTGGCAGGCCATTAACACTCAAGATATTTGATGTGACTTTGCTCCTATATTTAATGTAGAGTCAACAAAGCTTGGCAAGGAAGATGCTGGGCTTGGAGCATCTTGGTGACNGGGCTGAGGGGATGGGGCTGGGAGGGGATGGGGAGGGATTACAACTTTTGCACCTTGGCTGTGAGGTCAGCCCCAAAGGGCAGCTCTCTGCCAGCAGCCTGGCCCAACCAAGCAGTTAATTGGCTTTCCACGTTGTAAAGTGGCCCCTTGGAGTTAAAATCCCCCCCCCGGGAGGGTTTTCCCCCAGTGCCCTCCCTCTGGATGGGATCCAGGGAATTAAGCTCAGGGTTTGGCTGTGATCAGCCTTCCCTCTGCTTTGCAGAACAGCACAGGCGTGTGAGAGGGCTCTTACTCTTGGTTTAGCAGAAAAGTGGCATTAAGAAAAGCAAAGCAGTGAAAAGAAGCCTTGGAATGGCAATTTCTCATGTTTCGGATGTCTCTATATCCGGGGGCTGGTAAATATTCACATTTCCCTTGGTAGAAGGGAAAGAACTGTGAGGGGAAGCAGGGCTGCTTTGAGGTGAAGTACAAATCTCAATAAACCCTAATCAGCTGCTCAGGAATGGACACAGGGCAGGGGGAGTTGGCAGATAAAGCATCAGCTGCTGAAAGAAGCCCTGGGCAGCTCCTCCTGGCTGGATCAGGAGGATTGGGGAGCCCTTTGTGTTCATGTGTGGCTGAGGCAGGCGAGTGCAGGAGCTCGGGGGTTGTGCTCTCCCATCGGATTAAACCCGGATTTATGGCCTGGGAGATCACACTGAAACGTACCTGTGGTGGAAAAGCCTGGGTTTCATTCTGAGCCCTGCCTCTGCCCTGCCAGCCGGGCACTCAGTCAAGAAAATAGAAAAGAAAAGAGGCTGGTGGAACAGAAATTCTCATTTTCCTTCAGGCCAGCCCAAATAATGAATCCACAACCAATTAAACCTCCCACTCATACCTATTCCACAAACCACAGCCCCGTGGAAAGCCCAGCTGAGCTCTGCATCCCTCTCACTCAGAAGCAGCTCCTATGGGAGGCATTTTCCTGGGTTTTTGTGATTTCATTCCGGGCATTTACCTGTTCTGAGTACCCCAGCTCATCTGCTCTGGCTGCCTTTGCAAGCACCCAGCATTATTCACACACTGCTTCCTCCCAAGCATCGATTAGTGTGATCACCCTTGCAATCGTTATTCTTGCAGAGACCAGAAGCTTTTAGCCCGATTTGTTTGGTTTTTAAATGTTAGAAGCAGTGGAGTTTGCACACACAGAGAGGGAGAGGGTGACAGAAATGACCCGTCCTGATGTGCAAGGCAGGAGCTGGAAGTCAATGGAGAAACTCCCAGGTTCAGAGCAAGGGCCGTGGGTGAGAAGAGGACAGGAAAGGAGAACTGGGGGGAACATCTCACCCAGACACAGAGAAGTTCCTTGCAGTGCAGTGCTGCCTCTGCCAGGAAACCCCCTGGCCCTTCCAGAAGGATCTTCATGTTCCCTGCACTTCACGAGGGATTTTCCTGGTGACAAATCATTGGGCAGTTTGCACCCCGGGGACAGCAAGGCTCTGCCCCGAGGTGCCAGAAGGGCTGCAGAGCATTGGGTGGCTGAGCTGCAGCCCCGGAGCAGCAGCTGGGGCCA
Source organism: Climacteris rufus (assembly GCA_013398175.1). Taxonomy (NCBI): domain Eukaryota; kingdom Metazoa; phylum Chordata; class Aves; order Passeriformes; family Climacteridae; genus Climacteris; species Climacteris rufus. Next base: position 203,548 of record VZRZ01001874.1, on the reverse strand, counting down.
GATGTGGGTGCACAGCCAGGACAGATGTGGGTGCCCAGCCAGGGCAGATGTGGGTGCACAGCCAGGACAGATGTGGGTGCCCAGCCAGGGCAGATGTGGGTGCACAGCCAGGACAGATGTGGGTGCCCAGCCAGGGCAGATGTGGGTGCACAGCCAGGACAGATGTGGGTGCCCAGCCAGGGCAGATGTGGGTGCACAGCCAGGACAGATGTGGGTGCCCAGCCAGGGCAGATGTGGGTGCACAGCCAGGACAGATGTGGGTGCCCAGCCAGGGCAGATGTGGGTGCACAGCCAGGACAGATGTGGGTGCCCAGCCAGGGCAGATGTGGGTGCACAGCCAGGACAGATGTGGGTGCCCAGCCAGGGCAGATGTGGGTGCACAGCCAGGACAGATGTGGGTGCCCAGCCAGGGCAGATGTGGGTGCACAGCCAGGACAGATGTGGGTGCCCAGCCAGGGCAGATGTGGGTGCACAGCCAGGACAGATGTGGGTGCCCAGCCAGGGCAGATGTGGGTGCACAGCCAGGACAGATGTGGGTGCCCAGCCAGGGCAGATGTGGGTGCACAGCCAGGACAGATGTGGGTGCCCAGCCAGGGCAGATGTGGGTGCACAGCCAGGACAGATGTGGGTGCCCAGCCAGGGCAGATGTGGGTGCACAGCCAGGACAGATGTGGGTGCCCAGCCAGGGCAGATGTGGGTGCACAGCCAGGACAGATGTGGGAGCCCAGACAGGGCAGATATGTGTCACAGTAACGACACGAAAGAAGGAGACAGAAACCTCTGGAGAGTGAAGGAACAAGTTCTGGGCTTCCCCGCCCATCTTTATTATATATGTGCCTCATAATTCACTGTGTATTGGAGGAGACAAAGGAGCCTCCCCTCAATCACACTGGTCAAAGGAAAGGTCCATCAAACTTCTGTGCCCAGGAGAAAGGAATGTAAATAAAAAGATACCGTTACAATAACATGGCTATGTTTACAAAGAATGTGTGAGAACTAGTTACAAAAGAAGGATACCATCCAGAACTGCAGAAGTCAGGGCAACAGATGTGGGTGCTCAGCCAGGGCTGGGTGTTCAGGGATGTTCTCTGTTCCCTGCTGGCCATTCGGGCTCCCACAGGGCAGGGGAGGAAGGGAAAGAGACCTCCAGGAACAGTGAAGGGAACAAAGAACCCTGGCAAGGGAGTGTTCGGGCCAGGAGTCAGCCTAGGAACAGGGGCAAGGAGAAAAACCCACACGGCTTTGGAAATGGGGGAAGGAGCTGTGCCTGGCAGGAGAAGGGGAGCTGGCTGGGCTGGGGGAAGCAGGCAGGGATCCCAGGGAAGCAGGAGGAGATCCCAGGGAAGAGCTCCCACAAGTGCTGTGAGCCTGTCTGTGTGGATGAGGAAGATTTTAGGTGATTTTTTGGAAGGACTGGATCACCATGAGAAGAAAGACCCCGTTCCCCCTGCCTGAGCACTGGGGCTGTGCAGGCAACAGGTGCTGCAAACCTGCCCCGTGGAACTCTGGCTCCAAGCTCGGAGTGAGGAATTCACTGCACCCCAAATTCCCCAGTCCTGGGCTCGTTTCCACAGGCAGGACCCAAAGCAATGGATCTGGGCCTCAGAAGATGGAAATTAAACTTGTAGACTGCTCCTTTCTCTTTTTTTTTTTGAAAGTTTCTCTCTCCCAATCTTTAATCAAATGCTTCTTCAGCTTTTTATACCGTCCCTATCCAACAGCCCATGTGTAGAACAAAATTTCCCTCATTTCCAGCTTAATATTTTTTCCTGTGAGTGGCAAAATGTTCCTGTCTGAAAAATGTTTAATAAATTTCCCTCTGTCTCTTGCTTTTATTAGCTGTGCTTTCCTATTCCTGACGAAGCTCTCTGCCATTCCCATGTTCCAGAGCCCACTAAATTATTCAGCCCATTTATTTCTGACTTGGGCTATTGTTCTGCTCTGCCAGCGTGTGCCAGGCAGATGGGAATGGAGGAGTTTTCTTCCTCCAGGGGGGGAGCAAAACCCCAGTCAGAGAAATGTCACCCTGCATTTGGGGACTTGCCCAGGATACCTGTGGGAAAAGCTCGTCCAGGACATCTCTTCCAGCCCAGGGCCAACAGCAGGAGGACGTGGAGCTGCTGGAGAGAGCCCAGAGCAGCCACGGAGCTGCCCCAGGGCTGGAGCCCCTCTGCTCTGGAGCCGGGCTGGGAGAGCTAGGAGGGCTCCCCTGGAGAGGAGAAGGCTCCAGGGAGAGCTCAGAGCCCCTGGCAGGGCCTAAAGGGGCTCCAGGAGAGCTGGAGAGGGACTGGGGACAAGGGCTGGAGAGACAGGACACAGGGAATGGCTTCTCACTGCCAGAGGGCAGGGTTGGATGGGATATTGGGCAGGAATTGTTCCCTGGGAGGGTGGGGAGGGGCTGGCACAGGGTACCCAGAGAAGCTGTGGCTGCCCCTGGATCCCTGGCAGTGCCCAAGGCCAGGCTGGATGGGGCTGGGAGCAACCTGGGACAGGGGAAGGTGTCCCTGCCATGGCAGGGGTGGGATGGATGGGCTTTGAGGTCCTTGTCAACCCAAACCCTGCTGTGATGCCATGAACTCTGCCTTGTGCTGTGGGGAGATCCATCCTGGCCCAGTTCTGCATCCCTGGGATGCTGTACTTGCTCCAGCTGAGTGTCTGTCCCATCCCAGGGCTGGGCTGGGCAGTGTGGGGCTGTTCCTGGAAGGGAGAGCTGCCCACGTGCAGAACTGGGCTGTCCACACTGCCTTTCTGGCATTCATTTGCCAGAAAAGGATTGTTCCTCCAGGCAGGAAACAAATGGGTCCTATTTATGTCCCCACCAGCCTTAAAGCTGCCTGAAGGCTCTGCTTTATTGGAGAAAAGGGCTTTATTATTTTGGAAAGCAGGGCTTTGGAGAGGAGATCATTATCAGAATTTAAGGGCTGGATAGAGACTTACCCATTGCTCAAAGTCTGGTATTAAATGGGCTCGTGTTTGCTGATGTTTGTGCTTTCCACTTGCCAAAAAAAAAAAAAAGAAGAAAAGACCTTGATTTTATGAAGGATTTGAGGACAAAATAGGAAGTAATCCATGGGATTTTTAGCTTCCCTTTGATTTCCCAGCCTTTCAGTGGACACCCATTGCTGCCAGAGCAGCAGGAGCTGCTCCCTCTTGGTCTGAGCCCCTTCACTGCCTCTGCCTGCTCTGCTCCACTGCCTCCCCAGCATGGAAAGCCTGGCTCAGCTTGGCCTGGAAGGATGAATTTTTGGGGAACATTCTTGGAGGTCTCTCCCAGATTTTTTCCTCACTTTTCTGCATGAACTCAGTGCAGCCACCTCCTCGTGCTCTCCTCACTCCTTCCCTGGCTCAGCCCCGAGCTGAGGTGCATCCTGCAGTCCTGCCAGCCCCAGGGCTGGGAGCCCATGAGCAGAACTGCCTCCCTGGGGCTCCAGCCAGCTGCAGGTGCTGCTGCAGCCCTGGGCCCTCACCTGCCCACGGGAGCAGCACTTTGTCCATCCAACCTTTGCATACAACGGGGCTGGGTGCCCAGGGCTGCTCCTCAGCCCTGCAACAGCACAGACACCTGGAGAGCAGCTGGAGGTCTGTGCACCAGGGCTGCACGGCTCTGTGTGCTCATCAGGCATTCAGGGAGGTTGTTTCTGAACCTGAGCAGCTTCTTGTGTTTGTGTGATGCAGCGTTTGAGATAATAAATCCTCTGGGAGCAGGGCTGTGCTGCAGAATGCAGGGGGCTGGAGCAGCAGAGCTTGAATTACCAAGGTTTTTCCTGTTATTTGCAGAATTCAGCCTCGTGTTACCCTGGATGAGAGAGAAGCTCTCGGAATCGTAATTAAATGTCAGATACATTTAACAGAGTGTACATCTCTATTCCAAACTCCCTCTTCTATCTGGCTCCAGCAGAGCTGAGCTCAGGCTCTTCCCAGGCAGGGATGTTGGGGCAGTTTGTGTTTGGCACAGCCAGGCCTGGTGCCTGCACCCAGCTCGGGGGGCAGCGAGGGGGGCTCAGGCAGCACCCTGGGATGTCTGTTTGCAGCATGGAATAAGACCTGTGAGCCATAAAGCACCACAACATCTGCACTGGGGGGTGTCAGTGGGCAGTGGAACATGAGGGTCTGTGGGTCACCGTGGTGGGAGTGTTCTCCCCCCAAAAAAGCACCTGTGTCCTGTCCTCAGAGAGGAGAGTTGGGGCTGGAGGGCACTGAACTGTGAGCCCTCCTGGACCAGTGCCTTCCCTGCTGGAAGCTGCTCAGACAGAGGAATGAGGGGCTCTTGCATTTCACAGAATCACAGAGTGACAGAGTGACAGAGTCACAGAGCCACAGAATCACAGAGTCACAGAGTCACAGAACCCCAGGCTGGGTCAGGCTGGAAGGGACCACAGGGGCTCATCTGGTGCCAGCTCTCTGCTCCCAGAGCACAGGGCACAGGGCTGTGGATATTCTGGAATATCCCCAGGGAGGAGGTTCCAGCCCCTCTCTGGTCTCTGCTCAGGGCTGGACAGTGCCCAGGGCAGAAGTTCTGCCTCCTGTGCAGGGGGAACTCCCTGGGCATCAGTCCCTGCCCGTTCCTCTGGGGCCATTGCTGGGCCCTGCTCTGAGCCCTCCCTGCACACAGGGACAGCCAGGGCTGAGGGCCCCTCTCAGCTGGGGCTCCTCTGGAGCTGAGCAGCCCCAGCTCCCTCAGCCTTTCCTGGGCAGGAGATGCTCCAGGCCCTTCAGCATCTTTGTCACCCTCCAGGAGCTCCTGTCCCTGCTGTGCTGAGGGGCCAGGGCTGAACACAACATCCTTGATCCAAACATGTGAGACCAGGCTTGCAGTGAGGCTCAGCAGGCGCTGGTTTCTGACAGGAAATCACTGGGCTGTTGCTCACAGGTAGTGACAGAGCTCAGCCATCACAAACCATCCCTTCCCACCTGCCAGTTTGTGTCTTCATTTCGGCTGTGAGTGCCCCCTTGGAGCTGCCAGCAGCTCCCACCATCTGCACAGGGCTGTGCTGCTCCCTGGCTGAGCCCTCCAGCATGGAGCTGCCACAGGAGCAAAGGCAGCAGCACAAAAGGGGAAGTGCCAGGTGTTCATTCCTGTTCAGGTGTTCATTCCTGTTCAGGTGTTCATTTCTGTTCAGGTGTTCATTCATGTTCAGGTGTTCATTTCTCCACAGGCTCTTGTGGGATGCCTGGAAATAAAGAGGGTGCTCCAAAGTGACCTGGGAGCAAAGGATGCTCAGTGTTGGGATCCATCCAGACTGGAGGATGAGTAGATTGAGAGCAGCCCTGCCAGGAAGGATTTGGGGGTGTTGGTGCTGAGAGGCTGCACAGCCCCGTGCCCTGGGCTGATCCCCCAGTGTGGGCAGCAGGGAGGGGGATTCTGCCCCTCTGCCCTGCCCAGATGAGACCCCCCCTGCAGAGCTGCCCCAGCCCTGGAGCCAACAGCAGGAGGTTATGTGGAGCTGCTGGAGAGAGCCCAGAGGAGCCATGGAGCTGCCCCAGGGCTGGAGCCCCTCTGCTCTGGAGCCAGGCTGGGAGAGCTGGGGGGGCTCACGTGGAGAGGAGAAGGCTCCAGGGAGAGCTCAGAGCCCCTGGCAGGGCCTAAAGGGGCTCCAGGAGAGCTGGAGAGGGACTGGGGACAAGGGCTGGAGGGACAGGACACAGGGAATGGCTTGGACATCAGACCTCATTCAACATGTGATGTTGGCATGGAATGGGCCATGGGCTCCTTCAACAAGCAACATTTCAAAGATTGGTTTAATTTCAAAAACTCACTGAAAAATCCCCAGAGCAGAGAGTTCTTGTAAAGTTGAAATGGAGCAGGCTTGTTTTCCCTTTTGGGACTTCTTCTGGGAGTTTTAATTTAAGCATGTAAGAATAGCTTAAAAAGTCCCACATCAGAGCAGAGGATTGTCCTCTTTAAATCACAACCAGAACAAGATCATTTGGCTTCCAGACAGAACTTTAGAGATTATTTTGAACAGGAAAAGCTACAGATCTGTAGAAATTCAGAGAAGTTTCTGTCCTCCTGTGGGGTTGGTATGAGCTGTGGGCTGGAGAGGAGCGAGGGGTGTTCCAGCATCAGCCATGATTTCCATGGATTGGGCTAGAGTCACTGCAGGGAGTGAATTCTCAGAGAAACCTCTGTGTCCTTCTGCCTTTCTGAAAGGCATCAAACAAGCAGCCAGCACTGCTGAGTGGCTTTGTCAGGGAGAAGAAGCCTTGGAGAGCAGGAACAGCCCCAGAGTTTATAAACTCAGTGCTGACCTCACTGCCTCACACGAGCTTGGAGGCTGAGTCAGGACAATAAATCTGCTGCATCTCCTGCAGGAAGGGAAAGGATTGCTCATCCCCCCGGGATGGAAGGGGCTTTATCCTGCAGCCTGGTGTGCTGCTGAATGGCAGGTGATGCCATGGGATGGGAAGGGATTCACACATCAGGGACCTGGCCGTGCAGGGGAGGCAGCTGTGGCACCTCCCCACCCTCAGAAAGGCAGCCAGGTGCTGCTGCATCATTGCTGGCCAAGGAGGGGGGGAAAGGAGCTGGACAAAAGGCCTTGGCTAAGATGTAGACATCATAGATGGGCTTGGAGAGATGAAATGGAGAGTGGGGAAAAGAGGGATTTCAATCCAGAAGGAGCAAACACAGGAGTGGACAAAGAGAAGACGAGCAGGATCTCCCTGGAGATGACCAGTGCAGGTCAAGGGAATGACATACTTCTGCACTGTTTGCAAAGGTTCCTGCCAGGACCTTGGGGAAGCTGCAGCTCCCCCAGCCTGGCAAAGCTGGGCTTGGACATCAGGAGCTTCCCAAGGAGCCCTTCCCAGGGCAGGGAGGCACAAGTAGGGTTCATTTTCTCCTTGACAGCAAGAAGAGCTTATTGATGATGGACAGCAGCTTAGTGGAGCCATGTTTGAACAGCTCTGTAGGAGCAGAAGTGGTTTGAAAGCCCTGAATGGAAGCCAGTCAGTTTTTATGGTTTTTTTAAAGCCTCATCAGGCTGTAAGCAGTTTGGCTTTGGTGCATGGCAGATGGCTCAGGAGATGTTTCTCTGCTCTATACATAGTAATTTTTGACCTAAATCTACTTTTGCCTCTTCTACAGAAAGCACATGCATTTTTGCTGGTGTGGGAGATTTCCAGAGCAATTCCAGGATAGATTTTCTGGGAAAGCAGTGGGGAAAGCCCAGTGCCATCCCCTGGCAGGACAAGGACCCATCCCAGAGGCCATGGCAGGTTCTCTGCAGTCGGGAGAACCAGCAGCTCCTCCCTCTCGAGGCCACGAGTGCAGCTGGGCCTGATTCACTGCACCCCTGGAGCCTCTTTCTGCAGCACCCCAGGGCTTGGGGAGCAAAATGAGCTTGGAGTTTGGCTCTCCAGGAACACAGCCATGGAATGGTTTGGCTTGGAAGGCACCTTAAAGCTCATCCAGTGCCACCCTTGCCCTGGGCAGGGACACCTCCCACTATCCTGGGGGCTCCAAGCCCTGTCCAGCCTGGCCTGGAACAATTCCTGAACGGAAGCTGCTTTGGCCCTGTGTGTGCAGCTCCGTGGGGATGTTGGTGGTGGGTGTGTCACTCTGTTGGTGATGGGTGTGTCACTGTTGGTGATGGGTGTGTCAGGATGGTGGTGGCAGGTGTGTCACTCTGTTGGTGGCAGCTCTGTCACTCGTGGTAGCAGCCGTGTCACCACGGCAGAGAGCCTCTGCTGCGGCCCAGAGGAGCTCGACGAGCCCCGGCAGGTGGCAGCGGAGCAGGAGCTGTGTGTGGTGCCACAGGGTTTATTGGAGCCATCAGTGCCAAGCCCAGGGCAGGGGGTGCAGGAATTGAGGAGCCCTCCCGAGCCTCTCCTGCCGAGCCGCAGCTTTGCAGCCCTTTGTTCTCCCTCCGCAGCGCTTCGCCCCCCGCTTTCCCCGGCTTTGGAGAAGGAAGGAAGGAAGGGAGGAAGGAGCAGTGAAGGCGCCGGGGATGCTGTGGCACAGGGACCCTTTCTCGGCGCTGATGTGCCTGCATTAGCGCTAATGGGCACCAGCAGCCGGCCCTCGGGAGGAGGGGGATGCAGAGCTTGAATTCCACTAATGCTTCCTTAATCCAACAGTCTTTAAAAGTGTAATGAAAAGAGCTCCTGTTTACAAATCACCAGGGCAGAGGAGGGCACCGCAGCCATCTCCCGGCTTGCTTGCGTTTCCCCCGGAGAGGGAACAGCGCTGGGCTGTGGCTCTGCCTTGCGTCGTTCCCCGATCCCACCCTCGGAACCAGGAATCACGAGTGTGTCCTGTTAAATAACCAGGTTGCCTAAGCTTGGTCTGCTGTACCGAAACAACATTTGCAAAGTGCAAATCCCGCTGTCAGTTACGTAACCGAATTATCCTTCCATATGCCAGACAGCAATTCTACAGTTAATTGATTTTAATCTAATCATTTGTAGCCAGTCACCAGTTTTAATCAAGCCTGCCCACCCCCAGCCCATCGCTTTGCATGAGCCATCTTTCCAGCAATTACTGGCTTTAATTACGTGAAGGTCTGGTGATGTGCCGTTAATTGCTGTCCCATTAGCAGAGCCCTGCGTGTCCACATGCAGAGCGCAGCCACCCCGGCATCTGAGACACGGCGGGGGCAAGCAGCAGCCCCAGCAGGCTGGGAATGCTCAGCAGCCAGGCTCACAGGAGGCACAGCACGGGCACTGTCCCCTCTTCCTCTCCCTGCTCTGCCCTCACAGCCTGGGCACCTGAGCAGGGGCAGAGCCCCAACAGCACCTGCACTGCAAAATGCTGCGTTTTCCCTCGAGGAAAGGTGCTCAGGACCTCCTATGCAGGGAGGAGCATCCCTCGCTGCTCCCGGAGTCAGCAGCAGCATGGAATGCACCCTCGGGTGGGCAAAGGGAAGGGCACAAAGCCTCCAGGCTGTTGGGGTCGGGGATCCTCCCAGATGGAGAGTGATGGAGAATAGGGGCAGGCGAAGGAGGAGCAGGAGGAGGAGGGGTGGGAACTGATCTCCAGCAGCGTTTTAGAGGATGAACTGCACACCCTGCACCAGGCAGCACCTGCAGGGGAGGGAAGAGCCTGGATTTGGTGTGAGGCTGGAGAAGTGACTGTGACTGGGGTCAGTGGGACCTGGCCAACACTCGGGATTTGATCTGTGCCAGGGCAGAGGAAATTCCCCCCGTTCAGCTGAGTCTGGAGGCTCAGAAATGGCCCACACAGGGGCCTTGCAGCCTGAAGCATTCCTGGTTCTCTGATCAGTCTGTGGCCCTCACTGCCTGCCTGGAGCTGCTGTGGGAAAAGGAGATGCCGGGGAGGCTCAGGGCCTGTCCCTGTGCCCTTCCCTGTGCCCTTCCCTGTGCCCTTCCTGCCATCCTCCTGCTGATGCTGGGGCCCTGTGGGCCCTGCAGGTGTCCTGGGCATGGGGCTGGAGGGTTCCTGCCCTGTCCTGGGTCTCAGCTCACACCCTCAGCCCAAGGAGGGACAGAACCCCCACCCCCAAAAGAGGCCAGCAAAAGGAGACAATCACTCCCAATAAGATGTCACTCATCAATAATGGATGAGCAGTGGACCAGGCTGAGGAGGCTTTTATGGACAGCTAATAAAGCAAAGAAGAAAAGGCTCAGGAAAGCAAAGAGGAAAAGAGAAAGGGAAAGAGGAGGAAGAGGAAGAGGAAGGGAAAGGGAAAGGGAAAGAGAAAGAGAAAGAGAAAGAGAAAGAGAAAGAGAAAGAGAAAGAGAAAGAGAAAGAGAAAGAGAAAGAGAAAGAGAAAGAGAAAGAGAAAGAGAAAGAGAAAGAGAAAGAGAAAGAGAAAGAGAAAGAGAAAGAGAAAGAGAAAGAGAAAGAGAAAGAGAAAGAGAAAGAGAAAGAGAAAGAGAAAGAGAAAGAGAAAGAGAAAGAGAAAGAGAAAGAGAAAGAGAAAGAGAAAGAGAAAGAGAAAGAGAAAGAGAAAGAGAAAGAGAAAGAGAAAGAGAAAGAGAAAGAGAAAGAGAAAGAGAAAGAGAAAGAGAAAGAGAAAGAGAAAGAGAAAGAGAAAGAGAGAAAGAGGAAAAGAAAAAGAGGAAGATAAAGAAAAGAATAAAGAAAATAAAAAGTCCTGGTGCACACCTTCTCTGTGCCCATCGCAGCCCCAAGCAAAGCTGTGCCAGGTGCTGGGCTCACATAGGTTCGGGTTCCTGCCCTTCCCTGGGCCCAACCCCTGCCCTGGCAGCTGAGCTGGGGGTGCCCAGGGACACCTCGGCCTTGGCGAAGTCGGGAGGGAATTGCCAAGAAGGCCTGGCCCCTGGGATGTGCTCTGGGTGTTTGCCTCTCCCATTTGTGTGTAAATGAGCCCCTGTGAGCCCAGGCAGGGCCAGAGCTCATCCCGCACCGGCTCCGAGAGTGCAAATGCAGCTTTGGAGAACAAAGAGCCTTCCAAAGCCCTCCTGTCTGGCTGATCCCCAATGACCCGACAGCATCCCCAGCATGGAGAACAAGGTGTTGAGCCGAGCTGCCGCTGAGCACACCTATTAATGTGTCCTCTCCGTCATGAATTATGGATCTCTGCATTTCCATTTTTCCCCGGTGCCGCTCGTTTGATGGAATTCTCCTCAGCCGATAAGGATTAAAGCACCTTCTCCAAAGCAGGGCGCTGCAGCAGCCCGTGCTGGACAGCTCGGGGGCTGGGGATGCTGCAGCAGCATGTCCTGGGCAGGGCAGGGCAGGGTGGGCACCAGGTGGGCAGGGTTTGACAGGGGTGAGGGGCTGAGGGCTGGCAGAGCTCACCCTGCGTGTTCTTCCCCTGAACACCCGTACCTGCTGCTGCCTGGGGTGCCCTGCAGCACCCAGCCCTGCCCAGGGACACTCGGGGAGCACGGAGGCTTCCCCAGGAGGGGGGAGCGCAGGGGGTGTTGCTGTCTGCCCTCTCTGCCGGCTTGGTGGGTAGCAGGGATGAGATTTACTCAGATATCCCAGCCTGCCAGCACAGGAGCAATACCCTCTCTCCTCCATCTCGCCTTTTGTCTTTTCCCCAGGGAGAGCAGCCTGGCGTCCCTGCAAACCCACGGCTCTGCCTGGGGCAGAGCCGAGGCTGCCCCAAAGCACCGGGAGACAGCCCTGGCTGCAGCAGCTCGGGGGTTAAGGAGCTGAGGTGTCACTCAGCCACTTGCAAATATTGGTCAGAGTCAAACACAAACAGCAGAGCACGGAGGAGCTGCCCTCCTTGGGGACAGCAGCCAGGGAAGTTTGTCCTGCCCAAACATTGCCAGGGCAGGGACAAGGACAGAGCTCAGGTGTGTGGTACCCAGGAACAGGCTCAAGGACACCTGTCAGTCCTCAGGAGCTGCCTGGGCACTTGCAGATCCCGCAGGGGCAGGAGCATTTCTGCAGCACATCCTCCCTGCCAAGGGAGCTCTCCACACAAAGAAAGGACAAACTGGGGAAAAGTCAGGGAACGCCAGCAAAAGAAAGCACTTTGTGTGGAAAATGGCGATCCCTTGTGAACTCAGGAGATCAGGAGGGGTCTTGGGAGCCTAGTGGCAGAGCTGTGGTGTTGGAGCAGCACGGCCCATGTGGGGGTGGGTGCTGGGTGTGCAGCCTCCAGCCGCAGGCACTGGCAGGGATGGGCACCCACCCACTTGTGCAGGCTCCTCCACCACTTGGGCAGCTTCCATCCCCAAAGCTGCCAACAGGCTTTCCCTTTGCTGCAATGTTCAATCTGGACTAAAAGAAGAAGCCAGCACCTGCCACGAGGCTCCTGCAGCAAGAGAAACCGAAGGGAAGGGCGGAGAGGAAACAGCAAAATGAGAGATGCTCAGAACCGCCATCAGCAGCCCTGGTGGTGAGGACACATCTCCTGCTCCTCTCTCCCCTCAGGGCATTCCCAAGGAGCAGATCCCAGCAGGCTCCCAGATCTGGGGTGCAGGTGGGAGTGGGGAGGGCTGGGATCTCTGGGACGGCCGCCTCGAGTCCCGGCCACAGCCCAGAACTTCCTTTGTTTCACTGGATTTGCAGCCATGAGAGCTGCAAAGCAGGCCTGAGCAAGCAGGGCCAGACAGAGGAGGTTCTCCTAAATATCCTTTGCTCGCTGCTTAAATCTTGGAGGCAAAGTCCCTGCACAGTGTTCAGAAGCAGCAAGAATGCCCAGAGCTCTCACACAGCCCTCCCCAGAGTGCTGGAAGGGGTTTTTTGGCTGTCCTTAGCCTTGCATCCTTTCTCACACCTCCTCAGCCTGTGCAGATGCCTTCAGTGCCCTCAGCCCCCGTCCCTGACCTCTCTGTGACGCTTTTCTCTTGGCTGCTGTTATTGAGGACATTTTTTCCCCTCCCTTTTACCAGAAAGCTGCATAACTGCTCCATGCACTGTTTCTCCAGTGTATTATCTCACTGGCTGGAGTGCACAGAGCAGAGGGCCTGGGTGCCTGCAGAGCTGCCAGGGGCGTGGTCCCCACCCCCACTCACAGGAGAATGCCTGCAGGACACGGTGCTCCTGTCCCTGCTCCGAGGGTGAATGGTTTGGAATGGCAGGAGGGATCTTCCAGGGACGTGCACACCCTGACAGCTTTGCCTGCAGCTTTCACCTGTTTGGTCATGAAAGCAGCCACCAGCCTGCTGCTCTGCTCCAGAGTACAGGCAATTTGCCTTCATGAACCTCCTACCCTCCAGCACGGCTTGGAAGTGAGGTCAGATCCCATTCCACCATCCCAGGTGCTCCAAGCCCTGTGCAGCCTGGCCTGGGACGTTCCCAGAGCTGGGGCAGCCGCAGCTGCTCTGGGAAGCATTCTGTGGGAATGCTGTGTGTGTGTGGTGTCTGCAAGGACCCATCCCCAGGGGACAGCAGCGTGAACCAGCCTCCTTTGCCTCTGCTTGCTGTCACAGGCAGAGTGGCAGGAAATCAGGGATGTCAGGTGTCATCAGCACCTGCAGCTCCTGTTGTTTTGGAAGAGGTGCAGAAGCACATCAGTGACTGAGAGTGATGAAAAGAAGGAAACAAGAGGTTAATAAATCTTCTTCTCAGCAGTGTCCACTCCAGTGTGCTCACCCCTTTCCTGGCCCTGCAGAGATGGCACAGCCACTCCTTCCTCAGCCACATGGCAAAGCCCTGCTTTGAGTTCCCTCCTGTCCTTGTGGAGGAGGAAGAGCTGGGAGTCTCTTGGGAGAAGGGGAATCACTCTCTGAATGAGTTACTGAAGGGGAAATGTGCTCAGGCTTCCAGTCTGAGTGCTGTTAGAGGTGCTGCCCCAGGAAGGATCTCTGTGCTGCCTCAGCATCCCTGTCTGGCTGTGGTTTATGGGGTACAGAGAGCCCCTGACCAACATGTGCTGGGGGAGCCAGGGCCAGGAGCAGAACAGGCTCCTTCTCCCCTCCAGCCAGGGCTGGCTGCCCCTGCAGCACCCAGACCTCATCCTCCCTTCCCTCTGCACTGCCCAGGTTGTTTTCCAGGAGTGCAGCTCCTGGCAGAGCTGCCACCCATCAATCACCTCAGTACCTGACGGGTGGCAGCGTCCTCAGGGGTTCTGGAGAGCAGCACGGAAATGATGAAGGGCTGGGAGGGAGAGATTTATTAAAGGAGTTAAAAATGAAGAGCTCAAGTGAAGGATGGCAAAGGAGAACGTGGAGCCTGTTCAGAGTGGTTTGAAGGGTATAAACACCCCAAAAGAGGCCGTGGCATTGCTGAGATGGGCAACTTCAGCACAAGCACTTCAGGGCAAGCAAAGGGAATTACCCTTTGCCAGTGTGAGGTTATCAGGGCCCACACTCCCAAACTCACTCCTGGAAAGTAAATGCAGTGAGGGGTTATTGGCTCCGATATAGCAGAGAGTTTAATAAAGGGCAGAGCTCAGGTTCCTCTTCCCCTCTGTGCCTCGAGTTTCTCTGTGCTCAGCACTGCTGCATCCAGGGACCCCTCAGGGCCTTGCAGGTTTGTCCTGGTGCCAGCAGGGACTGCAGAGGCACAGAGAGCCATTCCTGCTGTCCCTGGGGCACTGGGCTGTGCTGTCAGAAACGGTGTGTGCTGCCTCTGCTGCCTTCCCACAGCCCTCCCTGTGCATGTGGGGACAGGGCTGCAGATTACTCGCCCAGGACTGAGATCCTTCCTTGCCCAGGGCAGAGAGATCCTCCATGCACAACAGCTCCTTGCTGGGTCTCTGGATTATTGCTGATTAAATTCCTGTAGTTCATTGATGTAGCCAGAAGTCCCTGTCCAAGTCTGAGCCCAGGACTGGAGCTGGCCAAGGCTCCCTCAGGGGTTCAGGCAGCAAGGGGCTCCACTCTCAGGGGGTCTCCCTCACCCTCTTGTGCCTCCAGCCTCTCTGCAAACCCCTCTAAATCGATTCTATCTCGATTTTCCCCTGTGTGTTCCCCCTGTGGGCAGTGACTGAGTGAGCCTTGCCACTGAGCCTTGTTCAGCTGCGTTTTGCTCAGTTTATATTACAATCATTTTGCCAGCACCTCTAATGGGATCCTTTGAGCTGCTCGTTCGTGACAGACTGTCCCAGACAGGGTGGGTGCCATGAAACCCCCCTGGCTGATGCCCAAACCCCTCCTGTCCCCCTGTCCAGGGTTCAGATCCTGTCCTCCCTGTCCAGGATGCAGGTCCTGTCCCCCCTGCCCAGGGTGCAGATCCTGTCCCCCCTGTCCATCCTCACCCTGAATGTCTGCAGGGATGGGGCACCCACCAGCTCTGCAGGCAGCCTGTGCCAGGGCCTCCCCACCCCTATTGTGAAAACTCCTTATATCTGGGCTGAATCTCTCCTCTTTCAGTCTAAAGCCATCCCCCTTTGTCCTCTCACTGCAGGACCTACCAAAAAGTCTGTCCCCATCTGTTTTAAGCCCCCTTTAGATACTGGAAGGCCAGGAGGGTGCTCCCAGAGCACCCCTGGGGTGTGATCCCCAACCCAGGCTCAGCCGTGCAGCCCTGGAGCCACTGCACTGTCACAGCAGGGCAGCCTGAGGAGCTGTGACAGCAGCAGGAAAATGAAGATGCTCTCGAGCTTTCCAGAGGTGTGCTGCACCATTTGTCTGTGCCAGGAGCCCTCACATTTGTCAGAGCTGAAGGAGAGACAGACAGAACCGGTCCAGGGAGAAAAGGCAGCAGTGGGGAGCAGCTGGGGGAGGGCAGCAGCTCAGCCTGACTCTCTGTTCCAAAGGGATTCAGTAGAAATCACTGAATCCCATTTTTTTTCAGTGAGGATTCTCTAAATTAATGAGTTGGGAATTCTCTGAGGCCGTGCTGCTGGAGCAGAGTGGGTACTGGGGAGCTGCTTGGCAGGAGAGCCTCACCATAGACTGGAAGGTTTCTAAAGGGAAACAAATAAAGCTATTTACCAAGTGCCCCGAATTTTACACTCCTCAGGCTGCTCTTGCTCAAGGCAAAGGTTTCTGGGGGTGAAAATTCACAGCCAGGTGCAGCTCTGTGTGGGGCATTGTGGAAAGCCCCAGCATCACTGAGGGCAGAGCAGCCTCTCTGGGCTCTCCCAAGGGTTTTGGCTCCAGCTGAAAGTGTCTGTGGACACTTTGTGGAACAGATTTGTGGAAATCCCCAGTGTCATAGCTGACCTGCCCCAGCACAGCCCCAGCCCAGGCAGGAGCTCCCTGCAAGCCCTGCTGCACCAGGGTTTCTGCTGCCTCTCTGCTCTGCCCACAGGGAGAGATTGTTTTCGTTCAGAGCAGACTCACTCAGGGCTGGCTGGAGACAACAGCCAGGGCAGGAATGAGAGCAGGAGGAAATGCAGTATTTTTATTCCTGCAGGGTCACCAAACTTCCAAGTTCCCCCTGGGAGCACTGAGGTCAGTGCTGAGGAGTCCATACAGAGACAAAGATCTCAAATTATCTGGAAAAATCAGTGCAGGATGGAGGATTTACCTGAACCAGGCTGAAGCTTGCAGCCTTTAGCATCGTTGCCATTCCTAACCACATCCATCCAACCAGGGCATGGCCAGGCTCCTGCTCTGGGCACTTCCTTGGGAAATGAGGAAAAGGATGGGAGAGAAGGAAGTGAGCTGAGAAGAGTGCACACATGCTGGGCTGAGCAAGCTCTTCTTCAAGCTGGGCTCTGTCTGGGCTGCAGGCAGCCTGCTCTGCCCACATTGCTCTGCCCACCTGTGCCAGCAAAAAGCATCAGGGGAGGGAACAATAGCCCAGGGAGGAATTTCGCCTCCAAGGAAGGGATCTCTGCCCATTCCTCTGGTTCCTCTCTCTGTGCTCTGAGGATCACTGTCTGGGATTTCTGCAGGAGCTGCTGGCAGAGGGCAGGAATGTCCCTGGAACAGAGCTCAGAGGGGGAGAGTCCCCATCCAGCAGGGCCTGGGATGCACAGGGATGTGTCCTTGGCCCTGGCTGAGCTGCAGGGGCAGCAGCCACCCCTGGGACCTGCAGGGGCTCTTTGGAGCACGGCCCTTCTGGCAGTGCAGCCACCAAGACAGGTTTTCCTATTTCCCTGGTGTGTTATTGCAACAAAACCAGCAATTTCCCCGTGGGTGTTGGTTCTTTTTGATATGCTGCCTTTATCTGTGGTGCTTTGTGGTGCTAAGCAGATGCACTTCACCCCAGGACAGCACAAATCCCTGCGTTTCACCCCAGGACAGCACAAATCCCCACATTTCCACCCCAGAAGGGCAGCACTGAACACGGATGGAGCCACCAGTGCAACCACCCATTCTATTTTTGTCTCCCTTATCTCTGCTACTCCAACAAGATTTCTCCCGAGCCTCTCTTCTCCTTGATCTCGCCTTTTTGTGTTCCCATCATCTCCTTATCCTCTTTTCTTCCTTCCCTGGGTTGCTGGAGCCTCTGCCTTTCATGCACAAAGCAGCAGCTCTCTTTAATCAAACACAGCAATTAAGGAACTCTCAATTACAAGTGTCACCCGTGTCATGATTTATTCCCGAGTTCAGGACTCTGAGCTCACTTCTTGCTGTGTCTGGAGCTGTGTGAGGGGAATGGAGCCCAGGGAAGAGGATTCCAGGCAGCAGCAGCCCCCAGGGCAGCAGCCCTGTCTCCCCCAGCCCCCGGCACACCCCCAGGGTCCAGAGAGAGCCCTGTGTGCTCAAACATCCCCAGGGCAGGGAGAGCCCCAGCCAGAGGCAGGACAGGGAGGTGCCACAGGGCACAGGGATGTGCCACAGGGATGGCCACAGGGGACAGGGATGTGCCACAAGGACAGGGATGTGCACAGGGATGTGCCCCAGGGAGGTGCCACAGGGCACAGGGATGTGCCACGGGGGACAGGGATGGCCACAGGGGACAGGGATGGCCACAAGGACAGGGATGTGCCCCAGGGAGGTGCCCCAGGGCACAGGGAGGTGCCACATCCCTGCTGGGGGGACGGGGGGCTGTGCCCCCTCTGCTCCAGGTGCAGGAGACTCCATGAGAGCCCTTTGGGAAGGGAAGGTGACGCTTTCAGTGCAGCTGAGTTCCAGCTCTCGCTGAGTTCCACCCCAGGAACGCTGCACTGCCTCCAGCAGGGATGGGCCTTTCCATCTCTCTTGGCTTCCTCTCCTTTTGCAAGAACAAATATTTTTGGGAAGGGTCTGTAGCTGGTGTCTTCTGCCTTAAAATCCTGCTTATTTTGGCTTCTGTGGCCCAGGCACAGCGGCTGCACCTCCTTCCTCTGGGGCTGGGAGGGTCTGTCCTACCGGGGGTGTGGGGCTGTGCCCCGTGGGGCAGGCTGGAGCTGAGCTCTCCCAGTGTTCCCAGTTTGGCTGCCATCACTGGTGTCTCCACTGCCAGCCCATCCCCACCCACCTGGATTTAGTGTTCTGCAGGTGCTCTCAGCCCTCCCAGACCACAGATCCTGGAATCTCTTTCCTGGTGCCCAGCCTGGGCTGCAGAGTGCTCCTGCAGCCTCCTGAGGTCCGAGACTGGGAGGGACAGGAGAGGAGAGCACAGAGTCCCCAGAGCTCCCTGGGTGCACTGTGGATTTCCAGGGGCCAGTGTGCAGTCAGGGAGAACCAGGAGGTGGGCAGGGTGCAGAGGGAAGCCTTTTGCAACAGCAGCTGTGAGAGCAACAAGAACTCAACAGCCAATTTGTCTGGGGAAGGTTGGTTTGGCTCCTGAGTTTGCTCAGAGTTGTACCAGTGTGCACAGCCTGCAACCTTCTCAGGGGCTGGTCTCTTTAGCAAACGAAATTTTAACTTGAGAAGTGAGGGCAGAGGGATTAAAAGGTCCTGGCAGCCGTGTCTGAGAGCCCTTCTGTCCCTCAGCACCCTGCAGGCAGCTGAGGCGGGGCTGGGAATGCTCTGGGTGAGCAGCCTTGGCTCTGGCCACGCTCAGGGAGGGAGGGAGGGATGCTGCTCACAGCCTGCAGCTCCTGCACTGCAAGCCCAGTGAGGCCCCAAGGTGAATCCCATCTTTCAGGAGGGATCATTACTCAACCTGTCCCCAAGCACAGGAGAGAATTTCTGATTGACTCCGCTCTGTTTGCCCAGACCTTCAAGAGAGCTGGGCTGGAGGAGCTGCCCTGGGCAGTGAGCAGAACTGAGTCCATGTGGCAGCTGGGGGAGAGAATTTTGTGCCTTCAAGAGCAAGGGGTTGAATCCTCTCCTCACAGGACAGCCAGGGAGCTGTGCTGCATGCCAGTTTAATTCAAAGAGACAGTGTGAGCCTAAACTCTGGTGCTGGGTGCAAGCTGGTGCCTCATGCCCTTTGTCACAGGGCACATCCTGTGCCCCCTCTCCTGCACCTCTGCTTGGCCCCTGTGAAATCCCAGTGTTGCCCATTCCAGGCCATTTCCCTGCCTGCTGGGGTGATGTGGATTCCAGCCCTGCCACCCCCAGCACTGGCGGCCGTGGGCAGAAATCTTGTTAGCTCCTGCTTCTCTCATTGTGCAGGTAATTAATGAAAACACTGATTAGTACTAGAAAGGGGCACACCCTGGTGGGATTCCTGCAGAGATATCCTTTAGGGCAGGCAGCAAACCACCTGCAGCTCCTGGAGCTGAAGCTCTCAGGGAAGCTGAAGCTCTCTGTTCTTCCTCTGCTGTTTTCTCTCCTCTCTGCACAATCCCATCTGGCTGAGGATGACTTTATGATGGGGTGGGATGGGGTCAGAGCCCTTCCCTTAGCCAAAAGGCAGCACAGATTCCCCAGGAGGTCCCTGCCGAAAACAGAAATGCAGTGTTTGGGGTGAGCTGGCTGAGGCAGCCCCTGCCATCATTATCCAGGTGACTGCACATGGATCAGGCACCTGGCCTGGATCTGCCTCATTTCCCTGCTCTCCCCTTCTGAGAGCCCTGCACAGCTCCAGCTTTCTGGGAACTGTGGTTTGACTCAGTACCAACTCAGTGATTCCTTGCCTCATTGTTTCAGCATCCCAGTGGGACCTTCCCAGATTTTCTTCAACTTTGTGTGACATCCCTGGGTTGCTTTCCTTCCTCTTCCCCCGCCTGGAAGTCCCAGGGCCAGCAGTGCTTTGGCTTTTGGCTACAAACTGTGTGTCTGCAACGAGCATTTTCTGGGAACAGACTCCAGGCTGTGTGAATGTGAACAGGAACATTCAGGGGGCTTTAGGACATGTTCTGTTGGCTCTCTGCAAACAGCACACCCACATGGGACCATCCCTGTGCCCTGTGCTGGGAAAGCTGCTCTTCCAGCAGCAGCAAACCAGGAGAAACCCTTTGGGTCAGGAGCACTTCAGAGAGAGACGTGGCTGAGCTCAACACATCAAGGGTGCTTGCAAAGCTTCAGCTTTGCTTTTTGTCCAGAGGAATGGGACTTGTGCTTGGCTATACAGCAGCTCTCAGCTCCATGAACACTCTGGGTCCTTCCCTCTGGCTTTCATTCCTTCTCTTGACCCTGTGCAGTCCCAGCAGCCCTACAGGCACTGTTCTGCCTCCAGCCTCTTGGTACCACAGTGCTGCCCCAAAGCATCCAGCGCTCCAGTTCCAGGAGATGCCTGGAGTTCTGGCCCATCCCTCCCCTCTGCAGTCCATGGCTGTGCCCAAGTTGTGACGTTCAGTGCTTTGTGAATTCTGTTTCAAGCTGTCTCGAGGGAGTATCTCCTCTGGGGAGAGCCTGGTAAGCGGCACAGGGTGTATTTTGCTGCTGCTGCACCTTCCTTTGCTTCCTTTCCTTTGCGAGCCTCCTACCTGCTGCCCCTGCTCTCCATCAAACCCTCCTCCTCCTGCTCCCTTGGTGCTGCCAAGCCTTTCATATTTCCTGGGCTTTATCTCCCTCCCTGCTGATGGAAGGAAAAGCCTTTCCAAACTGCCTCTCTTTAATCTTCCCTGGCAAGTCAGTTCCTTTCAACCGTGTTCTTAAAGAGCACAGGGAAGGGGAAGCGTGGGTTTATTTCTCTTTATAGAAACTCCAGCCCCAGCTGATGGAAATTACCAGAGGAAAAGCAGAATAAGGGGACTGGAGCTGACCACAGAGCTCAGACCCACTGTTTGCAAGTGCCCTGGGTATTTATGCACAGGGATCTGTCCCCTGCTGCAGGGTGAGCAGGAAAGGGAGGATTCGGGCTGTACCAGCTTGAGCATCACCCAAGCAAAACCGTTCTGAGCTGTGACAGGAGCTCTCCAGGTGGACACTGGGTGTGGAGCCCTGAGCTCAGCAGTGAGCAGGGGCTGGCCCTGAGCTGCCCAGGCCATCCTGCAGGGCCCTGTGCATCCAGCACGGCCCCAGTGAGGCAGGGCAGGGCTGGGCAGCCTCTGCCGCCTGGAACTGCCCCAGCAGCCCTGGGCAGCCAGTCCAGCTCCTGCTTCTTTGGGGAAAGGGCTCAGTTCCCCCTTTCCCTCCTTTCTGTAGGGGAACCACAGCCTTCAGTGGCTTCAGGGGCTCTCAGAGAGGCTGCACAGCCCCCGGGGCACTGCAGGGGGATGGGGACATGGTCTGGGTGGGAAGGGCCTTCAAGCTCATCCATTCCCACCCCTGCCGTGGCAGGGACACTTCCACTGCCCCGGGCTGCTCCCAGCCCCATCCAGCCCGGCCTTGGACACTGCCAGGGACCCAGGGGCAGCCACAGCCCCTCTGGGCTGGAGCCAAGCCATGGCAGATCCCTGCACAGCCCACTGCAGCTCTGCTCCTCACACAGCACGTGGTGCTGCTGTTTGTCTGTTGTGCTGTGGAAAGCACCTTGGAGCAACTGGGGCTGAGCTGGGCCTGGCAGGAACCTGCCTGCGAGCCCAGGCTTGTGCTCAGCCTGGAAAGAACCTTCTTTTCTGCCAGACACCAAAAATTCCACCAGCTGGAAGGGCCCCTGTGAGCATGGGGGCTGTCTCCTCCTGCCCTGCCCAGGGAGCCCCATCCCAGTCCCCTCCTGCTCCTGGAGGAACAGCGGCTGCCTGGGCAGGGCTGGGGGCACGGGGACAGTGCCAACTCCCCAGGGCTGGCTCTCCAAGACTCCCAGGCAGCAAATGCTGCTCCTCCTGCACCCTTCAGCATCCACCCACACCTCTGTCTTCTGGAACCTTCTCTGAGGCCAGACACCATCTCTGGGTGGGTAGCTGGAACAGGGCTGCAGGCTCTCAGCCCTCTCAGTGAACACAAGGCACAGAAATAGGAAAGAAACCACAACTCAAATGCCTAAAAAATGCAAATGAACATCTCAACCTGCACGGTGGTAATTGGGACTCTCAGGATGGCTGGGCAAGCAATTTGGGGAAATAGCCAAACCAGGCACCTCACCACAGCCCCCTCCACTTTCTGCACACCCAGCCGTCTCCAGAGGATATCTGCCAGGGTGGGAGCAGGGAATGAATGCTCCCCCTGTGTATTTCTTTCCTGCATATTTGGGTTGAACGCAGAGGTTTTGGTTTCTCTACTGAATTCCATCCTGGAGTGAAAATGACAAGTTACCCAGAGGTTGTGGCTGCTCACTCCTGTAGGAGCAACACTATTCATTCTTGGGTGGGAAGGAGGCCCAGGATGGGAAGAATGCAGAAAATAGAGGAAGCTGAACCAAAATAACACCAGGCTCGACTTCCACCCCATCATTAGACAAAAACCCCTCCAGGGAGCCCAGGGCTGGCTGGCTCGGGGCTCAGATGGCTGCTCAGCCCAGTCTGGGGAGAGCTGGGTTCCACCTCCCCCTCTGACCCTGCATCCCTGGGAAAAGTCCTGCCTTTCTCAAACTGCACACCAGGAGTGCAGCTGAACACCCACGTGCCTCAGGGAGCTCCTGGGATGAGCACTGAGCATCAGAAAAGAAGCACTGATAATTAAAAATTATTATTATTATTGTTATTATTATTATTATTATTATTATTGCAACATTCCTGCCAAAGCACTGCAGGTATGGGAATTCCTCTCCTGGACCTCTCCAGGTGCCTTTGATGCCCTCCCCTCCCCAGGGTCCTCATTCCTGCCCGTCCCCAGCACCATCCACACCACAGATGTGTAGCTTGGTGCTTGCAACAACAACGGTGACAACAATCCCAGCAGTGGCAGCTGAGCTGGGTCAAGCCTTCCAGGAAGGGAGAGCGTCTCACCCAGGAGAGGAGAGGGAGCCAGCACAGCAACCACAACACGACAACAAGGACAGACCATCAGTCATGGAGTTCTCTGGGTTCAGTACAAAACCATTTCTTAAAAATGATTTATTTAAAAAAATCCCAGCAAACCCTTCAGGTATCAGCACCGAGAGGGGCAGCAGGGAACAAGGTTGGAAGGACTTGGCTCCAGGGGGCTGCAGAGCCCCAGGGTGAGCTGTGGGCTGCTCCCTGTGCAGCAACAGGCTGCACCCTGGGGTGCAGGGCAGCGTTGGCTCCCAGGGCACGGCAGGAACAGCCCGTCCATCCCTGCTGGGAGGGCAGGGAGCAGCCCCAGGGCCCCTCAGTGCCAGCCCCCCCTGCACAGCTCTGCTGAGGGGGATCCACTCTTGCCCAGACCAGCCACCGTTCACCTTTCTGCTGTCACACCTTGGACTCCGGGGTCTTGGTGGAGTTTCCTGCCAGCTTCTCCTTCTCCGGGTCAGCCCCTGCCTGCGCTGCCTCGCTGGCTTCCCTCTCCTGCCTCCTCAGGATCAGGAACACGGCCACGAAGCACAGGAAGGCGCCCACCTCGAAGAAGAACTGCAGCCCCAGATACCTGAGGTGTGCAAGGAACAGATCAGGGGAGCAGGGACATCCCTGAGTGCTCCAAGCACCACACCCAGGGCCGAGCTTTGTGCCCCCGCAGCTGGGAAACCTCTGGTGCTGGGGGAGCTGGTCAGTGGCTGCTTTGGCCCCAGGAGTTGTGCAGGGAGCTCTCCTGGCAGCAACCCTGCGGTCTGCCCTTGGCACAGCCCTTGGTAGGGGCTGGGCTGTGCCAGAGCCTTTCCAACCCGTGCTGGGCACGGCTGGGGCGGGCAGGGCCAGGGCTGCGAGGGTCCCTGAGCGTTCACAGAGTTTGCACAGCAATTCATCCACAGCCCCCCAGTGTCCGTGCCCCCACCTCCAGCCCTACCTGTGCCTGAAGAGGGAATTGTCGTAGTATCTGCAGGCAGCCCTCCTGGCGCAGCGCCGCTCCCACAGGATGCACGCGGTGTCGATGGCGCTGCCGTACAGCACTGGGCCCGGCATCCACGCTGCAGCACAACCCTGCTCAGCTCCACCACCCACCCCCCTCCCAAACCACCCCAAAGCCACCTCGGGCACCTCCTGAGCACTCTCAGCCACAAGACTCCAGCAGCTCCCTGAGCCCATTCCAGCGCCCGCCTCCTCCAAGGAGCGTCTCCTGCTCCTGCCCACCTGCTGGGGCAAGGCCTGGGGGCTCCCAGGAAAGGTGAATATTCCCTACTGGGAACACAACTGGTGGGATCACAGGGCAGGGGTTGGAGGCAGACAGGGACCTGACCTCCGGGACCTGAACTTATTGCCAGCCCCCTTTTGTTTAACACAGAGGAGGAGCCCCACAGAGCTGCCCTGTCTCCTCCCCACCCCTGCACCCCCAGACCTGCAGGGCAGCAGCCTTCCCTGCCTAGGGAAAGCCCTCTCCAGGAGCTGCCATTATCTTCCAGGATGGTATTTGAACACATTTTCCTTTACCTAGAACTCTCAGCAGCATGAACTGTATCCCAACAGCAAATGATTTGTCTTCAGGCTGGATGGTCCTGAAAAACAAGATGGAAAACATTCTCTCTGGCAGTGCCACAGAGATGGGTGTTTCCCTCCCTGGCACTGCACCTCAGCCACACGTTTGTCCTCCAGCCACCACCAAGGGTCCCAGAGAGTTCCCATTTACGTCAGCAAGGATGGGGAGGGTTTGTTCATCGGGGCTGAGCACTGACCACAGCCTGTCCTTGGCCTGAAAATTGTGCCAGACCCAGTCAGAGATGGGGAAGGCTCAGCTAAGGAGTCTTCCTGCTTTTCATTTAAGGAATCTGGGTGGGTAAAGCAGAAGCAATACAAGGGGTGCCTCCTGTAACTGCACAAGTGATGGACACGCTGGGGACGAGGCGTTGCTGGGGTGGGCAGCCCCAGGTCCATTTTGGTGGCTCCCCAGTTTCTGGGATTGGTGTTTCCAGCTGTGGTTGCTGCTGGGGCACAGGACTGGGTGGCACAGGAGCCTCAGGCCAGCAGCTCAGGGGACTCAGCTCCCCCTCCTCTGACTGCCTGGAGCTCACACAGCTCTGGGGTCAAGGGACAAACACATTCTGTGCCCCAGCTTTTCCCAAAAAGCAGCTGCTTGGAGCGCTCTGGCCACAGAAACATGCTTGGAAAGGTCATTTATAGACCCAGACAGATCTCCCCTCAGAGAGAGGGGGAGAGAGAGATCTCTTTGCCCTCTCCCTCAGCCTGGGCTCATGTCCAGGCTGCCTCCCTGCTGCTGCTGCTGCCCCGGGGATGTGGGAGCCCTGAGTTCCTCTGCACTCGAGCTAAGGAAGGTAATTCAACATCACTCACACAGAGCTGCACTAAAAAGAGCCCAAGTGCCCAATTCCTGCTGATTTAACGGGGCATCCTGCCCTGGGGTGCAAGCAGGGGAGCAGGGCAGGGGAGAAGGGCAGGGCTGACCGAAGCCCGCGGTGCCCAGCGGGACAAACGCTCCCTCCCAGCGCAGCGTCCCCGGCCGCAGGCAGGACCCGGGGCTGGGCAGCGCTCACCTGAGGATGAGCATGAAGGAGGGCGTGTGGGAGGTGCTGGCCAGCACCCCGGCCAGGCAGGACAGCACCACGAAGGGCACGAAGAGCCGCGAGCAGCCTGAGCCGCAGCTGCCCGGCCGCGCCAGCCCCCGGCCTGGGATGCAGCTGCACTGGGTGTAGTTCTGGAAGGAGCAGAGAAACCGGAGGCTCAGGTGTGTGCAGAGGCAGGGAAGTGAGGGAGGGGGGTTAGGATGTGTCTGTAAATAATAATTGGTAATTAGCACTTGGTCAGACCTCAGAGCCCCCTCCAGGGCTCCAGGAGAGGGGCTTGGGACAAGGGATGGAGGGACAGGACAAGGGAACGGCTTCCCAGTGCCAGAGGGCAGGGATGGGTGGGATTTGGGAAGGAATTGTTCCTTTGGAGGGCGGGGAGGCCCTGGCACACGTGCCCGGGTGCTGTGAGCCCCTCCAGGCAGGGCAGAGCTGCAGCCAGGGCCAGAGCCCAGAGGCAGAGCCCCGGCTCAGGGCAGTGTCACATCGAAAATGCAAAACCTCACCTTGGAGAGAGGGTCACAAACAACTGGCAGAGCATTACAGCAAAGAAAAGATGCCCTGGGGTGATGGATGAGGAATTTTTTCTTTTCCCTCATTTTCAGTCAAAATTCTTTACTTTTTTAAATAAGAAAATAGGAAGAGATCTTGAAATAAAATGAGCGTGACCTTTCAGTGGCCAGAGGGGTGGCAGTTTGCAGAAGGGTGATCCCAGAGGCAGGAGCAGCTCAGGGTCTCCCAAAATCTCATTCCTACACCCCAGCTTGCCTCTGGAAGGGCTGCAGCAAAGCTGGGCACACAGCTGTATGGTTTTCTGCAGGCTGGGAGGGTTTCTGGAAGCCCTGGGACAGGGGAGGCAGTGGGAAATGAGAGCCACAGGTCCCTGCATTGGCAGAGATGCTGAGAATGCTCAGGAAAGTGTGACATCTCCGCAAAAGCAAGGGCTGGAAGAGGGAGGCATCTCTGAGAGGAATAAAGCAGTTGAAAAGGATCTGCTGCACAAAAGGCAGGGTGGGGGTGCAGAAGAGCACGTTTGGGACTAAGCTCTGGCAGAAGACATAATCGTTATTAAAATGAAGTGCTGTTAATTAACAAAATGCTGCTGCAAACTGCCCAGGCAGTCCCAAGCTGCCATTGCATCCTGTGCCAAGGATACAGCACAAAGCTACTCATCCTACACGGGCTGCTAACCATTTTCAGACAGGTTTGGGAACTGGAAAAGATCTCCTTAGGATTTATCCGTTCACCTGCATTGTCTGGAGACCCAGCAGAGCATCTGGGAAAACTCAGAGACGGGCAGGGCAGCAGAAGGACCCAAACCAAAGGAATGCCAGGAGCAAATCCCACTTTTGCAGCCCCTGAATGACCCTCTCATGCAGACACTGGGCTTTGACAGCCCGTGCTGGGGGGCTGGATGGATGGGGAGGGACCCCTGTACATCCTAAAGGGCCCCTGTGCATCCTAAAGGACAGTTGTACAGCCTAAAGGACCCCTGTGCATCCTAAAGGGCCCCTGTGCATCCTAAAGGACAGTTGTACAGCCTAAAAGACAGTTGTACAGCCTAAAGGACCCCTGTGCATCCTAAAGGGCCCCTGTGCATCCTAAAGGACAGTTGTGCATCCTAAAGGACCCCTGTGCATCCTAAAGGGCCTCTGTGCATCCTAAAGGACCCCTTTACATCCTCAAGGACACCTGTACATCCTAAAGGGCCCCTGTACATCCTAAAGGACCCCTGCACCTCCTCCAACAGGATGTAAGGAACCTCCCTAGGGGTTTCTGCTTGTTGTCTTGGCCAAGGGACGTTCCCACCCTTCCGCTGCCCATCCCACACGGACCATGGGGAGCCTGCCCAGCACTGTGACCATCACAAGGTGTAGCTGGCAGTGTGCAGAGTGCCCTGGTGCCCCCCAGAGCCCCCCAAGCCCCCGGGCAGGCTCACCAGCAGCGCGCTGTCGGTGGCCAGCCCGCGGCAGCCGGCCGCGCAGGGGGATGGGTACTCCACGCCGTCGGAGCCACACACGGGGTTGAAGGCCTGCTCAGGGCACTGGCACTGCTGGTTACACTCCAGGGCATGGGCTCCAGGGCCAGGGCTGCGGCAGGAGGAGAAGGTGAATGCAGGGTGCTGAGCGTCAGCAGTGTGCAGCTTGCGTGGCAAACAAACTGCTTGGTGCTGAGAGCAGTAAAAACCACCTGTTGCTCAACAAACCTTGAACCCACGGGAATCCCACCAGCACCCCCGGGCCTCTGCTGTGCCTGGGCAAAGCATCCTGGCCACAAATGGTCAGGGGAGCCAGCCCTGCCCTCGTATCTGCCCCAGCCACGAGGGTTTGGGGTTCTTGCAACACCTCGCTGTGGGAGGGATGGGGATTCCTGCTGAGGGCCGGGGCCACAGGACACTGAACATGGAATTTACACTTGGCTCAAGCCTTGGGGGAGCACAAGAAGGTCCTGCCCATGTCT
Organism: Climacteris rufus; assembly: GCA_013398175.1. Classification (NCBI taxonomy): domain Eukaryota; kingdom Metazoa; phylum Chordata; class Aves; order Passeriformes; family Climacteridae; genus Climacteris; species Climacteris rufus. The sequence goes on along the minus strand of VZRZ01001874.1, from coordinate 176,097 downwards.
GGCTGCCACAGCTCTGCAGGTGTGAGCCCAGGGCCAACCCCTGCCCTAATTATTCACTGGCCGCGCTCGCCAAGATGAAATGCACACTTTGTGCTGTTTGTGCCAAAAATGCATTTACTCTGGGTTCCTCAGTAGGAAATCCCACCAGTGGCACTCTGACAACCCTGCTCCTAAATATCTTTATGTTAAGAAGGTTTGAACTCTGAGCAGGTGAAGCTCAGGTGGCCCCATGTGTGGGGTGAGTCACAAGGGGCGTTGTGCGTTTGCTGCCCCAAACCTGGGGGTGCAGCACGCTCAATGTTCACCCACAACCATTGCCAGCCTTATTTCATCTCCATTCACTGCATCTCCTGGGGGAATAAACCCATTTCTGGGCACTGTGCTCAGCCCCCACCTGCACCCATGGAATGTGCCGTGGTTGGGGTGTGCCCAGCCAGGAATGTCCCCGTGCCCATCCTGAGAATGCTCTCATCCCCACCCCAGGAATGTTCCCGTGCTCCCCTAGGAATGCCCCAGTGCCCATAACCGGGAATGTCCCCATGCCCACACCAGGAATGCCCCCGTGACCCCCAGGAACGCCCTGTGCCAGCCCAGGTGTCCGTACCTGTCCCCGTGGGTGACACCCGCAACCTTCTGCGTGGGGCAGCCCAGGAAGAGCAGGGGCAGAGCCAGCAGCAGGCAGAGCAGCATGCCCAGGACACACATGGCACTGCACTGCCTCAGGGACATCTGGAAGCGCTTCAGGATGGCCCCACCCACCACGATGCCAACCATGGCCCCGGGGATGTTCACAGCACCTGGGGAAGGGAGGGCACAGGGTCAGGGACTCACAGAATGGGTGGGTTGGGAGGGAGCTCAGAGCCCATCCAGTGCCACCCCTGCCATGGCAAGGACACCTTCCCCTGTCCCAGGGACACCTTGCCCTGTCCCAGGCTGCTCCCAGCCCCATCCAGCCTGGCCTGGGACACTGCCAGGGATCCAGGGGCAGCCACAGCTTCTCTGGGAATTCCATCCCAGCTCCTCCCCACCCTCCCAGACAGGAATTCCCTCCTACCATCCAGTCCACAGCCATCCTCCCTGTCCTGTCCCTGTGCCTTGGTTTCCATCCTCTGAGCTGTGTCAGTCCCTCCACACAGCACAGGCCTAGAGGATTTGCTGCTGGGTTCCCATTTTTCAGCACAGCTGATTCAGGGGGGACCAAGGTTTTTGTAGGCACTGCTGTGAAAAAGCTGCTTTTTCAAACCAGCAGGACACACAGCAGACTGGCTGCCCTGTGTGTCCATGGATGGAAGATCTGAGGAGCAGTGCCAGGCTGTGCTTCACCCAGCAAATGGGATTTTTCAGTGCAGACAGGGGGAAATACCAAGTACACCCGGAGAGGAGATTTAATTTCTGTGGCCACCCTTGTAAAACCCCATTTTTATAAAGCCCCCACATTTTCTGGGAGGCCCAAGTTCACCTGCAGGCATGTAAACTGTTCAATTCAGCCAAGAATGAACGGGGAGGCTGCTTTCAGCCCATGAATACCCACCCAAGGAAAGAGTTTCCAGCTGCACAGAGCTTTCTGATCCAAAGAGTCAGCAGTGGGAAGCAAAGGCAGATAAATCCATCCATGGGACACAGTGCATGGCTGGAGCAGCTCAGCTGGGGCAGGACAGCTCTGCTCCAGCATTTCACCCTCCTGCCTGCACTCAGCCCTGGCTTTGCCCTCTGCTCTGCCTACTTTCTTCTGATTTATTTGTTGCAGACCTCGGAGGCCTCTGTCCCTGCGCTGCTGTTTGTTCAAAAAAGTGTTTAAACACTCCTGTGGCAGGATCTCTGACCTCTCCAGCTCATTCTGAGAGTGGGGCTCTATTCTGCAGAGGAATTTTTCCTGGTTTCTAGACAATTTCTGAAGGAGCCAGAAGCTGAGCAGCACGTACCGATGATCATGTTGGCCAGGGATGCAGTGAGGGAGAATTGCCTCTCCAGGAACTTGCCCATGAACGTGGCCAGCCCAGCAACCATGGCAGAGATGTTGACCTGAGCCAGCACCACCAGCAGGTACACGGGGTGACGCAGGTTCCTCAGCAGCACCACGGGGAAACCTGCGAGGAGAAGGAGGAGCCTGTTGTGTGCAGGGCAGGGATACAGCAAAATACTGATCAGGGGATCACAGGAAGGTTTGGGTTGGAAGGGACTGCAAAGCTCATCTCACTGCACCCTTTCTTTGAAGCTGTCTGACAGGGCTTCTGCTCCAACAAGCACAAAAGGAGATGGGAAGCCATTAGAAGTGAATTTCTTTGTTTGCTGCGGTTGCAATTGCAGTGTCCTTTCTGTTTCAATCATGAAAAACGCATTTTTTGATGACAGGCACTCCAGCAAATTCCTCTGTGGCTGACCCCTGAAGAAGGAGAGCTCTCCAGCCTGCTCAGCAGAGGCAGCCAGGGGCTCGGGGTGCCCATGGGAGGGGGAGCTGCTGCCCATCCCCGGGGTGATCCCCCTGTGTGCACACCCCAGAGCCCTCTCTGCTCCTGCTGCTGCTCTCCCACCACCCTCCCCATGCTCTGTCTGGCACCCCAAGGGCACCTCCACAGCAGCCCTGCTGAGCTCCCCACACGAGGTCAGGAAGCCAATATGCTGGAGCTGAGATAAGGAATTAACAGGGAGGATTAATGAGGAGGAACTGCCATCAATTAGCGGTGTTCATTCCCAGCAGCTGCCAAACAATGGGGACAATCTCTGTCTGCTGCAGCTCGGGCGCCGCGGCCGGGGGGGCTCCCTGTGCTGCCTGGGCTGGCCCTGGCTGGGCATGGGATTTAGCTGGACTCAGGGTTTGTGGGGAGCAGAAGGAGCCTCCCTGCAGCACTGGGGCCCTCCATGTCCAACACTGCCCTTCCTGGCATCACTGGGGCCCTCCATGTCCAACACTGCCCTTCCTGCATCACTGGGGCCCTCCATGTCCAAAACTGCCCTTCCTGGCTGCACTGCCTCTCCAGCTCAGCACTCTGCCCTCAGCTCAGGTCAGCAGCCAGGAATGGTGGGGAGCAGCAGGAGCAGCTCCTTGGGGGGATCCAGGAGCAGGTCCTTACAAGGACCCAAGAGCAGGTCCTTACAGGGCTCCAAGCACACCAGGCATGGTCAGGCACCCTGCAATAGGGACCCTCTGCAGATCTGGGAGCCTGGCAGGCAGTGCAAACCTCAATTTCCTTGCTGCAAAATCTCCTGAGAGCCGATCCAGCCCTTTGTGCAAGTTAGTGGGAACCTTCCAAAAGTTCTTTTTCCTTCCATCTTTTCAATCACACTGCGCTCCCTCTGCCACCCCAGGGCAGAGGTAAAATGCCACAGCTTTTTTTACCACTCAGAGGTAAAAGGCTGAGCATGAGCAGGTCCCTCAGTTCACGGTGGGGAGCAGCAAGGTTTCCATCCCCTGCAATCCCCATCTCGGCACTAATTGGATCTTCCTCCCAGCTCCAGAGAGGAAGCTGGGCAGACACAAAAAGCAAGTGGAAGCTTTAAAATAATAATCAAAAAATAGCCTGGAAACTGCCTTTAGGGACCATGAGAGAAACAAGCAAGTCACGAGTGCAGTGCCTAATTGCTTTGAAGATGCCTTGAAGGGGCTAATTCCCAGCGTGTGCAGCAGAATCTGCACGTCCTGCCAGGTGCTGTCAGCAGCAGCCTGGCAGGGAGCACTGGAATGCCTGCAGGCTGCCTGAGCCCCCTCTTGGCACTGCTGCAGGGAGATGCCCTGGTGCAGCAGGAGCAAGGAGCAGGTGCCAGTCGGTGCCACAACAGAGCCCAGAGCTCTCCCCAGCTCTGGGTGACTCCAGAGGAGCCTCCTCCCTCCCAGAGCTCTCCCCTGCACACAGTTCCATCCTGTTATGCTGCCTGCAGCTGGAGAAGCCCTCCCTGTCCCTGGGGCCCCTCCAGGGCTGTGCACGCCCTGCCACAGACACCCAGAGCCCAGCAGCTCCCACAGGCACCCCCTGCACGGGCTCTAAGCCAGCCTTTCTTGGGTGCCAATACCAAAGCTCCCCCAAGCCTGGTTTTGCTCTCTGGTTATCCCCATGTGCCCCAAAGCAAGAGAAACCACGGCAAAAAACATTTCCTGCTCCACAACCATGGCATGGTTTGGGCTGGGAGGGACCCTACAGCCCTGCCATGGACAGGGACACCTCCCAGCAGAGCAAGTTAGCATGCAGAAAATGTTAATCCAAACAGAAGCAGAGAGAAAAAACGAACCTAGCAGGAGAGTGACAAAACAAGAAGTAAAATGCTCTTTTTAGTAGCTCACAAATGAGGCAGCCCTGAAGTCTTGAGGCTGCACCCCGAGTGTCCCCATCCAGCCATCACACTCCACATGCCCTCCAGTTCCTGGCTCTGAAAAGGGTTTTGTCTCAGAGATCCCGGTGATTTCAGCAAGATTGCTCTCCTGACAAAACCCACACATTTCATTCTTTCCAGAACTGGGCTTTAGGCAATACATTCTCAGAAAGAATGAATTTATTAGCACAGCCCTGACACAGCAACACTGATTCAAGCCCTGAACCAAACCTGCAGCTGCAGCAGAGGGAAGATTTTTCCTCCTCTCTGCACCCGGGAGCAGGGAGCTCATTTTTATTGGTGTTCCAGAGGCAGAGAGCAGAGTGTTGGTGTGAAAAGCCCATCTGAGCACTTTCCATCTGTTCCCACGCAGTGCTTCCATCACAGGGTTCTAAATGACAGTGCAGGAAGGTCGGGGGGGAATAAACCCTGACTGCCTCCCCTAATTGAGCATCAGGCTGATGAGCCAACGCTGCCACCAGAGGGATAAACCCTGCCCACGCTCGCCTGCCTGGGCTGCCCTGCTCTGGCCCTCTCCAAACACAGAAATTCCAATAAATTAAGGGATAATATTCGGGAAATGTGGAGGAAGCTGACATAGGGTGACTTCAGAGGGCCACTTTTCCTAAGTAGCTGCCAGAGTGCCGAGCATTTCAAACAAACAAACATCCCAGGCACGAGCAGCTGGCTGTGCCTGCAGGGAGCTCACACACTCACGTTTGAGGAACTCGGTGAGGGACAGGCTGTCCGTGTGCTCGGCTCTCGACCTGAGCTGGCTGAGCATGTCCTCCCTCTTCTTGCTGTCCCTCTGCTGCCCACTCAGCACCTGGGGACAGAGCAGAGGCTGTCACTGCACACACCATGGCACAGCTTCCCCTGAGCTGGCTTTTCGTCTCCCAAAGCACCACAGACACCACAGCACGCCCCTTGCAGATGTGGTTTGCAGGGTTTCTGGGCTGGCCCATCACTGCTCCCTGCCCTCCCCACTGCGTTTCTGAGGGGCTGAGAGCCTCCAGCCACACATCCCTGCTGCAGGGGAGTTTTCCCACCTTTTCTGACAGCAGTGGATCCCATGTCACCAGTCCCAAGCTGTGCACACTGTGTGCTCAGCTCACACAATGCAGGAGGTGCAAACCTTTGCAGAGGAAAGCTGGACAGCCTCAGGGACATGGGTTCCTGGCCCAGAGGTTCTTTTGCCTCTGTGTGTGTGGGAACAGGCACAGGAACCCAAGGGGTGACAGCCCTGGATCCCCACCCAGGACAGCTTAGGGTTTGGGCTGGAGGGTGAGCAGCTCCCCTGTGTCTCTGTTCCCTCAGAAGCTGCTGTGCAGGACAGAGGCAGTGACTGTCAGAGGCAAAAATCCAGGCACAGAAGAGGTCTGGGATGGAGGCAAAATATTTTTCATCCCCTAAGCCAAGAGGCTGCCCAGGGCAGGGGTGGAGTCCCCATCCCTGCAGGGATGTGAAGCCCTGTGGATGTGGCACTGGGGACACGGGGCAGTGGTGGCTCCGGCAGTGCTGGGGGAGTGGTTGGACTCAATGGGCTCTGAGGGCTTTTCCAGCCTGAACAATTCTGTGATTCCATGGTTCTGTTACCCAGAGCTACTTGGAGCTGGCAGGTACTGGTGGACATGGGGAGCTGCCACTGGCCCCTTGCCTCTCCCAGCCCCTTTTAATTCTTCTTCTGCCCCTGGGAACTCCAGTTGAGTTCCAGCAACTCCTCCTTCGATGCTTTTAATTGCTTTGAACCACATTGAATCATGTTGCCATTATCATGGAACGGTTTGGGTGGAAAGGGACCTTAAAAATTATCCAGTGCCACCTCTGCAATGGGCAGGGACATCTCCCGCTGTCCCAGGCTGCTCCAAGCCCTAGCCTGGCCTTGGGGGGATCTGCCAGGGATCCAGGGGCAGCCACAGCTTCTCTGGACACCCTGTGCCAGGGCCTCCCCACCCTCCCAGGGAGGAATTTCTCCCCATGGAGTGCTTGGAGCATGTCAGGTCCATTGCAGCCTCAGCAGACCAAGTGTCCCACCTCCCACGGCATCAGGAACCAAAGGAGCAGGGGATTCCTTGGCTGTGTTTGGCTCCCTTGCTCTGCAGGCTGTCAGGGCAACCTCAGGAGCAGAGGGGATGTGCTGCTGTGCCTGTGGAGTGGCAGGAGGGGCTCGTGGGGAATGTGGCTTCCATGGGAAACCAGGGAGAATTTACAGCCAGAGCCAAAAGCCCCAGCTCTGGCACCCCCAGCAGCACTGCTGAGCTCCTGGCACCACTCTGAGCTGCACAAATGAGCTCATTGAACAGAAAGGAGATGTTTGTGAAGGACAGAGGGGAATGGGCAGCTCCTGGGCTGACATGATCTCCCCTGCCCTGCAAGCGAGAGCAGCTACTGAGCAGCAGAGAGCTCAAAGGGGCCGTGCTGCGGGTGCCACGCTCCCTTTCCAAGGGCAAAAGCAATGAAAGCCCTTTCCTGTTTTTATTGCTGCAGCTCAGCCTTTCATACATTTTTCAAATGCACGGATAAAATCCGGCTGCCTTCCACTTTCCAACTGCGTTGCAGGGCTCTTCTCTCTGCTCTGAAACCGCAGCACTTTCCAAAATTACCCTCAAGCTGTTCCTGGCCAGGGCTTTCTCAGCTTCCAGCTGTTGGTACTTGAGGGAGTCAACAGCCTGCACATCCAGACAGAACCCAGCCCCCCAGCTCCCCCGGGCTGGGACAGCCCTGCCTGGGACCCTGGCAGGGAATTATCTGTGCTGGCTCAGCCCCTGCCCCGGAGCAAAGCCCTCAGGCAGGGGAAACACTGCCCTGCTGCCCTGGCCCTGGTCTGCTTGTTTGCTGCCTGCAAGGAGCAGGAAATACATCCCTTTGGGATCCAGGAAAATGGGGGCAGAAGGAAAAGCAGGAATCCTGCCTGCTTGCTGTGGGTGGATGATGCTGGAATGGGGCTGGGATGGGGCTGAAATGGGGCTGGAATGGGCCTGGAACAGTGTGGGAATGATGCTGGAATGGGGCTGGCTGCAGCAGCCGAGCTGCCCGAGCCCTGAGGAGGATGCTGTGCTCCTGCCCCGGGGTTTTCAGCATTCTCAGAGCAGCGATTCCACAAGCTGCAGTTGGAGCAACAACACCTCAGGCTGCTTGCTCAGCCCTGCCCCAGCATCACGCCAAGGACAGACAAACTCAGCCTGCAAAATGCCCCCACACTTGGATTTTTCTGGATGCTTCCTTGGTGCATCTCATGTTTCTACAATGAGATTTCATCTGGCTCAAAGACTTTGCCCAGAGAAGCTGTGGCTGCCCCTGGATCCCTGGCAGTGCCCAAGGCCAGGCTGGACAGGGCTGGGAGCACCCTGGGGTAGGGGAAGGGGTCCCTGCCTGTGGCAGGGGGGTCTGGATGGGCTTTAAGGTCCCTTCCCACCCAAACCATCTGTGATTCCGTGGGGCTGTGGCCATCACTTCCACTCCCAGGCAAGGCAGAGAGGCTTTTGAGGAAGGAGCAGGAAGCTCCCACACGCTCGCTCTGCACCAGGAAAAGCATCCCCAACTTGCCCTTGGCCTGGGGAAATCCCCATTTCGCTGCAGGGACATGAATACATCGGGGATGACTGAGCAGGGCTCTGCAGGGAAGGACACAGAGGGCAGCTCTTCCTGCCAGCTCCTGCTCTCCCCACCTGCTCCTGCACCTGTGGGAAGGGCAGCCAGAGGTGCCAGCAGGCTGGGTTTATCCAAGTGCACCGCTGGAAACAGGGATAAATGACCTGCTCTGTGACACAGAGGCTTGCTTTGTTTATTTTGAGGTGTCTGCAGAGCTTCCCCCTGGCTGTGCAGAACCTGGCACTCCCAGCTCCGTGGAAAGTAAGGTCAGAGGAGCTATTTTCACATTAAACAAACAAAGTGTCAAACCTCGCAGCTCAGAAAAGGATTATTTCCTTTTGACAAGACTGTGCTCCCTATAAACACTTCATTATGCCTCTTCCACCAAGTGAGGGTCCCCCCAGGGACCCCATTTCCAGGAGTGTTAAAATAACCAGCCCAGGGGCACCTTGCTCCTGCCAAAAGGGAGGATTATTTCTAGCTGCTGCTTGTGCCTGTGTTTAAAGCACCCTGGGGAAAATCCAGCTGGAGACACCAACCCATCCCTGCAACCTGTCCTGCCACTGGGCCCCTCTTTGCTGCCCAGGTGATGCCCTGCACTTCGAGGCTGCATTTGGAGGTTGCTCACAACAACTCCAGAGCTTCATCCCTCCAACAGGATTATTCAGGATACTTTGGTGCTAGAAACCTCCTGACAAGTAGCAGAGCAGAGAAAGGAAACGTTCTGGGTTTGGAGTGAATAAGTTACGAAAAAAAGATCAAAAGAGCAACGCCACATTATCATGAATGTTAACATGAGCCATCCCAGGAACTTCAAAGAAAGAATTCATCAGAAAAGGGGAAGCTGAAATGTGGCTGTAGAATGAAAAATGTGGATGTGTCTTGGCTGATGGGAGGAGGTGAAAAAGGCTCCAAGGACAGAGGGCTGGGGACACCCATGGTTTTCTAGGGATGCTCAGGGTCTGCTGGGGGATTCTCAGGGTTTGCTGGGGATGCTCAGGGTTTGCTGGGTGATACCCACTGAGGAGCATGGCCCAAAATGGGATCTGCAGCTGGTGGTGCAGAGACACCTCAGCCACCTCAGCTGCCGGTGTGGGCAGAGCAGAGCTGTGCTTTCCCAGTGGGCTCCTCCCCTGCTGTGCCTGAAGGGGGTTTGCTGTGGGCAGGACAATTTTTTGGGGCTCTACAGACTCTGTGAAAAAGTTCAGGTGATTCTTTAAGTACCTGCAGCTTGTGCTTGCTCTGCTGGAAGCTTTGTTCCTGCTCTGGGCAGGCAGAACCCTCCTGGGACACTGCCAGGGATGGGGCAGCCACAGCTTCTCTGGGCACCCTTCCCACCCTCCCAGGGAACAATTCCTGCCCCGTATCCCATCCAACCCTGCCCTCTGGCAGTAGGAAGCCATTCCCTGTGTCCTGTCCCTCCATCCCTTGTCCCAAGTCCCTCCCCAGCTCTCCTGGGCACTCCTTTGGGCACTGAGGGGTCTCCCTTGTCCTCTGCAGGCTGAACAGCCCCAGCAATCCCAGCCTGTCTCCACAGCCCTTTGTGATGGAAAAACATCACTTTTGTGTCCTTAACCAAACACAGATTTACTCCAAGGGCAACCAAGAGAAAGAAACTTATATATATCTATATAGGTATACATATATATATATATATATATATGCACACACGTACATCCACGACAATGCAGATTGCCAATAAATCTTGGAGTCCTCTCACAGCACACACGTGTTACCCAGAACAGCACCTGCCAAACTTTCTGCAGAGGCTTTTCTTTGAGTTTTTAAGCAGGGCCCCTTGCTGCTGCTGCTGCTGCCCCCATGGGACAGGCATGGCTGGCCCTGGCATCTCCCATGCTGCAAGGAGGGCAGAATTTGGCTACCGTTTAGAATATTTGCCCATTATTATTACTATTATTATTATTATTATTATAAAATGTCAGCAGATTGCAAAAGCTTTCTGAGGGAGATGGCAAAATGGGGAGAAACCCAAGAATTCCAGCCATTGCAGTGCTGCAGAGGGGTCTGTGGGTGCTCAGCCAGTTCCCTACAGATCTCAGCCAGCAGAGCAGGGGGAAATCTTCCTGCCCTTAAATCAATTCCCACCCATCCCCTCCCCAAGCTCCTCCAAACTGTTCAGAGTGCAGCCCTTGCCAGAAAGCACAGCTGCTTTGGTTCTCAGCGCATGGTTTTCTCTCAAGAGCCATTTATGCAATTAATATTCCCATCAGCCCTAATAAAGCACTTTTCCCTACGAAGTGTGCTGCCCTGGCAGGCTGAGCAGGCCCTGCTCACACAGATCAGCCCTCAGGGCTTCGGGGAGAGCCGGGCTGCAGGAGGATCAGCCAGGTACCCCTGTAAGAGACGGCCTGAAAATTCCTTATCTGCCTCACGATCATCGACAGAGACTGAAACCCTAAAAGAGGACTTTTGCACTAAAAAATCCTGGCCTGGCTAAGGTGGGACGTTTGTCAAGTGTTGCCTGCAAGGTGCGCCCACTGGAACAGGTTCTGCCTAGGCGGAGAGGACTGCACTGAAGCAAGAAGAATGATCAGTCCTGAACACTCCCTCCTGAACACAGTCAATGGGCCTCACCAACAATAGTGGCAGATTTCCTCACCTCCTGGCCAGTTGCCCCCCCACTTTTGAAAATACTATAAAGAGACCTTTCTGAATTAACCCTATGGAGATCTCCCCACGGACAGCGGCGAGCCTATTGGCAGGACCACGAGGGCTTCATCTCATCTGTTGGTAGCTATCCCCCTCTTCCCCCCCCCCCACTTTGTTTCTTTATTTCTCTTTCTCTCCCCCCTCTATTACATAATTGTGTTGTTGGCACTCAAAAAAGGTGCACTATTTGATTAAAGTTGAAATCCCCTTTGTGCCTTTTGCATTTTGAGATCGTTAAATGAACCATCACGACCCCCGCTTGTGTTAGCGGATCGTGACAACCCCCAGTTTGGGATGAGCCATCCTGCAGTGCAGGAACAGCTCCCAGCCCATCACCCCGCAGCCCTCGCAGCTCTTGCCAGCCAGGAGGGAATTGCTCCTGCCAGGAGGCAAAGCAGGGCAGGGAACCCAGAGTTCCCTGAGAATCACTCGCTGCTGTGGCCACTCAGCAGTGAAGGAGCAGTGCAGAATGGCTCTGCAGCAGCACAGGAGTGTTGGGACAGGAGGGTTTGCACGGTGCTGTGGGGTGAGGTGGCTGTGAAAGGCTCTGACAGCACTGAGAGTGGTCCAGGCACTGAGAGGAGCACAGCTTCTCCCCTGAGCGTGTCCCAGCAGCTCCAGCAGCACAGTTTGTTCTGTGTCCAGCTTCCCCCGTGAACATGTCCCAGCAGCTCCCAGCAGCTCCCAGCCCGCAGCCAGTGCCTCCCCAGCAGCACAGTTTGTTCTGCATCCCCCACACAGCCGGGGCAGCACCCACAGCTCCCAGGCTGTGTCCCAGCCCCACCTGGCCCTGCTCCTCTGTTGTCACTGTGTGCCAGGAGCCCACTGCCCACCTTGCTCATTTAAAACACCCAGGGGTTGCTCCCCAAAAGCCCTGCCAGGGCAGACAGGGCTGGCTGGCCCCGACCTCCCCGGGCAGCCCCAGCTGCTGCTCAGACACTGGGATAGGTGCTGCCCTATGGAAAAGGGGGCCTTGCCTTCCAGGAGCCCCCTGATGCCACTTCCAGCCCACCTCCACAATCCAGTGCATCCAGACTGCTCCCAGACAAAGCTGCCAGGCCAGACAAACCCGGCTGTGCTTCACCCCCCGGCAAAGCTCTCGTGTAAATGTGAGAATCTGGTCCAAGGACCAGAACCACCCCTGGCTCCCAGGTCCCCGTGGCTGGAATTTCAATCCCCCAAGGGGTGTATGTGTGTGTGTGTGCAGAACCTCTCCTACCTCTTTGGGCATCTCCCGTGGGAAGAAGAAGTAGGGCAGGGCAGCCAGGGCCACCAGGCTGGCGGCCACCAGGAAGCCGAGCCACCAGGCCCCGACCCAGCGCGGGTCCGCGCTGCTGAGCTGCACCCCGGCTGCAACACGAGTGGGAGAGCATCAGAGCAATGCTGGCACAAGGCAGGGAGCCCAGGGCACCCAAGGGTGGCCCCAGCCACCCCAAACACCCGTCAGCCCCAGGGTGGTGGCTCCCAGCCCAGGGACCACTGGCTGTGGGGTCTCAGCAGAGTATGCCCCTGGCTCACCCCGCCCCTGAAGCACATTTCCTTCTGTCTCTTTTCGGTGTCATTGCTGATACCTGGGTGTCCAAAAGGCCACTCAGCCCCTTGGATGGAGACAACTGGGACAGGGATGTCCTAGGACTGGAAAGGCAGAGCCCCTAGCACAGCTTTTTCAGACAAGGGATAACCACACTGTGAAAATCTTGGAAATACTCACTCAAGGGGAGTTAGTCCTGATGTCTGACAGCACAGAAGGAAAAAAATCTTTATAAAGCTTAAAACTGAGCTAATTACAGTTAACTTTTGGCATCCAGGAGTACTGGGTTAGTTGTTCACAATCCAGCTGCCCACACAAGGATGCCCTGGCAGCAGGATTTGGACTCTGGAGCGGTGCCCACCATCAGCCAGCGCCTGCTTTGCAGCTCAGCTGAAAGAAGCTGATCTTTGGAAATGCTTTAGTAGGGATGATAGCCCATTCTCCTGCCTGTCTGCCCTCAGTTTTCCCAGCCTCCTCTCCTGTCATCCTCAGGGCATTCTGCCAGTGATAAAAACCCCACGGGAAAGGTGCCTGGCATCCGTGAAATGGGATATGCAGAAGCCACAATGCCAATTCCCAATGGGGTGAGTCTGAACAAGAAATCTTTCTACAGAATAAGGTGACCCCTGTGGGAAGATGATAACCCTGAGCATATCCCAGGAAACAGCTCCTCCCAGAAATCTCTTCCTTAACTGTGAAGTTGAACAGAATGAGCCATTCCCTGTGTCCTGTCCCTCCATCCCTTGTCCCCAGTCCCTCTCCAGCTCTCTTGGATCCCCTTTAGGCACTGCAAGGGGCTCTGAGTTCTCCCTGGAGCTTCTCCTCTCCAGGCTGAATGTGCATCTGCTCTCTTAATAACTGGGAAGGAGCCTCCTGTTTTCCAAGCCAGCATTCCAGAGCAGCCAAACAGAAGACTTTTAATAGCCCATCTCAGGGAGAGACCTTTGGAAAGGAAATCCCTTTTGTGCTCCTTTCTTGTCCTTGCCAGCATTTCCCTTCTGCTTGTCTTCCCCTTTCTGCCATCCGCTCCTTCCCCCCTCAGGGTGCTGCTGCCCATTCTCCATTCCTCCTCTCTCATTTCTCCCTGGGGTTTGTTGTCCCCCACATGCCCACTCTGCCCTGCTCCCCCAGGGGCTGGCACAGGGCAGAGGAGCCACAGGAACCTCTCTGCTCCATGGGCACCATGCACTCACCTGCGCCGACCTTGTCCACGTCCACGTAAAACCTGAGCATGGCAGAGCCCAGCAGGAAGGCCAGCCCTGGCCCGATGACAGTCACAGAGAACAGGATTCCTGCACAGGGGCGACAGCAGGGCAGGGATCAGCCTGGGGGAAGGCACCCCAGGGCTGGGAGGTGCCTCAAGGCAGGAGCAGGCTCTCAGCACAACCTGCTCCCCTGGCAGCCCCTCGGCTCCCCCTCCCAAAGAGGAGCAGCCCCACGCTGCCCGCATCCCCTCCACACACAGAATTCCCTTTGGCACTGCTCAGACTTCTCCTGACGCTTGTCTCCAGCCTCCTAGAAAGACTAAAGCACACCCAGGAACCAGAGGTGCCCTGTGGCATCAGTGATCCAGGAAACGTCGAGGTTAAGGAGATAAAAGTTGTCAGGGACTCTCCTACATGAATTACTGAGAAAGTGTGAGATTCAGCTCCTGCCTTAGAGGTGATCTTCTCAGCTATGACTCAGAGGTTTGGATCACCTACCAGAGCAAAATTTGATCGTGCACTTTCTGTTTTTCAACAGTAATGACCTGCTTTTGACCTACCTTTTTTGGTCCATTACATTCAAAAGGCTGTCACAGGTAACAGCTGGGAAAGGACTCAAAGGACCTGAAAGGACCATACTGCTCATCCCACCACCCTGGGACCCCCTTCCCAAGCTGTTCCCCAGCACCCCTTCTTCTGAAGGATACAGAAGGTTGAACCTGCTTGTTTAAGCTTTGTGCAATTTTCCTAACATCTGAACAGAGTATTCATTGCTGCCCCTGCAACCCACAGCTGCCACTTGTGAGCACAGAGATCAGGCTGTTCCTCTTTTCCTTCCTCAAGCCCTTTTGGAGGAGGAGATGGTTATTTAGTCCACCCCCACATTATCACTCTCTGGCCAAAAATCCCAGCATCTCCCCCAGAGGTCTTTTCCAGCTCTGCTGTTTGCCCAAGCCTGAAGCAGATAAACTCCTCTTTCACAAGCCTTCCTGGCCCTGGGCAGGGCAGAAGGGCTGTGACAAACGCTGCTCTCCTTAATGCAGATGAGTCCTGGCTGGCCTTGCTGGCACCTCATCCTGGCTGCTCCCTTCCCACAGCAGCCCAGGCTCACCCAGGTACAGGGGGGAGTTCCTCTCGCTGGCGAAGTCATCGATGTAGGAGATGCCGAAGGGCTGGATGGGCACACCCCCGATGCCCAGCAGTGCCTGGGCCAGGAACATGACCAGCAGCACCTCGTGGTTCTCCCTGGAGGCGTGGGGGGTGCAGGAGGCATCGCTGAGGTTGGCCCTGGAGCCTGGGCCCCCGGGCTGGCACAGGTCACTGGTGTTGCTGAAGGTGCCTGTGAGGACAAACAGGGCTGAGCAGCTGGGAAATTCTTCTTTTAGGCCCTGCAAGGGGCTCTGAGGTCTCCCTGGAGCCTTCTCTTCTCCAGGTGAGCACCCCCAGCTCTCCCAGGTAGCAAGAAAGTGGTTTCCTCCTTTCTTTCTTTCTTTTCTCATCCCTTCAATTTCTTTTGGGGAGAAAATTCCAAATCCACTCTGTTCCCTCCACCTGATTGTTTCTCAGGGGAGAGATTATCTGGTGGGGTTTAAAACCTCAAAGGCAGCCTGGCTGCTGGGGAGGGCAGGTGAGGCTGGGTGTGCAAAGAACAGGGCAGTCAGAGGCACTGCCCATGTTCTGGTTGCTGTCACACCCTTGCCCATGGTTCCACGGTTCCCACGGCCTCTCAGGGCTCTGATGATTTAATTCTCAGAAAAAATAAAATGTCTTGAGGAGAAGCCAACAGCTCCCAGTGCCTGGAGGGAAGGTCATTTCACACTGCTGGGGCAGGGGCAGGTGGGATACTGGCAAGGAATTGTTCCCTGGAGGGTCGGGAGCACAGGGTGCCCAGAGCAGCTGTGGCTGCCCCATCCCTGGCAGTGCCCAAGGCCAGGCTGGAGCAGCCTGGGACAGTGGGAGGTGTCCCTGCCCTTGGCAGGCGTGGCACTGGATATGCTTTAAGGTCCCTTCCAACCCCAACCATCCGGGATTCCCTTCCTTCCCTTTTCTGTCCCCAAAGCACAAATCCTGGAGCACTTACTGGGCACAGACTGGTCGTACTCGTAGGGCCCTGTGAGGAAGTGGGGCAGGGCCATGAGGAACCCGGCCAGGGACACGAGCAGGGCCCCGCAGCCGATGAGGCGCGGCCGGTGCACGCGGCTGCCCAGGTAGCTGATGAAGACGATCAGCAGCGTGTTCCCAACCTGCAGCACAGGGCACAGCGTGTCCTGGGGGAGCTGTAGTGTCCCGGGGGAGCTGGAGTGTCCCAGGGAACCAGGGGTACCCCAGGGAACCAGGGGTAGGGGTGTCCCAGGGGAAGCAGAGTGTCCTAGGGAACCAGAGTGTCCCAGGGGAACCAGAGTGTCCCAGGGAACCAGGGATGTCCCAGGGAACCAGGGATGTCCCAGGGAACCAGGGGTGTCCCAGGGGAACCAGAGTGTCCCAGGGATCAGGGGGACAGGGGACAGCCCCAGCAGGGATGGGGGGCTGGCTGTCACCTCGTTGAAGGACGCGAGCAGCCCTGAGGTCTGGCTGGAGAGGCCGTAGCGTCTCTCAATGGTGGAGATGGAGCTCTTCAGGTAGCCAGAGACCAGGAGCTGGGAGAGCTGCAGGAGCCCGTGGCACAGCACAAAGAACTGCCAAGAGAGAGAGAGAGAGCCCCCAGCAGGGTCACCAGGGCTGCAGGGTCACTGGGAGCTGCAGGGTCACCGGGGCTGCAGCACCACCAACTGCACCTCCCTCAGGAAGGCAGGATTATCCCACATAAACCTCCCACCACGAGCCTTTGAAGCATCACCCCTGCTCTGGCACCTCTGGAATCTCCTGGAATCAGCTCAGAGCCATGGAACTGCTCTGCCAAAAGTCACAACCCCTGCAAGGAGGGTGTAATTCCTTCAGCTGAGCGGTGGCTTTGGGCAGATCATTCCCCTTGGGGTGATGCTTGTTTGTGTTGGCCTTGTCCCTGGGAGGCAGCAGCACAAGTGGGAAGTTGCACAACACTCCTGTCTCATCATCCAGAGGCAGGCAGCCATCCCCAGCCCTGGGAGCTCCTCTGGGACAGGAATGAGCCCTTCCAAACACAGCAACAAACAGCTTCTTCAGAGAAAGTCAGGAGAAGGTCAGGGAGAAGAATTCAGACTGTTTCCCTTTCATTCTTACAAAGCCCCAGATGTAAAGGACATCTCCTTTGCAGAATGGGATGGTTCTCTTCCACTGCCAGAAGAAAACTTTGTCCATCCCCCAGAAAACAATCTGATCTTATCTCCACCATCCCTCCCCCGTGTCCTTCCCTGCTGCCACGTGGCTCTCCCCAGGCCTCCTGCCAGCCCCCAGAGTTGTTCCACCAACCACCCAAAGAGCCCCCCACCTGCAGGGCACGGAGCACCCACCCCTGCAGGGCAGGCTGGGTGCCCCAGGGCCTTCCAGAGCTGCTGCCCTCCGCCCTGGATGATTCCCAGAGCCTGGGGGCAGCCCCAGCTCCTGGCACAGAGAGGCTGCTCAGCCTGCCCTGGCTTTGTGCTCTCTCGTTCTGATGCAGGGTCACTGCCAAACGGGCCTGCCCTGGGAGCTCAGGGGATACAACAGCACCAAGAGGGACAAAGGGGAAGGTCAAACCCCTGGGTCCCTGAGAACTGGGGGCTGGGATGTTGGCAGCACCTCCCACAGCGATGGGCTGCCAGGATGCACACCAGGACACAGTCCAGGACCTTCTCCTCCCATGCTTGTGTCACCCCCGATGGGTGCAGCGTGTTTGGACAGGGAAATGTCCCCCAGCCAAAGGAAAGCGTCCCCAGGCAGCCTTGCTGAAACTCCCATCTTCCTGCAAGTCCCTGGCTGTGTCCAGGCTCTGCTTCCTAAACACGAGTTCAGCTGGAGAGGCTGAAACCAGATCTGTTTGCCCAGGCATCCACAGCACACAGCCCCTGAGCATGCAAAGCCAGGACCTGCACAGGTTTGCAGCAGCTCAGCAGCTGCCCAGCACTGCCCCACGTCCCCTTCAGCTCAGGACAAACCTGGAATTTCACTGTGCCCTGTCTGGGCAGAGTAAACCACAGAACAGAGGGATGGCCCTGCAAAGAGCTGCAGAGGGCTGGGAAGGACCCCAGCTGTGGCTCCAGGGGCTGTTTGCTCTCAGCCAGCAGATTTCTGCCAGGAAAAGAAAGATCAGCTTTCTGCTGGCCTTTGGATGTGCTGCACTGGCAGGACTACTGTGCCACCCCAGCAGGTGACTTTGCCTTTTCCCAAGGGCTGTGTCCTGGCAGCAGCACAGAGCCAGGAGAGCCAGGAGCAGCCCCAGGGCTGGCTGCTCCCAGAGGAAGCCCAAGCTCAGCATCCAGCACCTTTCTGCTGGAGGGCTGAGCCATCCTCACACATCTGCAGAATTAAAACAGCTCAGAGAATCCAAAATTGGGGAGGTGCTGCTGCTCCCACCCCACACGTGCAGGAGAACAGAGAAACACCATCCCACACAGCTTCTCTGGGCACCCTGTGCCAGGGCTCCCCACCCTCCCAGGGAAAAATTCCTCCCTGATATCCAGTCTGAATCCCAATGCTCCCTGAAGCCAGAACGCGGCAGTTTTAGGTGTCCCTTAGCTGCACTTTGACATGTGGTAACTGGTTTTTGTGACACGCTCTCTGGGGATATAAATATCCATAAAAACTGCAGTGCTGTGATTTTTGGTCCTTCAGCCACTTCAAACACATCCAGCCACGTTGTGCAATGGTTCTGTGTTTCTGCAAGAGCCATCCCAACCCTGGGCTGCAAGTTTTGTTTTCTGAGGAAGTCATTTAGAAACCGGACAGGGTGACCTAACTTCCTGAAAAAACCCCAGGAGCTGTGGGGAAAACATCCTGTGCTGAGGACAATGGTGAACCCCAGGAGCTTCCCCTGCATCTGCCTGAGGCAGGGGCTTGCAACAAGAGGGTCTGTAAGGTCCCCCCCAACACAAACCAGTCTGGGATTTTCAGATCTACCTCCACAGAACACAGGGTGATTCTGCTCCCAGACCTGAGCTGACCTGGCCCCTCAGTGCTTTAATCTTTGAACTCCTTTAAAATATCCTTACAAGGACAAATCAGTGGGACTATATTCTGAAAGAGAATCTTGCTGGCAAGTAAAAAAAACAAAACAACAAAACCCACCACACAAAGACAGCTGAATGGGCTGAAAGGAGGATTGGGGAAGAAACCTCAGGACACCCTCTGTGCACCCTCTGTGCTCCTGCACCCTCTGCCTCAATGACTCCATCTCCTTCTGCCACGAGGGCTGAGGGTGGTTAAATTCATCAGCTTTTGTAGAAAAACCCTCAAACCCCCAAACCTTGTCCACAAAGTGACAGAGAATTCTTAAGCCTTTAACACTCACTGTCTTCTTCTGCTCTCTGGCCCGGTGAGGTTCTCTAACGAGCCTGGTAATTGGGTTCCAGCAACACTGAATGCAGTGATAAACTGATAGTGAGGCTGTCACCGCTGATAAAAGGCAATTATTGAGCCAGAGGGGAATGAAGCAGATGTTGCAAGACAGAGGGAGACATTGCAGGTGCAGCTGTGCTCTGCAGAGCCCTCCAGCCCTCACCTGGAGGAGCTGGGGCTGCACTCAATGTAAGACTTTGGAGAATGGCTTCCCACTGCCAAAGCCAGGCTTGGATGGGATTTTGGGCAGGAATTGTTCCCTGGGAGGGTGGGGAGCCCTGGCACGGGGTGCCCAGAGAAGCTGTGGCTGCCCCTGGATCCCTGGCAGTGTCCAAGACCGGGCTGGATGGGGCTTGGAGCAGCCTGGGACAGTGGAAGGTCTCCCTGCCCATGGCAGGGGTGGCACTGGATGGGCTTTGAGGCCACTCCAACCCAAATCATCCCAGGATTGTGTGCAGCTGAGTCCTGCAGATGCTGGGAGTTACACTGGCCCTGCTGCCCCAGCTCTGCCCTGGGATGGACACAACTCCACCCCAAAGGCCCTCCTGCCTTGGCCAACACAGGCAGCACCTTCCAAACACCCCTGGCAACCAGAACCACCAGCAGTGCCCTCTGCAGAACGCTGAGCTGCTCCTCCCCAGGCCAGGGATCCCGGGGCACCAGAGAGAGCAGGGGGTGCTCACCTTGATGCTGAGGAAGGGGCTCCTGCACTGCGTTTTCTGGGGCCCCTCCGGGCAGCTGCTCCTGGGGGCTGTACTTGTCATCCTGCCAGCCTGCCAGAAACAAAGCACCAAACAGCAAAGCAGTCAGCACAGTGCTCAGCTGCTGGGCCTCTGTCCCCCACCCTCAGCACAAATCCTGGTGTGCTCTGCAGGCACAGCCCCCCAGCAATCCCCCATCACTGCTGCCTTTCCCGTCCTTGCAGCGCTTCAGTTCTGCACAGCAGCTGCAAAATGTTCCTCCCAGGGGGCTGGGAGGTGAAACTGGGCTGGGCTGCTCAGCACAGCCAAGAACACTGTGCAGCCACCCTCTGGGGCAGTGTGACATCCTCATCAATGACCTGGGCCATGGGGCAGCCTCAGCTGGGTGGCAGCAGAGACAAGGCTGGGAGAGCAGCTGGCAAAGCTGATGTCTGTGCTGCCATCCAGAGGTGCCAGGGGGCTGGGGAATGGGCTATGAGGGGTCTCAGAGGGATGGGGAATGGGCTCTGAGGGGTCTCAGAGGGATGGGGAATGGGCTCTGAGGGGTCTCACTGGGATGGGGAACAGGCACTGAGGGGTCTCCGTGGGATGGGGAATGGGCACTGAGGGGTCTCAGTGGGATGGGGATTGGGAACTGAGGGGTCTCAGTGGGATGGGGAGTGGGCACTGAGGGGTCTCAGTGGGCTACAGAACCCCAAGCAGTCCAAGGGGGGCCATGGGCAGGATCCTGTGTCCCTCTGCAGGGACTCCCTCCGGGCTTGGGGCAGGAGCTGCTGCCTGCACAAGGGGGCTCAGCAACCCCCTGGGCTCCCTTCCTGCATCCCATTTCCACTCCGATGGGTTTGTGCATCAGCCCTGGAAGAATCCCTCCACTCTGGCTGACTCCCGGCCACCACTCACATTTAACGATGCAGGAACTGAATTCCGTGGGCAGCCAGCCCTCTCCGTGCCCGCAGGGCTCCTTCCCTGCTCCCTCCATCCCTGCTCGAGCAGGACCCCGGGGGTCTCTGCCGGGCTTGGAGCTCAGCCTTCCTCTTGGGAAGCCGCATTGTCTGGCGGCCCCGCATTGTTCGCAGGCACATTACACCCATCAGGTTTAACTTGCTGTTCTCCGCACTCTAATTGATGTTTTCGTCTCGGCAGCAAATGGGGTGAAAGGCTTCCCATTATTATTTGGTGTAATTCTATTTCCCCCATGATGAGAAGCAGAGGAGCGAGCGCCCGGAGCCGCAAACAAATTAACAAATGCAGGGGTTGATTGGATTCCAGCAGACTGTCTGAGCCCTGGTGTTCATAAACCCTTCGGCACAGGGGAGGTGAATTCCAGAGGGGACCTGCACGAGTTACAGCCCCGCAGCAGCCTCTGCAAACATCCACTGCTGCCCTCAGCCCCATTCCCGGAGATATTGCTGCAGCCACGGCCACCATGGGATCAATACACTCAATCTGATCGTAAATTAAAGCAGGCAGGAAAAGCTCCTGCCTGGCTCCAGCCCCCGGTGCCCTGATGAATTATTGACAGCCCCTTGGAAGCTCAGGGGGGTCACATGGGGGAGAACAAGGGTGGAAACCCAAAGGAGCCCGAGCCTGGGTTTCCAGGGATGGGGCAGTCCCTGGAGCTGGAAGCACGGCAGGCTCCATGCCCTGGTTCATTGTGTTGATCAGGGAATCAGTGAATCAATCAGACCTGCAAACCACCAACCCAGGGCGGGCTGGGGGTGCTCGGGCCCTCCTGCCCATCCTTTCCAGGCCCTGCTGTCTGTGTGTGGGAGAGGGAGGGTGGCTGAGCCTAGGGGATGCTCAGCAGAGATCTGAAGCCCTGCAGAGGTTTGCCAGCAGTTCCAAATGCACTTGGTGCTGCACTGAGACCCTCCTGTCCCCAGAGCTCCTTCAGGAACAAAAGGAAACAGAACAGCGCTCTGATCCAGTGCAAAGGACAATGAGCACATCAAACAGAAAGGCAGATGAGACTTAATTGATTTTTGAAATAGATTGCATGGAGACAGCAGCAGGGCAAGATCAGCCTGGTTCTTGTTGGCACAGAAACCCCAGAGGAGCTCCCATGCTCCTGGGGGGGAATGTGGGAGCCGGGGAGCCATGGGTAGGGACACCTTCCCCTATCCCAGGCTGCTCCCAGCCCTGTCCAGCCTGGCCTGGGACACTGCCAGGGATCCAGGGGCAGCCACAGCTTCTCTGGGCACCCTGTGCCAGGGCCTGCCCACCCTCCCAGTGAACAATTTCTGCCCAATATCCCATCCAATTCCTTCCCAATATCCCATCTGACCCTGCCCTCTGGCACTGGGAAGCCATTCCCCCTGTCCTGGCACTCCATGCCTCTATCTGAGACAATCTCACAAACCTTTGCAGCACTGAGATGCCCCACATCTCCCCACGCTGCCCTATCTTTGGCACCAGGGCAGCAGAAATCCCCCCCAAACCTCTCTGGGACCTGCACAAAGGTCCTGGTTGTGCCAGCAGGGCCTGGGCTGGGTGCCACCAGCACCCTGTGTCCTTCCCTGGGCCATCAATCCATCCCAAGCCGTTACTGATGGCAGCTCCCGTTGGCTGAGCAAGGAGAGGCACACGCTGGGCTCAGCAGAGCACGGGTAAATAACAACCAATGTAACACAGCAAATTAAATCCCAGCAGGGGCCTCGAAATGCCAGCAAATATTCCCTGATCTGTCTTCCTTCTGCAGAATAATTTTCAGCCAGTGGCAGCAAGGCTGGAACGTGTCAGGGTGGGGATTTATGAGGGAGGCTGGCCTGGAAAATAGGGGTGCAAAAATGCTTTATAACACACCAGAAGGGAAAGACAGTGCATGCACATCATCCCCTCCCCGGGAAAAGAATGAGGGAACAAAAAGGGAGGCAGAGATGTGCCCAGGAGCTGTTTCTATCTTGCACCAAGTGCAAAAGGAAAGCAAAAATGAGCTCAGCCCAGCTCAGTGACTCTGTGTAATGAGAAATGGCCACGGATGAACCATCCCAGAACCTTACAAAGTCACCCCTGTGTTCTGGGTCATGCCAGGTGCTGACATCTCCTGCCCCAGGCGGGACACTCATGCTGGGTGCTGCACAGAGCCCCTGTCCTGGGGGATTCTCTGTCAGCACCACCTCCTCTGTGCTTGGCAAACAGCCCCTGCTCCCTGCAGCTCCAAACCCTGGAGTTACATTGAGGAAAGGAGGATGAGGAGCCTGAGCCCAGCTGGCCCTGCACAGACCCGGCCAAGAGAGGCCTGAGGAGAAGTGATCCCAAACCATACTGCTCCTGATTCAGGGTTTTGCACACCAGAAATACCTTCCTGATGTTTTTTCCTACTGCTGCTTGGACAGGAGGGAAGGCTGAGAAAAACATGAAGAGCTGTGAGAGTTTGCAATGCGAGGAGCAGCTGGAGGAAATGGGCAGAGCCAGACTGGCTCCAGGGACACAGACCCAATCTCGGGAGAAAAAACAACTTTTTGAACAGGAAGCTGTTGCAAAACAAGGAGCAGGAGCCACTGCAGCAGGCCTGAACACACAGCCCAAGTGGAAACGCTGGAGCTCCCTGGAGCTGAGCCTTCCTGGAGCAATGCAGACCTTCTTTGCTAATTATTGCCTGTAAATTCTGAAAAATAATCTCAAAAATTCTCCATCTGCACTCATGCTCTGCCCAGGACCACAGATCCACTGCCCCACCCTGAGCATTCCATGAGGAGCACCCCAATCCACTCTGCTTCCTAAACTTTTATTTCCATGGGGCATCCAAGGGCAGCCCTTTTCTCCACACTGACCCAGGGATTAACGCCCAGAGCATCCCCAAAATGTGGAGGTGACCAGGAAAATCTGCTTCACCAGGAGCTGGGAGTGATGCTGGCCCCTGCAAGCAGAAGGGATGGAGGGAAGAGCAGGAGCAGGAAATGCTGCTGCCAGGAAAGGGAACTGAGCAGAGCTCAGGAGAAGTGAGAACTTCCGTAGGCAGCAGCAGGGGAGCTGGCTGTGAACACCAGCAGGGAACGCTGGGCAGGAGGAGCTGGGACATTCCTGGGTGATGCTGGACAGGGAGCAAGCGCTGGACTGAAGCCCCAGCCAGCCCAGAGCAGCTGCTGGGGCTGGAGCTGGTACAGGAATAGGAGGAAACGCTGATGTTTGGGGCAGCAGGGGCACTGCTCCGTGTCCGTGTTCCATTATTCAGCACCAAGGCATTGCACAGCCATCTGCACCCTCGGATGCAGCAAGCAAGGCCAGTGAAAATGGGGAGGATTTCTGGCAGACCCCAGAGCTGCAGCTGGAGCCACAGCTGGCCCCAGCCAAGCGGCCTGACAGCAACAAGCCCTTTCCTGCCTCCCTGGGAATGATCCTGTCCCGGGTTTCTGCAGCCAGGCACTCACTCTGAGCTTTCCCTGGTGACACTGCGGAGCCCGGTGCGGTTTGAATCACGTTCAAGGCAGAAATTCCCCTCAGCGCCTGCTGTGCCTGCCACACTGCCTCCAACCCCGCAGAAAATCACCTCTTCCCATGCCTGGGGCCCGTGACAGGTGCTGAGATGGGAAATGGAGCTCCCAAGCCATCCTCAAACCCACGTTCAGCACATCATGACTCAGTGTTTCACCCACCTCCAGCCAGGGCGCATGTGGCAGGTCCAGGGGGGAGCACAGTGTAGACCAGCACCCCCAGGGAAGCACTGGGAGCACACTGGGGCCAGGAACCACAGAGGGGGGGGAGGCTGGGCTCTAACTATGAGCAGACCGAGGTCCCAGGGAGCCCTGGGCTGCTGCAGGGGAGGGAGAAGCCCAGCAGCCCTGCCAGGGGCTGGGGGCTCGGGTGAGCCAGGAGGAGCCTGGCAGGGTGGGGGCAGACACGGCGGGATGGGGCAGGAGCGGGGTGTGAAGGGAAGGGAGGGTGTGTTGTACAACAACTAAATAACAAAGCAGAAGCAGGAGGGCTGGCAGACAGGAGGGCTCTCATAGCCCCCTTGATGCCAGGGCTTCCTCAGAAGCTTTCTGAGGGAACTGGGCAAAGCAGGGAACAGCTCCGGATGTGTCTGTGCCACCAGGGTGGGGGAGAAGCCTCGCTGAGCTGGCACAGCTCTTCAACAGAGCCACAGGGCAGCTTGGGTGGGAAGGGACCTTAAATCCCATCCTGTGCCACCCCTGCCATGGGCAGGGACACCTTCCCCTGTCCCAGGCTGCTCCCAGCCCCATCCAGCCCGGCCTTGGGCACTGCCAGGGATCCAGGGGCAGCCACAGCTTCTCTGGGCACCCTGTGCCAGGGCTCCCCACCCTCCCAGCCAGGAATTCCCTCCTGACAAATAGAGGAGCACAGGCAGAGAGGGAGCAGAGACATGGTGGGGCACAGCAGCCTGAAGCCACCCCTGCTGCTTCCACAACCACCCCTGCCCTTTCCACAGCCACCCCTGCCCTTTCCACAGCCACTCTGCCTTTTCCCGTCACCTTTTCGGCCGCTCCCCAGCAGACCCAGGGCTGCTGCCCAGCGAGCCGGGGAAAGCAGCGTGAGGAGCTTCACCTTGCCCAGCCCCCGAGCCCGGTACATGCCCCTCAGCATCCTCGGCATCCTCTGCCGTACTCACAGCTCCCGGTGCGCTCCCGGTGCCGGTGCGGTCCCGGTACGAGCGGAGCTCCCCGCGCCTTCTCCGCCGTCCCCCCGGCCCGGACGGGGATGGCCCCGGTGCTGCGGAGGTGGAGCTTCGCCTGCACTTTTAAAAGCCGGAGCACGTTCGAAAGAAAACTTTTGCAATGCCTTTCTACAGGATTCCTTTAGTTTTTGGTTTTCGCTTTCTCCTGAAGCCGCAATGCCGAAATGACACAGCTGCCCCTGCGGTTTGCTGAGCCAGGGCTTTGCGAGCTGCTCGCCCCGTCCCAGCCCAAACTGGGCTCTGCTTTTCCATGCCCGGCTCCAGCCCCGCTCCCCTCCCCACCAGGGTTCCTTTCCTCCGGGCCGTTTTCCTTGAAGTCACGTTCTTCTTCCATTCGCTTTATCTGACTTTTTGTTTGTTTGTTTGTTTTGTGTTTTTTTGTTGTTGTTGTTGTTGTTGTTGTTGTTATTTTTTTTTTTTCCCTGTAACTTTTGAAGCCGTGTTGTAATCCTGGGATTTGTGAAAGGGAAACTTTGTCTGAGCCCGGATTATTTATTTGCAGTAAGTCTCTCCAGGGCAGAACTGGGGAAGTGAACAAACAGGCAGCCCCAGTTATCCCTTGTCCTGTCCCTCCATCCCTTGTCCCCAGTCCCTCTCCAGCTCTCCTGGAGCCCCTTCGGGCACTGCAAGGGGCTCTGAGCTTTCCCTGGAGTTTCTCTTCCTCAAGTGAGCGACCCCGGCCCTCCCAGCAAGCAGCGGCACAAACCCTGCTGAGCTTTGCCAGGACGAATTCCCACCTGGATTTTAGAAAGTTGCAGCCTGGAGACCGGGACAGCTGCACAGTCCCGGCCGAGGGGAACACAAGGCACCGAGGGCTTGGGGAGACCTCAGGGGAGCTCTCTGCTCTCCCTGCAGCCCAGAAGCCGCGGATGGAGCCTCCAAAGGGGATATTTCCCCCCCGAGGGCCGCGGTGCAGCAGAGGCAGGGAAAGGCACAGCCACCCTGTGTGTGACGGGTGGGACAGCGACAGGACATGGGGCACAGGGACTGGATGTGCCCGATAGGAAGATCATCTGCTAACTCTGCACCAGCTCATTAAATAGCAATTAAACTGCCTCTTCATTAGCTCGGGCAGCACAGAAACCTTTTGCTAAGCAGGAGAGAGCCACAAGCCCTGTGCCCCCGAGAGAGAAGGAACTTCAGCAGCGCTGTGGGCTCTGCAGCGTGACAGGAAGGTGTGATTAGATTGGAAACAAATATTGTTCGTATTTCACATCTGCACAGCTGCTTCCTTCCCGGGGAGGCTGTGCAGTGGGAGAGTCCCCCCGTCCCCACAGAACGGCCTTGGTTTGGGGCTGGAGCGCAGGGAACAGCCCGGGGGGATAGAAGCGTGTCCAGCTGCAGGGAGCAGCAGACAGACACCCAGACAGACACCCAGACCCCTGACAGATAGACACCCAGACCCTGGGCAGACAGACAGACACCCAGACAGACACCCAGACCCCGGGCAGGGCTCCCGGAGAGCGGCAGGGAGGGTGGCTAACCCGGCAGGGAGCAGCAGGAGCACCTCGCTGCCGCATTCCCTGGAAGAAGAGCACCATCTATTGATTCCTCTCCCTCGGCAGAGAGTTCCGAGCCCCATGAGCCCGCCCCGCTCTGTCCGTGCCCCGCTGCTGCTGCATCCCACGCCAGAGCATCCTCGTCCCGCCGGCCCCGCCGTGTCCCAGCACCGGGGCTCCCCCACCGCGGCCGGGGCTCGGGGCACCCTGGGGTGCTGGAGGTGTCCCTGCCAGGGCAGGGGGGCCGCTTTAGACCCTTCAGGCCACCCTGCGGTCCCGGAACGCCCCGCAGTTTCAGGAAGGGCGGTGTCTGTGTCCTGCCCGCTGCCGCTGCACGGCCGGGAGCATTCCCGCAGCTCCTGCTGCTCTTAGGTCGCCGCAAGGCTTTGGCCCCCAGATATTTGGGCATGCAGACCGCGGTGCATCCCAAAAAGGATAATTCCCCTTAAAAACCAAGCGCTAAAACCCCAGTGGGCACACGGAGGGCTCAGCAGGTGAGGGTGGGGAATGCCCTGGAGGATGTGCGGGAAGGACCATTCCTTGGAACACTAAAAAAGTTCTCAGGAAATGCCAGCAGCACTAACCTGTGCGAAGAGACTGGAAAATCTCCCATGTCTGAGACTGGAGATGTGCACAGAGGAAGAAATTTGGGCTTCCAGCCTGGAAAAGACGCCAGTAGGAACCTCCTATCTGCCAGGTCCTGCTGCTTATTCCAACGCTATCTTGGTGCAGGACCTAACCTGGCATTGGGAGGAGGCAGCTCAGGGTCCTGTTTGGGGATGGCCCTGAGCCTTTTCTGGGTGTGGGGTTAGGAAAAGCAGCGGGATCAGGGCTGGGATTTCACATCTGAGCTCTGATGTCTCACTGAGGCCCAGCCCAAAGCTGGGACACAAATGTTTGGAATTGTGCAGAAATTGTTTGCAGAGCTGGGATTTAAACTGGGTGGCTGGTGGTGATTATCTGCCTTGCTTCCCTATATCTTTGGGCTGCTTTCTGAATCCCTGCCTGCATCCTGCCTTTTGATGTGTGTAGAAGCAGCACTGGGCTCTGGGGTGTTGAGGCTGAGCCCAGAAGAACAAAACCGAGGACAAAGCAGAGGCTGAACTCAGAGCTCTCTTTGTTGTCCCCCACCACGGGGCTTTGCTCCCTGTCCTGGGGAAGGAGGGAGCACAGGGGGAAGCATCCTCATCCTCCTGCCACTGAGGGTCATCCTGGAGATCTCCTGTGGCAGCACAGGAGGGACATTTTGAGGGAATTGCAGTTCCTGTGAACGGGCAGTGCTGTAGAGATGGAAAGGGGAGCAAACTGCAGCTGGGCTGGGTTTTCACATCCGCAGAACAGCAGGGAACAGGAGCAGAGAAGTCCAGAGAGCAGGGTTGGGTGGGATATGGGGAAGGAATTGTTCCCTGGGAGAGTGGGCAGGCCCTGGCACAGGGTGCCCAGAGAAGCTGTGGCTGCCCCTGGATCCCTGGCAGTGCCCAAGGCCAGGCTGGATGAGCTGAGAGCAGCCTGGAACAGTGGAAGGTGACGCTGGTACAGGGGAAGGTGTCCCTGGGGCAGGGGAAAGTGTCACTGAGACAGGGGAAGGTGTCCCTGGGACAGGGGAAGGTGTCCCTGCCCATTTCCAGCTGGGAACCGCAGATGGCAGTACGGTCCTGGGAATCGCTGCCNACCAAAAAACGGAAAAAACCGAGCGGAGAAGGGCATTTAAATTATTTGTGGAAAAATAGGGCCTCAGTTCAAAAGAATAATTAAATAAATAATAATAATTAAATAATAATAATTAAATAATTTAAAAATAATTTTTAATGTACTTCCCAAGGCTTTGTGCACTGCGAGGAAACCTCAGCTGGAGAGCACAGAGAAGTCTCCCTCAGGGCCTCCCTAAAAGCATTTAAGCACCTTTGGAATATTAAATGTGCTCTTAGTTCAAGGAGCTTTTATTGTTGATTTTTTACAGGGGAAGGAGTTCTAAAATCCTGAGCAGCTCTGCTGTTTCCCCTCCCACACTCCATCCCTTTCTCTCTCAGCTGCTGCCCTGAATTGCTGCCTACAAAGAATTACTTGAGGTGAAACAGATGCTGAATTATTATAAAATAGATGTTTAATTGTCTCGTTATTTTGCTGGGAAGCTGCAGTATGATCTTTACACCAATGCTGTGCCAGATTAACTGGGTGTATTTAAAGAATGCAGAAGTGACAGGCTCATGCTTCACTCCCGGCCTGATGCTTTGTGTAGTTCTCAGTTCCTTATACAGATGAAATAAGTGTATTTATATAATAATACTGTGTCTTTATAAATGTATTTATATAATAATTATAAGTGTATTTATATAATAACAATAAATGTATTTATAAGTGTATTTATATTATAATAAGTGTATTTGTAAGTGTATTTGTATACTAATAAGTATTTATATACTAATAAGTGTATTTATAAGTGTATTTAAACTCAGTGACACACAGGTGCTGAGAGTAACTTCTTTTTCTATTTTCCTTTATCAACTTTAAAAAAACCCAACCTTGTTGGTTCACATGCACGTGGCAAAATTTTCCCCATAATATTAAAAAAAAACACACTTGTCTTCTGATAAAACCCTTCAAATGGACTCAGCAATAAATGGGCTTTGGGGGATATTAATTTGACTGAAAAATTACAAGCTAGACTGGAAAACAGCTTTTTGTTTGAACAATATGTAGGAAAGTCTTTGTTGCTGAGGTATTAAAATGCAAATGTTAAAAGCAAGAGGGTACTGGTGTCATAAAAAGAAAACCATTATTTCAAAGCTGATGATTGCTTTAGAGGTGTGAGAAATTTCCAAGTGCTTCAAACATGTTTCCTAAGTAAGGGAGAATGACCTGTGTGTGATTCCAGGCTCCAAAATGGCTTTGAAAAATCCTTTATTTGCGCCATTAGAAATTATTTCTGCCCCATCTGAAAATGTAGCTGAGCCAGGGAGGGCATTTCCCTGCAGCAGGCATGGCCTTTTCCTTTTCCTTTTCCTTTTCCTT
Organism: Climacteris rufus; assembly: GCA_013398175.1. NCBI lineage: Eukaryota > Metazoa > Chordata > Aves > Passeriformes > Climacteridae > Climacteris > Climacteris rufus. The sequence goes on along the minus strand of VZRZ01001874.1, from coordinate 146,497 downwards.
TTCCTTTTCCTTTTCCTTTTCCTTTTCCTTTTCCTTTTCCTTTTCCTTTTCCTTTTCCTTNCTTCTCCTTCTCCTTCTCCTTCTCCTTCTCCTTCTCCTTCTCCTTCTCCTTCTCCTTCTCCTTCTCCTTCTCCTTCTCCTTCTCCTTCTCCTTCTCCTTCTCCTTCTCCTTCTCCTTCTCCTTCTCCTTCTCCTTCTCCTTCTCCTTCTCCTTCTCCTTCTCCTTCTCCTTCTCCTTCTCCTTCTCCTTCTCCTTCTCCTTCTCCTTCTCCTTCTCCCTCTAATGGATTTATGTTTCATATCTATCTATTTATCTATCTATCCATCTTTTATATTTATATAGATCATCAAGATATTGTGCAACAGTTAAGAGAAGTCTTGCCCTTTTGCTTATATCCTTCTGCTGATTTTATCCCTTAAAAAAAAAATCTATTTTGTGCTCTTCAGACAGCATGAAAAACGTGCAGCAGTGATGTGACATCGGTCATTACCCCCCACAGTTTTTAAAATTATTTCACACAGTTTTTAAAGTGATTTTTTGACAGCTGCAAACCTGCACTGTAACTTGGCTGGGGGCAGGGCAGCCTGATTTGTCACTGGGTGCTCATCAGCCAAGGCAGTGCATTTGTGTTCTGTCCCATTATTCCCACTGTCCCCAAGGTCAGCCTGAGCACTCAGGGATCGAAATGGAGAAACTACTGTGGCCAAAATTCATGGGGTGGTCAAAATCCCTGGCAAAGGCTCTTGGTGTTTTCTTGGTGCCCATGAACATCCCTGCCTGGCTGGTAAATCCAGGGCAGGTGTGTGAGCCAGGAACCCACCCAGCAAACTGGGAATCCTCCTGTTGGACTCAGCAAATCAATCAGAAGAACCAAAACAGGTTTGTGAGGGAAACGAATTCCTAATTCAGGAAAAATGTGTCAGGAAAGGAGGTGGAAATCAGGGGAACCTCCAAGATGCTGGAAATGCTAAAGGGGGGCAGGGGAAAGCAGCTCTTGGGCTGTGCAAGTGCAGAGCTGCCCTGGGATCTTAACAACCTTCATAATAATAATCTTAATAACTTAATAATCTTGCATCAGCCTCAGGAGAGGGCTGGGATCTGTTTAATGGGGGATTTTAGGTAAGAGCCAGGAGAGGTAAGGAAAGTTCAGGCAGTCATTTGTCATGGGTCAGTCCAGTGCTTCAGCCTAAATATCACCAGAAGTTCAGTTCCAGGAGTGGTTTCATTCAGAGGGAGTGGAACAGCAATGTGTTTTCTGTCTCATCCAAACAGACAATAAATTACAAACCTTTAATACCAGCTGATGTTTAGATCATCCTGATCAAATGATGATTACTGACCTCACTGGATGTTTACTGAGCACCTCAACCTCTTCACTTCTCATCCACTGAACAGGAATTGTAACTTCCCAAAAGCTGAACAACCCACTTCTGCTTTGTTGGTTTGGTTTTTTTTTTTCCCACTCCAGTATTAAACCCGAGGATTAAAGCTCTTCCTTGTTACTGGCACCGGTTTTTCTTGTTCCTTGCAAAGACCAAGAGTTGCCACAGGAGTCACTGCAAGAAAATAAATCATTTTACAATGTTGGTGCCAGGAACAGAGCTCTGAAGGGGGCTGGCTCTGCCCTTACTGGGGAAGGGGCAAGCAGGGACTGCTGTGCTGAGCAGGGATGTTTCCAAAAAGCTTCTTCATCCTGAGCCCTCTTCCTCAAGGAGGGAGGAAGATCCCACCTTCACCCTGGTACTGTGAGAATAACATTCGTGTTGCAGAGGCACTGCACCAAAAGAGGATGTCAGAAGCCCTCAGAACACCTTCTTTTTGTTCACTGAGCAATTTTTTCCTGTGTTTATTTGCTGCTCTGTATAGAAAATGCCTTTTTCCTTTTGATCTTTCCCTGCTCCTTTAAATAAAAGCCCAGATGATTTTTGCTCTGCTCTCCAGCTGCGTGTGCTCTGTAAGGAAACAATCCAGATTAAGAAAAGTTCAATTCTGGCTCACTGGCATCCAACTAAGTTGAGAACAGTTCAGAACCCTTACTGAACTTCAGGAAATTACTTTCCCATAGATTTTGTTTAAGTGATTTGAATAATACAGGGACAGAGAAACCAGGGTAACCATCACTAACAATGAGGTAAAAGAAAGTGTTTCCAGGGCTGGGATGGGAAGTGCAGGGAACTTCAGATGAGTTATGGAATGGTTTAAAAGAAACACCCACAGAGGCTCTGCTGGATTGGAGCTGTTCACTGACGTTCTTCTCACTGCAATTCTTCTCTCCCAGAGAATATTTCTGTACTTTCCTTTCCCCCCAGCCCTTTGCCCAGGTCTGGAACGCCCTGCCTGGCTGCTGGGTGGGCAGGAGGAGCAGGAGCAGCAGCTGGGTGCCCCAGGCAGCCCAGGGGCCTCTAAGCTCCCACTTTACCCAGAGCAGATTAAAGATCTGCCCCGAGTTTTGATTAAGAATGCAAAGTTAAAAGATTAAATACTAGGAAGCCAAATTAAAGAGGTTTAAGTCAATCTCAGAACTCATCAAAGTACCAAATTTTTAAGCTGTCATTACAACACAGGATTAGTGCAAAGCTCCCCTGATCTGCTGTCCCTGGCTCGGCGATGCTGCTGCCCCTGCAGCTCCGGCACAAACCCGGCCCTGGGCTGGGCTCAGCCCATCCCAGCCCAATTCCTGCTGCCTTCCCTGCCTCTGGAGCCCTGTCCTGGGGTGCTGAGCCCTGGGGGTGCTGAGCCCTCGGTGTGCCCTGGCATCCCGGGCATCCTCAGTGCCCCGGAGCACTGACAGCGCTGGGCTGTGCTGGGACTGCCTGCCCCCCCATCCCAGTGATCCCAGGGCATCCCAGTGACCCCAGGGCATCCCACTGCCTTCCCTGTGATCCCAGTGATCCCAGGGCATCCCACTGCCTGCCCTTCATCCCAATGACCCCAGGGCATCCCACTGCCTTCCCTCTGATCCCAGAGATCCCAGGGCATCCCACTGCCTTCCCTGTGATCCCAGTGACCCCAGGGCATCCCAGAGATCCCAGGGCATCCCACTGCCTGCCCCTCATCCCGGTGATNGCATCCCAGTGACCCCAAGGCATCCTACTGCCTGCCCCTCATCCCAGGGCACCCCAGTGCCTTCCCTGTGATCCCAGACATCCCAGGGCATCCCAGAGATCCCACGGCATCCCAGAGATCCCAGGGCATTCCACTGCCTTCCCTCTGATCCCAGAGATCCCAGGGCATCCCACTGCCTTCCCTGTGATCCCAGTGACCCCAGGGCATCCCAGAGATCCCAGGGCATCCCACTGCCTGCCCCTCATCCCGGTGATCCCAGAGAGGAACAAGGGAGCTGCAAGGAGCACCCCAGTGAGAGAAGCCAGTGTGGTGACTCCCCCCTGGTCCCTGAGCTTCCAGAGCCCCCGATGGATGTTCCCAGGTTTTTGGAGCCTGGGAGGGATCAGGGAGAGCCTGGGCTGGAGGGCGCTGGTGCAAGGAGCTGCTCTGGCACCCTGGAAGCTGCCAGAAATATCCTTTACAGCTCCAGGCACCGGGGCCAATGTTCCCCTGCTTTGCAGTCATCCGCCCTCTCCTTTCCAACTTTTATTCGTGGAATTGGGATGTCTCGGCTACCTTCAGATGAAGCTTTCCAGGGCTTTTCCCACGAAAGATAACTTAATAACCTTGCTAAGTGCTGTACTAATTAAAGCCTTAATTGGAAGTGATTCTCCCTCATCAGACAGTGCCAAGTGAGCCACTGCCAAATTTGCATCTTAAGCCTCAGAACTTTTTGTAAAGGTTAAGAACAACTCTTCAAAGCTTTTTGAAGCCACATTTTGACTTTGTTGATGGTTTCTCTCGCTGGTATTGGAACGACAGAGAACTGGAAATGGCAGAGTGGCCTTTCCAGCCCACGGCAGCTGAGGGGTTCCCAGCAAACTCCAACCTCTGTCCGCCGGTTCTTTTAGAATTCCCACATTTTATATCAAAACCGTATCAAATCTATTAATACAGGGTTTTCTATCAAATCCCAACCCTGCCCCTCATCTGCTCTCTGACCACAGCACCCCCCACGCTGGCCTTGCTCTGCTCTGTTATTAGACGTCCATTATGTGCCAGGGAGCAAAAAAATGAGTCCTGGTTATTGAATATTGCTCCTTCCTGGGCAAGCAGTGGCCCAGCTTCCCTTGCAGGAACAAAGCTGAAAGAATATTTCTTTTTTTTTTTGTAAGAAAAAGGAAAATTATACGGGGCAAACCAGCTCTTTGTTGTTAATTGTGCCTTTATTCTCCTCCTCTCCTGGCAGCAGTGCTGAGCGTTTGAGCCCTGAGAGCCTCCTCGAGGTAATTGAGGAGCTAATGACTCTTTTGGGCACACTGACAGACAAAGAGTAATTTCAGAAGTTATTCATAAATGCACGTATTTTCTCTTATAAATACGGCTCAATTTAATTTTGTTTGTGAAAGACCTGGGGAGTCTAAAATACGGCAAAGCAGGGGAGAAATAAATCCTGCAATGAATCCTGGAGTGTTTGGAGGGCTCTGTTTGCTGCCACTGCTGTGGGACCTGGAAAGAGCCCGCAGGAAGGCTGGAGATGGAGGGACAGGACACAGGGAAGGGCTCCCCACTGCCAAGGGCAGGGTGGGATGGATTTGGGGGAGGAATTGTTCCCCGGGAGGGTGGTGGGATGGAATTCCTGGAGAAGCTGTGGCTGCTCCGTCCCAGGGTCCCTGCCCAGGGGGGGAATCCCTTCCAAGCCCCCTCCCACCCAAACCATCCTCTGGCTCTGCTGCTGATCCAGTGATTTTCCCTCCTGCTCCATCCTCTGCCCCTCTGGGCTGTAGAGCCCAGCACATCCATTTCAGAGCCTGCTGGTCCTCACTCGTGGCTCTGTGGCTGCATCACGAGTCTCTTCACGTTTCCCCAGTTAAATAAGTGACGATTATTTCCTTCTCCTGCTCCCTCCCCCATCTATCCAACTGTTGTTGTTTAATTAAGGATAACGTGCTGCTCTTCAGTGGGTGTTTGTTTATAGCCACATAAATGTCAGGAATATGCTGGAGTGTAAAGCCTCTTAGCTGGGAATACTCACGTCCTTTTAACCACTACTGCATCTGTAAAAAAAAGTTGCCTTAAAATCGCTTTTTCTGATGATTTCAAAAATATTTTAATTATCAATTGAAAAGGAAAGTGCAGTTTAAAGTGTGCTTTTCACAATATCCTTCTGGGCTTCTTCTTCTTTTTCTTTTTTTTTTCCTGCTTGTTTGTTTGTTTGGGTTACCCGGGGGTTTTGAACCTGCAAGAGGAAAAGTGCATTTCTGACTGGCCTTGTAAGAAAAAAGTGCCTGTTCGAGCTGTTCCTGGGGACACTTCCACTTTTCCTGGCTGTGAGGAGCAGCCTCTCCCCAGGCTCTCTGGCAGGCACCGTTTGGGCTCCTGTCACAACCAGGAATATTGAATTTTTTCCACTGGATGAGGTTTTTTCCCAGGGGCTTTGAGGCTGGACAGAGGCATTTCACAGCAGCAGATTTCCATTGCCTTGTCCTTTCCTAGGTATGAAACAAAACATTTTATGCTCCTTTCCAAGAGTCAGTGCAGCTGCCTTGCTTAAATCACCTTACAAACAAAGTTCATGGGAGACACAGCCACGTTTTAGTTCTCTAGGAGCAACCTGGGCTGTTCTAATGCATTCCTCATCAATGAAGGGCTGTAAATTGGTGCTCCTGTCCAAGGTGGAGCAGGTTCCAAGGGCTGAATCTCCAAGAAGCTGTTGGCAATCCCAGTCCTGCTGATTTTCCCAGCCAAGACAGACAAGCTCAGGAGGAATCTCTGGTCCATGACGTTCCCAGACCAGGTTTGCAGCCCCAGAGTGCTGATGGCAAATCACACTCCTATCAATAATTATTGCCTCTGAGACTCTGAGGGTACAAATCTAGGGCCCTGCTGGTTCTTTCAGAGCCTTCTTGGCTCATTTGTTGAGTTGCAACCCCAACTTTGGTTTCACCTGTTTATTTTAGTTGAAATAAACCCCTTTGGAAGCTCCTCTGTTGTTTGGGCAGGACAGAAGTGAGGATTTCCTCAGCTGCTGTGCAGGGAAGGCTCAGTTTGTGCTGCACTTAGGGTGGGATGGGCAGGATTTCAGTCAGAGGGAACAATTTTTGGCTTGTGAAACCAAAATCCTGGCTTGCAGCAGTTTAAGGGCCTGAAAGGTGGGATGTGTTTTGCAATAGAATTAAAGCTGAAATGACTTCCTTGGAAAAGTGGAGAGAGTTGTGTCATACTGCACATCTTCCTCTGTTCCCAGGGGCTTTCCTGAGCTTCTGGATCAGATTTGTGACCCAAGCACCCCAGCTCTCCTCCCCCATCTGCTACTGCCTCAACAGCAGCCACAAAAAGCAATCACGGTTTCTTTCCTGCCTTAATATCCTGAGGAAAACCCTTAGGAAAACGCTCACATCTCTGTTTCCTCCCCAGAGGGGACTGCCCTGGGATGTTTGGGATTCTCTCTGACTGCAGGAATTCGGTACCAACATCTGTCAGGAGTTCTTGGATGTCTGCATCCCTGCTGTTGGGAGGGGGAATGGAGTGACCTCTCCTGACTCCTGCCAGCTCCATTTCCTGCCTTCCATGGATAGGACATTGCAGAGAGAGCAGAAAAGAGCCTGCATCTATTTATTTATTTATCTATTTATTTATTTGTTTATTCATTTATTTACTCTTTTCAATAGCACTGGAAGCTCAGGGAAAAATCCCCTTTACAACCCTTCACTCCCCAGCTGCTGTTGAATTTCTTAAACAAATGCAGAATTGCAGCCATTCATGAAAATCAAACCCCATCACTGCCTAAGTTGAATAAACACTGATCAGCTGTTAATATGAAGGATGGCACATCTTGCTGCTGCTTTGGCTCTGGAGCAGCATCAGCATCTATTAACATTTTGAAATGGCTCTGCAGAATGGGTGATGCTCAAATCTGTGCCTGAAAAATCTCCCCAAACCTCCCTATAGAGAAATTGGGGGATGAGGACAGCAGAAAACAACCATCCAAGGCTGGGCAGGAAGCCCAACCCCTAATTTTTGCCCACTTTTCACTCATTTTGTGCAAATGAAAGGTTGATTTACAGTCTGTATGAGATCATCAAACAGCTCTTCTGAAAATATATCACTGCGTTGCGTTGACTTTCTTGCAACCACTCTTTGCATTATTATGCACATTTTGGGCTCTGCTATGAGCTCTGCATCTCCCAGTGTGCTCCAGCCACAGCCTGCACCTTGGAACAGTGGAGATTTCACTCCTCACATTTCATTGTTCACCTCCTGAAATCTTCATTTCAATATCAGGGATGAGTTCCAGCTCATTCAAGTCGATCAAGGTTTGACAGACACTGGCAGAAAACAGAGACAATAGCAGAAACAAACAAGTTCAGCTGCACTATTACCGCGATGCCTGTTATTACGGCTTATCCCGGTAATCAGTCGAAGACGCAGAAATAATGAGAGCCGGAGTCCGAAAGTTCTTGTTCAGAGCAAGGGCGGAAAAGGGGGGAAAACCCCTTTCGTTTAATTCTTATATACACTTTTAGAAATCACAGATCATTGGAGAAAGTTAACACTTCCGTCTCTAACTATATTGGTTAAAAGAAGTGTCCGTCAAAGGGATCTGTGTCCATGGGAAAGGAATGTAAAAAGATAATTTTTACAACAACATAGCTATGTTTACAGAAATCGTCCTTGAGACTGTCTAACAGAGAAAACTAGCTATTTTACAGTGAAAAATGGGCAACACTGCACAACACAGTTTAAAGATGTTGGATTGAGGATGAGAATGAGGCAGAGCTGAGGAAGAGCTGAGTTTTGGTGCTCAGGTGTCCTGCGGTGGCATTGGCATCCTTGTCCCTGCTGGACACTGGGTCCTTGTCCAAGGAAAAACCAGAGGCAAAACCCCCTTGAGGCTCAGCATCCCCGACTGTGTGGCAGGAGATGCCCCAAACTGCTGGGGAATATTTGCTGTCCCTTCTGCTGCTGAGCTGGCCCACTGTGGCCTTGCTTGCCCAGCCCTCAATTGCCTGAAAAACCCTACATGTGAGGGAGCTCTACAGGTGATAGACTCGTAACTCCTGCAAAGAAAAATCTGAAAGCAAAATAAATAATGAATGTGGCCCTGTGGAACTCTCTGTCTTAGCACTGGGCCTCATTAAAATCAATAGAGGGAACATAGAACAAAAGGCCACGGATTTACAGAATTTAACCCACAGATAATTAAGTGGCAAATAGGTCAGGCTGGTTAGGAATTGATTTAAAGCCATTTTATTTTGATAATGCCAGCTGTCACCAAGTGCTGCTGTCGGGGATGCTCTCCCAGGTGATTTTTCTTTCTACCTGAGCAAGCCTTGACCCTTGAAACACCAGCTCTGAGCTGTGCAGTGCAGCTCAGGGGGTGCAGCCCAGGAAGCTGCTTTGGAACGTTCTGCAAGGACCCATCTGTGTTTCTGGGCTTCGGAGTTCTCTGAACAGCTCATGTTTGATAGAGACTTGGCCAGCCTTGGCTTGTTCCCAGGAAGCCAAGACACCTCCTCCCCTGGCAGGCAGAGGCTGGGGCTCCTGTGGTCATTGATGCTCCCTGGCCATCCCTGCACCTTCCCAGGAGGGTTCCCGGGGCTGTGTGCAGGGACAGAGCCGTGGGGAGAAGCTTCACCTCCATCCGTGCAGAATTCATTAACAATTTGCCACTGTGGCTGCCTGGGAACTGAAGAGCTCCTGAGGAGCCTGCCAGGGAAAATCTTTGCAAGAAAAATCTTTATGAGTAAAATCTTTACAAGTCAAACCTTTACAAGTCAAATCTTTACAAGTCTTTATCAGCTCCGCGCTGCAGGAGCAGGAACAAAGTGTCCCTGAGCGGTTGTACTGCTTTGCTGCACCTTCACACAGCTCCAGCCCCATCCCTGGCTCTGCTCCCAGCACTTCCTCACTGCTGGCAAGGGAGGGCAGGCAGCTCTGGCATGGAAAACGAAATTTGTTCTTAGGATATCCTCAGGAATCACTTGAAAGCATCTTAATGCTTTTGCAGCAGGGTTGGTTTTTCTCACAGTTTTTCAGCAACCATGGAGTACTTGTGCTGCAGGGCTGTGCTTTTCAGCACAGACCAAAATGACAGGAAAAAAGAAAACTGAACACCAATCCAGGCGTGGCAGCTTCATTGCAACTGCTTTGTAGAAAAGCCAGTGCTGGGGGAGGAAATAAAATTCTCGAGGCCTCTTCAAGTGTGTCCTTTAGCAGGTATTTCTGAACTGTCAGTGTGGTGTGTGTCAAAGACGGGCAGGAGGGGTGCAGAAACACGACTCACTCCCGAGCTGAAAAGCAAAACCTTTTTATTGAAAATAACAAGCAGGGACGGAAGCGGTGAGCTGGTCTCATTGCTCCTCGTGGCAAGGCAGACCTGGTGCAGTGGCGATCGCGACACTGGGTGCTCTCTCTCCGGCGCTCCAACAAGACAAGGACCGGGACCCAGGGGCCAGCCCGCTTTTATACCCGGCCCCTGCTCTCCCATTGGTGCGTTGGTTTGAATCCGCTGGCTGACTGGTCCAATTGTTCCAACCCCGATCGGCTCGTTTTCCAGGGGTCTCCTCTGATTGGCTCTCGCTGGATCGTAGTGACATCAATCCTTTAGTGGAACAGACTGGAACAGTCTAGAAAGTTCCACTCTTAGCATGAGTGGCCTCCCTTGCGTCATCTAGAGTGTCTGGGTCAATGTTGCACTCATTGTCACACCTCCCACAGCACAAACATACACAAACCCCCAACTGTTGTAAACTCTCAACAAGTAACTCAGCCGAACTGCAACTGGCTTCAACCCATTTATAACAGTGTGGGCTGTGGGGAGAGCCCCAGGGAGATCAGAGGGGTCAGCTGAGGAATAATTGGGTATTTGAACCGATTGCTGCTCTGAGTGATCCCCTCAGGCTGGAGCTCCTATGGAATTTAGGGACAGTGCAGAGCAGTGACCTTCTAAGTGTTCCTGACCCCTCCCTCTGCACAGCTCAGCAGCATCCCAGCTCTTAGCACTTCACCCACCCCTGTAATTCCCCTGGCACTCTCCAAGGTGAGGAGCTCTCCCTGCCTGGCACAGTCTCTGCCAAGTGCAGCTGCCCCAGGTGGGAGAGGTTTCTGGGTGCCAGGGAGGGAAGCTCCAGGTTTTGGGGGAGCCCAGCCCCTGGAAGATTTATCCAAGCCCCCTTTGCTTTGGAAAGCCTTGGCTAAGGTGTCTCACATCGTGCCAGGCAGGGCTGTGTGCAGCTAAACCCCTTTGTCTGGAAGCCCTGGGGAGCTGGGAATGCCATGGGCACATTCCAGGGGTTGGAGCAGAGGAGCCTTACCTGCTCCAGGTGTTTGTGGGCTTGTGATGCTTTGGGACAACCAGGGGGGCTGCTGTCAGTGCTCCAGCTGTGCTGGAGAACACAGGGCTCTGCTCGCTGCTCCCAGCCTTTCCCATCCCTCTGTGGTTTTTGGGGATGTATTTGCTGGCCTTGGCAGCACTGGGTGCCCGCTGTGGGGACAGCGCTGCAGCAGCACTGCAACCTTCCCTCCAGCAGGGAAAAGAACACTTTCACTCACAGATTATTGGAAAAAAGAACCCTGCCTGGTGTTTATTTATTTATTTAGAAAGCACATACAGCGATGCACGGGGAGGGGACAGAGATGCAATGGGGGAGCAGAGAATCCATCCCCACAGGGAGAGGCAGCCGCTCCTGCAGGAGCAGAGCACATCAGTCTAGGTGAGCAGTGCCCTGCTGGCCCTGCAGACAGACCCAGCAGCCCAGGGAGGGTGTGAGGAGCAGAGCTCTGTCCCAGGCTGGCGGCTGCCCCCGCCCTGGCCGGGCCTTGCTCACGCCATGGTTTCCTTGCGCAGCGGCCGCCGCTGCTGACATGTCAGGATGCTGGGGAACGAGGGCCTCCCCTTCGGCCTCGACCTCTTCTTCAGCTTCTTCTGGTGCTTCAGGGAGATGCCCAGCTCCTCCATGATGGCGTTGAAAGAGAGACACTGCAGGGAGAGGGATAGATCAGAGCCCAGCGCTGCCTGGGACCCTGGATGATCCCCAGGTAGCACAGGGGACCTCACACAGAATTTTGTTTCAGCCCAACCCGGCTGCCCCCGCCTCTAATTGAGCTTTGGCTTGGCTAAAGCAGCTTAGGGATGTTCCTGCCATGCTCCACAGGCACATTTTGAGGTTTTGGTGGCTTCACATGACAAAACTTACCCTCCTTCATTTCCTCCTGCCCTTGCAAGAGAAAAGATCCTGGTCTAAACATCACACACCTTACACCATACACCATACACCATACACCAAACCCATGGGTGTGCTAGAGAAAGCAAAGAAGAGTTCTACAAGATTTTTTGTGGTTCAGTGGTTTTCCCCTCGTGAAATGAGCAGACACTTCTAAAGTACAGCACAGCCCTCAATCCTCTCCTTTCTTTGGAAAGAATCTTTTCAAACATTGTGTGCTGAAGAAAGGAGATAATTACCACAAGAACAAGGGAGCTGAAGAGTTTAGAAAGAAAGATCTTTTTTCTTCCGACCATCACAACATTTACAAAGACATTTTGAGGAAGTGGAAACATCTTTTAACATCCACAGCTGGAAGAATGACACGTAAAACCTACAGCTGGAATAATGACACATAACAGAATCTACATGTACCACAAAGAAACACAAGGAGCCTGGAAGTGGAAGTGTCTGGCTTTGCAAAACAAAAAAATGGTTCCATGCAAATCCAGATGAAGGAATATTTGCATCTGAACCCAAGTGATGGCAGCAGAGTGGGACAAAGCCTGAAGGCCTTTCCCTTCACAAGGCTGGGTGAAGTGAGCAGCCCTGACTGTGCAGGGAACCCAGCCCTCAGTGTGGGGGCAGTTTGGGATGTGCTGTGGGTGCCCCCACGTCCTGCTGGGATGGGCTGGGGTCCCCCAGCCTGGCACATTTATAGCTCAATGTGCTCCTTCCTTGGGGTGCTTCATTTTGTTCATCTAAAATTTGACATCAGTGAAACTCCTGTGAATTGGTGCCATTCCCCACAATTAATTGCTGGTTCAATCACTGTCCGTGGGAGCTTTGCTGTGCAATGGTCACTGCAATGCCCCTTTTATTGACACTCTGGAACAGGGCTGTCAGCAGAGACACCCCGAGAAGCATTTCTGGGGTGCTCCAGCCTTCGGGAGAGAGCAGCATCACTCATTTCCAAGCAAATGAACCCCAGTGCTCTGCTCTAAGTGGCTCACTCAGCCTGGATTGTCGGTCTCCACGATCTCAGCTTTAATTGAGCTTTAAAATCTGCATTGCAAAGTGAAGCCAGAGCTCTGGGGTAAACAGGGAAAGGATCCCTGTAACTCTTTGCAGCCTTGATCAGGTTTATTTTTATTTTGCCTGCCCGTTGTTCTCACTGCTGATGTTGTATTTAATCCCAGCCATCAGTCTCTGCAAAGGGCACACAGGGACGAGTTCTGCAGAGGAGAGAGAGCATTTCCCTGCCTTGTTAAAGGCTGCTGGTTTAATTTTCCAAACGGGTTCCTATTGCTCAGCCTGTGCAATAATCACGGTGCCTTTCAATTTCCTCTCCCAAAGCAGCCCCACGAAGATCATTTTGCATCAGCAAACAGGCAGAGAGCACATATTGCTGACAGGAACTGTGGGAGCTCGTAACATCTCATTTGTGGAGTGCCCAGTGCTCCCACTGCCAGCTGGCTGGAATTTTAAAAGAAATATTACCAGGAAGGTTTCAAGTTGTTCGTAGGAAAAGTGGCCCAGATGGATTTACAGGTGGGATTGACAGGATGGACAGGGAACCATTCCCTGGGGAACACCGAGGCTCTGTGAGCAGCACCTTTCCTGCACTCTTCACAAGGGATGCTGACATCCCATTCCACTGGAAGGCTGCTCTGCTTTAAACCCCCTTTTTTTTTTGTGTTCAGTCCACCTCTGTAGTGTGGCCCAGAACAGCAGCAGAGTGGGCACAGAGCCCTCCCTTTCACAGCTGAACAATGAGTTGAACATTTTGCTTTCAGTCAGCCTAACTGCCTCACTCTGGCAGTGTCAAAGTGCTGCAGGACATGGCATGTGAAAGGAAATGGCAGCTTTAAAACAGAACAGGATTTGCTGTCTGTGTGATGTGGGCTCTCCCTGTGCCCTTTGCTCGTTGCAGCAGCCTGGTAAAGCTCAGTCATGAAGCTCCCAAATCCCTCCTTACACTCCCATGCAGAGCTCTGGGTTAAGCTTTGGGAGAATTATAGATTCAGAATGAAAAAAACAAACAAATAAAAATAAAAACAAACAGACAAAAATAAAACGATAGAACAAAGTAGAAACAATGAAAAAAAGGGAGTTGTAGTCAGGATTTAGGAATCTGTTGCTTCTGCTGCTGGGGACGAGACTTTGCAGTTGCATTTTATTAATACCTTGCAAAATCCACCCAATAACAATAAAAAAGCCACCCCAGACCCAGTGTGCTGTGGTTAGTACTGGGAACTGTGGAAATCAAAGCATGAAGGGCACATTTCATTCTGTGAGAGCCCCTGAGCAGCTCAGGGACAGAGGAGGGAGTGTCAGAAGGGACAGAGGGAAAGGACACAGGGAAAGGATAGAGTCAGGATTTTTCTTCTGCACCCTTAGCTGGCACACTGCCCTGTGTCTTGTGCTGCAAGAAAAGTGATTTATTTGTGCACAGAAGGAGAAATATCCCAACCAGTTCCTCCTAGTGAGCAGACTACTGCTGGGGCTCCTGAGAAGCTGTGTGAATATTGAGTCACTGATGGCAGGAGGGATCAGCACAGGATCCCCTGTAAGCTCCGTGCAGCAGTGGTTGCCAAAACAGTGTGACAACAACCCAGGGATGAACTGATCCTCCCCAGCTACAGAAGCTGCTCCTCTGGGCTCTGTTTCCCAGGAAAAGCCAGGAAAGCTGCTTGCTGCTCTCCCAAATCATCCAAACGCCAGGGATGGGTTTTGATGACTTTTGCAGCCAGGGCTGCAGCTCTGTCAGGGAGAGCAGGAGCTGCTCTGTGCTTCCCCAGGGACTCCTCTCAGCCTGGGGCTGCTTGTGGGGCTGTTCCTGACACTGGCACTGCTTCCCACAGGTGGGAAATGCTCACCCAGCAGTGCCAGGAGGGCTCTGGCTCCTGCTCTGACCTAAGGAACAGTCACAGAAGTGGTGGAAGCTGCAACCCAGAGAGTGGAGCAGTGATGGAGAGAAACACATCAGGCTCTGCCTTCACCTCTGAGAGCTGGGAGAGGCTGCATTTAATTGGTTTAAAGTCTCTTCTATGGGAAGCTGCAAATAAAAAGTCCTTTCTTAAATCAAGTATTCAGAAGACCCAATTCAGGTCTGTGCTGGCAAGAAGGAGCATTTTATGGAGAACCAAAATTTCAAGGCCCCATTCAAAGAAATTCAGAGACCATTTGGAGCAAGACAATTTCATGCAGCATCTGGAGAGGAGCATAAACTCAGGGCCACAATGAGCAGAGGAGAATTGGTGCAGCCCAGCCATGAGCAGCACATCTCTGCCACAAAAACACTGCCAGCAGAGCAGGACTGTGACAGGGTGACAGGAGGTCCCAGGGCAGGGCTTGCCCTGGCTGTTCTCGGGAGCCAGGGCAGGAATGGCCCCAGGAAAACAGAATGAACTGGTCTGGGGAGCAGGAAACATAAAACAGAGGGAGGGGTGAGGGCTGGGGGGAGGGACAGGGCTGGTGAAGCTGCTGGGACTCTGGGATTCAGTGGAACACAGAGAAAAGGTGATGAGGTTTGCAAACACAGGGGTTTGGCACAGTTCCTGACAGCCCACGAGCTGCATTTCTGTGCTCTCTGGCATTTCTGTGCAGCTCACATGGTTGTCAGATGTTTTTTGGTGGCAGAACCAGGTCTAGTCCTTTGCCCCCTGCCCTGTCAGTGCCCCACTGGCTGAGGACGGGAGGAAATCCAAGTGTTTCCCTTCCAGGGTACAGAACACATCCAGTGCCAGCCTCCTACACCAGAAATCCCAGCAGTGTTTCAGTGTGCAGAGCAATCCAGGGCTTTACTGCGTGATGTTCCCACAGAGGAGCTTCCTGTGTCACACAGGAACACCCTGAACTGCTCCAACAGACCCAGGAGTTCCTCTGTCCATGCTCTGCCAGAGTGCTGCCCCAGGGTGCTCCTGTTGAAGATGTTCCTGATGCTGACATGCCACAAAACTGAGCTGATAGATCTGAGCTGCTGCTGGGGCAGTTACTGCAGGCTCTGACTGATGAATTTTAAATGGAGGCATTAAAATTCATTAAATATTGACACTGGGAATAAGAGATGCCAGCTCAGCCTCTCTGGCTGCTTGTTCCAGGGGCTCAGGGAGTCTGGGGAGCTCTGCAGGTGCTTTGGGAGCTTTCTGAGGAGCAGAGCCCAGCTTGGTGTTTCCCTGTGCTCTCAGGCTGCCACTGCTGCACTGGGGCTGGGGAGGAGATGGAGAGGAGGTAAATAACTTTTCTTACCTGAAGCAGGTGAATGACCCCAGGCAGTGACAAGATGAGGATTTGACATGAGATTGATAATTCTTACAGGTTCCTGTGCTCTGCTGAGCTCCCTGCTGGCCGTGTTGTGGTGCTTTGCTGTGAAATGCATTTAAACTGCCCAGATTTTGGGGGCTCTGGCAACTGACTTTGGAGAAGCTTCTCTCCTGCCCTTGGAGGTGGGTACCTGTGCTGAGAGGCCAAGCTCTGCTGATGCCTTAGAATTTCAGCTTTTCTATTTTTCATACATTTGTAATCCTGCAATTCTGTAGCGATAACTCTGAACTCCATACAGAGTGTCAGCTGCTGTTCTTTCCCATTTTGGTCAGACAGAACAATTCTTCTCCAGGAACAACTAAACCAGTTCCTCTCTCCAGGTGTGGGAACCGAGGACACCTCACTGTGTCAGGCCTCAGCTGTTTTATTTATTTATTTATTTATTCCAATAAAATTTATGTTGGAAGTCTTAAAGTTCAAGCAGAAACTGTTTGAGAGATTAATTGTTCTGCACTGCCCTACTAAGCAGCACTAAACAAAAGTGGGATGGGGGGGGGGGAATTTGGGGTAAATTACTTCGTTACCTGAAGCTGTAATTGGAAGATTAACCCCCAAAATGCAAATGGAGCAAACTTATAAAAGGATGAAAACCTGTCAATCCATTTTTGGGTGCGGTGTCTAAGGGGGCTTTGCTGCCCTAAATGTACCTGAGGGCCCGGCAATGAATAGAACTGCCTTTTGTTCTCCTGATTTCGTGTGGCTTTGGTGCCTTAGGATTTGAGCTTTTCTATTTTTCATATATTTGCAATCCTGCAATTCTTTAGAGTGTAACTCTAAACTCCACAGAGTGTGAGCTGCTGTTCTCCCATCATGGTCAGACAGAACAATTCCTCTCCAGGCCTGGGATCCAAGGACACCTCACTGTCTCAGGAAATGTAAACAAAAGAGGGATGGAGGAGCAAACTGGGGATAAATGACTTAATTAGCTGAAGCTGTCATTGGAAGATTAAACCCCAACATGCAAATGGAGCAAACTCACAAAAGGATGGAAAACCCGTGGCTCATTCTGGGTGCAGCCCCTGGCCCTAAATGCACCTGAGGGCCCTTCCTGACTAAACCCACTTTTCCTGCTCCTGATTTGGGGTGGGTTGCGTGTTTGGGGCAGCCCTGTGCCCTGGGACACACCTGGCACTGCCTACACCGTGTGCACGGAGGGCTGGGCGCGCAGGCCGCGCTCCTCACGCACGAACCGCGCGCAGTCCAGCTCCGTGCTCAGCGTGGTGCCCGACGTGGAGTTGGATGGCTGGCCTTGCTTACACTGCAGTCCATAAAACAAACAGAACGCCTTGCATGCAAGAGAAGAGAGATGTACAACGTAAATAAACCAGAGAGGCAACGTGCAAAACAAACACGAGAATGATTCAAAAGCAATTAAAACAAAAAAAAAAACTCTGTGGATGGAAACAGGAAAGCCCCAGGTTGTTGTGTTCAGCTCAGTGGTAACACACCCTGCACAGCTCCTCCTTTCTCCAGGGAGGAGAGAAACAACCCCAGGAAAGCAGCAAGGACAGTGGGACACTGGAACGGGACTCTCTCTGAGCCTGACATGCCCATGAACTCACTTCATTAACTCACTCCATGAGTGAGTTTAATTTCTAAACTCGTGTGTGGAACCCTGAATTCTGGGTCATTCACCCAGCACACTGCTCAGGAAATGAACTCTCCTCACTCAAAGCTTCAGCTCTGCTTTAGCCCTGGCTTCAGGAATGCTCTGCCTTCCACAGGCTCCTGAGAAGTTTCCAGGCTCTGCTGCCCCACGGTAGCATTTACACTGAGCATTTTAATTAGCTGCAACTGTTCTCCAATGTGTATTTGAATAAAAGATCTCCCGAGACATGAACAAAACAAAGATGCCAATACATTCTTTATGCATTTGGTGCTAAAATGGGTTAAAGAACTAATTAAGAAGCTGCAATACGTGCAAGTACATTAATCCTCTCGCAAAGCACTCTGATGCTCAGGGCCTGATTTGTCCCCAGCATTTCCTTTGTTTTCCCTGTGCCCTTTTAAACTGCTCATGACACTCCAGTGCCGCTATAACCACAATTTCTTGGGCTCCATGATCTGACTTTCCAGTGGCACCCATCACCTCTCAGTGGCTCTTCCTGCTTGGAAGTGCATCCTTCAGCACAGCGTGTAAACCCCTGGCTCTCAAAAACCCTGCTTTCTAGAGCCAGAGGAAAACAACCCTTGGGGATGTGGATGTGCTTCACTGAGCTACTCCAGGGGCTCGTGTTAATGTCGTGTCAAAAACCCGACAGCCCAGCTGGGTTTTATTCCTTTCCAGCAGAATTTATGCCTGAAGTCTTAAAGTTGAAGCAATCTTACAGTTGAAGCAATTAACTGCCCTTGTTCTGCACTGCCCTACTAAGCAGCACTAACTGGCCGTGGGTGAGGCACTGCCCTGTTGCGATTAAGAAATGATTTGTCCTTCAAGGCTGGTGAGGGCTCAGCAGCACAGATGTGCCCCGCACACCCTGCACACCCTGCCCACCCAGCCCGGCTCTCTCACCTGCTCGATGTCGCTGTTCTTGCGGGACTTGTAGATGAACTCCCCGATGGCCACAAACACGGAGAGCACCAGCCCCGCTGCCAGCACGATGAAGATGCCGCCGATGTTCTCCACGCCCAGGGCACTGGCCTCCTTGCTGTCCTCCTCGGGGCAGCCGTTGCCTCGCCACCACTTCTCCTTCATCATGTGCAGCTTGCCCTCCTCCTGCAGCTGCAGGATGGCGATGGTGATCTTGTCCCGGTACGGGGACCCTGCGGGACAGCACTCTGGTTGTTGCCAACAACGCAGCTTTGAAAATGTTGCTTTACTTCTTGGGCTTGGTATTGCGATAAACCCATATTTTAGTGTTGGCTGTCGCGAATAGGAGAGTGGGTATTGTATGCACGATAGATAATAATTGAGCAAAATAGTTTGGTGATACAAATATCATTATTAAATAGTTGATGTTACTATTAGATGGTGACTTCTGCTAGAGCCTGAGGCTACTGTAATAGTAATAACTATTGTAAAGGCGATATTGATAAAAAAAAGGTGGGGAAAGGGGAACTAAAATCTGTGGAATAACGCACTGACCACCAAGATGACCACAAGGATGACCACGCATGCTCTAAAAAGGAGAAGGAGTGAAGGAGTGTCCATGTTAAACAGTTCCTGGAACTTGCAAAACAGCTCGAAGAAATGTTTGAATGTGTGCAGTCGTTTATGAATATGTCTCTGGCTGATGGAATAGAAAGGCTACTTAAGGAGAATTGTGATTTGTAGCAGCGCTGTGACTTTTGCCTTATTGGTTTTGTCCCCTATTATCATCTATTAAACATCTTTTTTAAAATTTCTACAAAGAAGTGAGCAGCATTTCTCACACTATGTCATTGTCTTGCGAAAAGGAATTTTAAATAATTTTTTTTTAGGCATTGTTACATCAAGCACTGGGAGTTACCCAAAAGATGACGACCATTAATGGAGCATCAGTGAACATCAACAAACATCTCCCCTGGCAGGGCTGGGGACACCCAAGCTGGAAAAGACTGGAGAGCTGGATTGCTTTTATGGCTGAGCTCTAAAACCACCCACAAATCCATCTCAACTCCTCTCTGAATATTCAGCAGATTACTTACAGCCCCTGAGCCATTAACAAACCTCTTAGGCCAAGAAATGCATTTATCTGCTTGCTTAGCAGTCTGCCACATACCTGGGAACAGCTTTAGTCCCGAATCACCTGCATCAGCACTGGCACTGAGCTGGAGTGAAGCCCTGCCCTGACACATCACAGATCCACAGCCTCTGAGGCTGCAGAAGCCCTCCAAGGGCATCGAGCCCCCTGTGCACTGAGTGCCACAGCCAGGACATCCCCAGGGACGGGGACTTCAAACCTCCCTGGGCAGCCCCACCCTTTCCATGGAGGAATTCCACTGATGCTGTAACTGCAGTGTTTTCCTTGCAGAAGATGCTCTGATAAAACAGTCAATTTCCTGGACTGAAAGATCCCGTTTCTGTGGGAGCCAAGAGATGCTGTTCAGCCCACTCCCTGAAATTGGGAGTGCAGGGCATTCCTTTGCCGCTGCAAATGCCCTGTGGCTTTACAGTCCCCCGAGGGCCAGTTAAGCCTTGCTGAAACTGTGATGTTAAGGGTCACAGACAAGCCTCTTTTGTCTTTTTTATTTTCCATACAGCCTCTGCAATCAATACTCTTGAATGTTATGAGAGAAATAACAGAGCCCTGGGGGTCCCTCTGATAGTGGGAGGTTTATCTTGTTTATGAAATCAGTTGTTTATAGGGTGCTTGATGGAGCTGGATTATTCCACAGTGCTTGGGGATATCTATTCCCCTGAATTTTGCAGGTTTTCCTTAAGAAAAAAAATAAAGGTGAACTGTTCATACAAGAAACGTCTTATAAATACGTTTCACAGCTGCATTTCCAATGGCTGCACTCTCTCTGAGGATTGCCATCTGTTCCAATTATTCCTTCATTGTTCTTGGTTTAAAGTGTGGCAGCTTTATAACCACAAGGAAACTCTTGCAGAGTGTTTGTCATTCTTGGGGGTTTTAGCTTTGTATCATTTTCCTCAGGGTGCCAAGGCTGTTCTCACACAGCCACTGGAAAAATACACTTTGGATGTCATGTCTGTGACAATCTGGCTGAGGTGCTGAGTCCCACAGACACAGACAGTTCCCAGTGCAGAGGAGTTTCTTCCTTATTTATATCTGGTCTGTCAAGCAATGGATGAACCAAATCTAGAGGTTGGATGGGGCTTGGAGCAGCCTGGGACAGTGGAAATGTCCCTGCCCATGGCAGGGGTGCCACTGGGGGAGCTTTAAGGTCCCTTCCAGCGCAAACCATTCTGTGGTCTGTAATTGTATGAACACAGGACCAAACCTGGCTCCCCAGGGCCAATTGTTCACAAGTGCACTGCACAAAAATCTGACAACACTTTTTAATGCTCTGCAGCTGGAAGATCTCAAAAAGGGCACTGCATGTGCTAGAAAAGGTCTGCCAGAAGGAGTTCAGAGAGATTGGGAGTCTTAAGGCTCTGCATTAAAGGAGATGAACTGATTTGTTTCATGACCTCAGAGCAGTGAGGCTCAATCACAGGGTTCTGCACCAGGGGTTTGAGTGTTCTGAGCCAGCAGTTTTCTTTGGGGTGCAGAATCCCACACTGGTTTGGGTGGGAAGAGACCTTAAAGCCCACCCAGCTCCAGCCCTGCCATGGCAGGGACACCTCCCACTGTCCCAGGCTGCTCCCAGCCCCGTCCAGCCTGGCCTTGGGCACTGCCAGGCATCCAGGGGCAGCCACAGCTTCTCTGGGCACCCTGTGCCAGGGCCTCCCCCCCCTCCCAGGGAACACTTCCTTCCCAATATCCCATCTCAGTCTGGCTTTGGCAGTGTGGAGCCACTCTCTTGTCCTGATCCTGAAATCCCAGGCGTGATTGAATGGTTCCCCTCAGGGCCCTGGCAGTGTCCCCCAGCTCAGCCCGGAGCCTCTTACCAATGGGGGTGCCCACGCCGTAGCCCTTGGAGTCGATGAGCCCCCCGATCTGGGTGAGGTTGCAGTTCCTCTGGGTCACATACTCGATGCTGGTGGACTCCATGAGCAGGGCGTAGTCCGTGGTCAGCACCCTCTGGATGCCCTCGTCATTGTTCTTCACCAGCGCCGTCTGCTGCCGGCTGCTCATGAACGCCCACATCTTCTCGTACGTGGAGATCTTCGATTTCTGGGGGGAAAATGGGGCACAGCATCACACCAGCCCCGTGCCACACACTGACCAACCTCCTCAGCCTCAGTGCCAGCCTGCCTAGTCTGCCCAGCCTGCCCAGCCTCACACCTGCAGGGAGAGAGAACTGGGAGCAGGGTCTGCCTGCCCACAGCTTCTCCCTCCTCAGGAACCTCTTTTCTCGCTCTCTTTGCAGTGCCAGCAACTTCATTGTCCCGAGGAGGCAACAAGGCTGGTGAAGGGTTTGGAACACAAGCCCTGTGAGGATGGACTGAGGGAGCTGGGGGTGTTCAGCCTGGAGAAAAGGAGGTTCAGGGGAGACCTCATCACTCTCTACAACTCCCTGACAGGAGGGGCAGCCAGGTGGGGTTGGGCTCTTCTCCCAGACAGAACGAGAAGGCACAGTCTCAAGCTGCACCAGGGGATGTTCAGGTCAGATGTCAGGAAAAAATCCTTTACTGAGAGAGCTTTTGGGCACTGGAATCATCTGCCCAGGGAGGCAGTGGAGTTGCTGTCCCTTGATGTGTTTAAAAAAAGCTTGGACGTGGCACTGAGTGCCCTGGTTTGGTTGACGGGAGGTGTCAGGCTATGGGTTGGACTTGGTGATCTCAGAGATCTCTTCCAGCCTGGTTTATTCTGTGGTTCTGTGACTCCTGGCCCCTCTGTGCAGATCTGCTGCTGCTCCCTGGGCTGCAGCACACAGCCAGGGCAGCTGGGCACTGCAGCTCTGCCTGGGGGGAACCACTGCCCCACGATGGACACAGCATCCCTGTGCCTGCCTGGTGTTCTCAGCACTCACCTGGCACTCACCTGCTTCATGGGGAAAGTGTGAGAAACAAACCCCAGACGGCTCCAGGCAAAGCCCTGCTCTCTGCCCTCCCCTGAACGGGACTGAAGGTGTCACCCTGTCCCCCAGGATCTCAGGGCACTGCATCCCTTCAGGCCCTGTCTTGGCTCTGGAGCCATCTCAGCTGCTCCCAGGCTCAGGTTTGAACACCAGCTCCTGAGGGATTCCTGTGAGAAGCTGATTTTCTGGTTCTTTGAGCTTTAAATGTCCAAATGCCTCACCTGTAAATTCAATACCTTGGAATGGCACCTGAATTCCACCTCAGTATGGAAAGCCAGAGGATACCACTCATCCCTGAAGGTGGTTAAGTGGCTCTTTGCAAGTAGAAACCATTTTCATTGTTCAGTTGGGAATATTTTTTGAAATTGATGCACTAGACTGAGGCTGACAGTGAATTTACTGCAAGGATGTATTCCTAATTCAGAGGAGTTTGAAAGAAAAACCTTGGCTTCTCAACTTGCCAACTCCCATCTCTTTCAGCATAGATCCTGTGCCAAGTGGTGGCCTTTGAATTTTCATTAATTTCAGTGGAAACCTGCCTGTACTTCAGAAAGCAGGAGCTGGCACAAGCTGCAGCACAAGATCAACCCCTGTCCCATGGAGGGGCAAGGCAGCAATGGAAGATTGATGGATGGGCTGGAAGCAGAGCAGGGCAGCAGTCTGGAGAAGAGATGTGTGTCACTGTCATGGATGGCAAACATCTTCAGCTGGACCTCTCCCAAATCTGGACTTCCCACAGACAGGGAATGCTCCCTGCCTTGCCCTCCTGGAAGGCTTAGCTGTCCTGAGCTGCCCAGGCCCCATTTTTGGGGTATTTTCAGCTGGTCTGGCCACATCTGGGATCTGTGCGCAAGGAAGAGGCTGACTCTGAGATCCCTTTCAGAGTGGGAACTCCATTTTCCCCCTGCAAATAATTTCAGTTGCTTTTGTTTTCCTTCCCCCACTGCCTGGCTAAAAGTCAGAGTCACTGTAGAAACTTCCTTGTAGGAGATTTCATCTTTAGAATCACTTTTTCTCGGGAAACCATTACAGCAAGGGCAGTGCTGCCAGGCACCCAGAATGAGTGGGCAATCACAGCTGTTAGCACAGGCATTATAAACACCACCCACGAGAAGGGATGGAAGCTTGAATAGATGCAAATGGAGTTCTCAGAAAAGCAGTGGAAGTGCTTTGCTGTTCTAGGATGATTCCCCTCTCCATCCCCTGCAGCAGGGATGTTGTGTCATCTCATCTTCCAGGGCCTTCCTGCTGCTGCTGCTTTCAGCACAAAGCCCTAAATCAAAGCTTTTCAGAGTCTGCTTTGTGCCAACATCTCTCACTGTGCCTGATGTCTTCAGAAATCCTTTTCCCCAGGTGTTTCTCTTGCAGTCCTGAAAACCACAGGGGTCTGGTCTTTGCCCCTCGTGTCCCACCCATCCCTTGCTCCTTTCCCCTCCACAATGAGGGGTTTGCTTTGAAAAAAAGCTGCTCTGAGAGAAATCCATCCCCACTTTCTGTAGTGTCCTGCACACGTATTCCAGGCACAGGCAAGCTGCCCTGGGTAGTGTATAAATATTTAACCACCTTCCCTGCAAGTTTTCTTTTAGAGGCTTGCATGCTTTTAAGCCTACATATTTCAGCCTGAGGGAGTAATGGTGCAAAAATAAATCAGTGTAAAACTGAAAACAGCTCCAGGAATTTGTTCTGAACTTCCTGTGTAGAACTTCAGGACCTATTTCCTCTAAAAGCTCATGGGTGCACCAGGTTTTGGAGTGCTGCCTCTGATGCTGAGTTTGACTTCAGAAGATCAGTGGCAGTGACTGTCTTGGGGGGTTTCCATCTCAGTGGAAGTGTCAGCTCATCAGTCCAGTCAGTCAGTGCCAGTCAAGAGCTGATTGAAGCAGAATGCTGTACTTGGTGTCTTTCTTTCAGCAAGGAAACATTTCTGTTCAGGCCCAGGAGAGCCTTGGCAGGGGCAGTTCATCCATGACAGCCCCAGCAGGGACAGACTACACAGAATCCCAGAATTCTGGGGTGGCTGGGGTTGGAAGGGACCTCTGGAGATCCCCCCAGTGCCAGCCCTGCCCAGGCAGGGGCACCTGGAGCAGGTGGCACAGGGACACGTCCAGGTGGCTTTGGGATGTCCCTCCCTGGGCAGCTGTGCCAGGGCTCTGCCCCTCCATGGGAAGCAGCTCTTCCTCATGCTGGGGTGGAAGTTGTGTTTCAGTTTCTGGCCACTGCTCCTTGTGCTGTCCCTGCAGAGCCTGGCACCATTCCCTGCCAGCCCCTGGGATGTTTGTGTGGATGGATGGGATCCCCTCCCAGCCTGAGCAGGCCCAGCTCCCACAGCCTCTCCTCAGCACAGAGATGCTCCAGACCCTTCATCCTCTCTGTGCCCCCTGGGGACCCTCTGTGCCACGGATGAAACCTCCTGGCTGAGCATTTCCCTGTCCCTGAGCAGGGCTGGTGGTGCAGCAGGGCAGCCTCAGGCTGGCACAGGGGTGGGGTTGTCCCAGCCTCTCCAAAGGCTCCCAAACACATCCTCAGGTGCTGATCCAGGCTCATCCTGTGCCTCACTGCCCTGCTGAGACTGCTGACAAAGCTGCTAATTAATTCCAGCTTTCTGTATTTATAGCTTGTTGGCTTTTACACTGGCATTTTATGAGATTATCCATTTTGTATGTAATTAATACTAATAATGAAGGGAAAAACCCCCAGAACACAATCACCACAGTTATCTACCAAACATTTAGCCCAGAAAAGTGTCTTACTCACAGATTACTGACTGATTTGCAGTGTTCAGGGGGGTGTGGCCACTGTGTTGACAGTCTGTGCGATATTGACCACGGAGCATTAAAAAAGGCACAAACAAACCTGCATTTGCCTGTGGAATTATCCTGGTGCAAGTGGGACATGCAGAAGGCACAGCAGAGTTTTCCAGCCACATTTTAGTGAAGGGGCACCACCACAGGCCCCTCCCTCAGGTCAGCACCAGGCTGGTTCTGCACGTGTCCTGGGGGCACCTGCTGTGTTTGACAGTCCTGCTGCTGAGGGGTGCACTGTGCCTGGGTCAGGGCTGTGTTTGCTGCTGCTCTCACCCTGGGGGTGCTGTGGGTCAGAGCTGTATTCACCCCTGCTCCAGCCCTGTGGATGCTGTGTTTCTGCCTGGCTCAGGGCTGCCTGTGGGTGCTGTGTTTCCAGCAGCACTGCAGCCCCTCAGGGCAGGGCAGGGAAGGCTGGAGCTGCCTTACCTTGAAGAAGGTCATGGTGGATCCGTCTCTGACAGCCCCGTACTCGATCTTGGTTTGCTTGGCCAAATCATCTGCCGAGTCGATGGGGGATTCCATCCTCTCCACGGTCAGGAAGGCAGCCAGGTTGGCAGTATAGGATGAGATTATGATTAAGGTGAAAAACCACCATATTCCTCCAACTATTCTGGTAGAAAGAGCTTTGGGCATCAGCTCTGATCCTGTTACAACACCACCAAAACAATCACATTAAAATGATGCTGCAAGATGCCTTTCCTGATGCCACAGACTGGTTTTAGGCACAGGATGCTTTTATGAGCTGCAGCATGATAAAATGGTTGAAACAATAATCTCACAGATGCACAGCTGACATTTATAATGGGAACACATTGGGAGGGGGATGTGTGCTGTGATACATGACAGATGGAATTCTCCCTGGCCCTGAGCCCCCTGCCCTCCCTGAGCTAACGAGCACTGGGATATTCACCCCTCACATCCCCAGCAAGCTGCACTGGCATTCCTTTCTGCTGCTTGCATCCCGTTTTGCCTGTGCACTGCATTCAGTTTCCAAAGCAGGGATCCTTAGCAAATGCTGCTCTGCTCTCAAGCTGCCTGACAGGAACACCTCGCAGGAGGAGCCTGCCCTGTGCATCCCATGGACACAGCACAAACAGCGAGGTCCATGCAGCTCCAGTGAGCTCCAGTGACCCTCAGCTCAGCCCCAGAAAACCTCTTTTTGTCAGTGTGTGCTTCACATTTGGGAAAGCAGAGGTCCAGTGGACACAGCTCCTGGGTCTCAGGGCCAGGCAGAGCTTGGGGCAGTGTGTTTCACACCCATTATTGCTGGAGGAGCTTTAGCAGGGCCCTGCCAGTGCCAAAACTCCCCCCAGAGCAGCAGGGGTTCAGTGCACTGGGATGGTTTCTGGGCAGCGCAGATAACCTGTGTTTCAGCCACAGACACACTGTGTTTCTGAGCATTCTGAGGTCAACTTTTTGCTCTTTTTTTTTAGGGCCATCCTCAATGAATTCTGTCCGTAACCTGGGATTCAAGGATCTGGCCCAGCAAAGCTCTTAGGCAGCCACTGGGGTACTTTTGATTTCAAAGTTAAGCCTTTGCACAGTTATTTTGCTGATGAAGGATGGACTTAAGGAAATACTTAAGTGCCTGTGAACAGAGCTCTCAGAGCTAAGGCTTTGGATGTGACATATTGGTATTACTGGAAGAATACGCTGGCATTTTGTGTCTCCCCAGCTATCCAGTGAGTTCTGCAGAGATGTGACGCAACATTTTCAGGCTTTGCCAAGGCTCTCAATGTGACTTTTGGGGCAGACACTGAAAGGGTCAAACCTTCCCAAGCAAGCAGCAAGCACATTTCAGTTGGCTTTGTAAACACAGAGCTGCTCTCTAAAGGTCAGAGCTGAGCATGGCCCCAGGGCTGCAGGGTGCAGAGCTGCCAAACACTGAGAGCAGGCTCAGAGCAAAAGCCCTCACTTGGAACTTTCGAGCCCAAATGGAGTTGTTCCAGAGCTGTAGCTCTGTCTGGGATTGTGTTTGTGCTCCGGCTGTGCTTTCCTGCTGTTCAGCTTCGATTTGTCTTTTTTCAAACACAATTAAATATTTCCTTGGTGCTCTCTGTTTCTAAGCTGGGGTTGCACTGCAAAAGCTGTGCTGGTTCAAGTCATCCATGGTAGGGACACCTCCCACTATCCCAGGCTGCTCCCAGCCCCGTCCAGCCTGGCCTTGGGCACTGCCAGGGATCCAGGGGCAGCCACAGCTTCTCTGGGCACCCTGTGCCAGGGCCTGCCCACCCTCACAGGTTGGAATTTCTTCCTAATACCCAATCTAAAGCTACTTTGGCAGTGGGAAGCCATTCCCTGTGTCCTGTCCCTCCATCCCTTGTCCCAAGTCCCTCTCCAGCTCTCCTGGAGCCCCTTTAGGCTCTGAGCTCTCCCTGGAGCCTTCTCCTCTCCAGGTGAGCCCCCCAGCTCTCCCAGCCTGGCTCCAGAGCAGATGGGCTCCATCCCTGGGGCAGCTCCGTGGCTCCTCTGGACTCTCCAGCAGCTCCACATCCTCCTGCTGTTGGCCCCAGGGCTGGGGCAGCTCTGCAGGTGGGGTCTCACCTGGGCAGGGCAGAATCCCCCCTCCCCTGCTGCCCAGGCTGGGGCTCAGCCCAGGATCTGCTCCATCCTGTGCTCCTCCCTGGCCCTCCTGGCTGAGCTGGGGCGCTGGGGGAGAACCTCCCTTGCTGACATGACAGCTTCTCTGAATGGATTGGATGAAATGTGCCCTGTTTGGATGCTTTCAGAGGATGCATAACACATCTGAGACTTCCAGGGAAAAAGAGGGGAAGCAGCATCTACATCACAATGGTGCTAGCCAGACTCGGGGGCAGAGACAATACTTGCTGAAGTCTCTCTAGTGCCTTTTTATGGCAGACATGACAGCCAATCCTGATCCAGACTTTGCTCACGCTCTGTAGAAAAGAGAAAGTCTGATCATCACATTTTAAAATCAAATCCCAAGTGGCTTCCAGTGAAGCAGGAGGAGCAGCTGCTGCCGAGGAGGAGGAGCCAAGGCTGGACCCAGACCTGACCACGCTCACATCATGTCCAAACTCTGCACTTGACCATGCTGCACAGACAGTCACACCACAAGTTTGCACATGGAAACATTTGTGTTGCCTTACAAATGTTTTTTTGGTTTTTTTCCCCCCCCCCTTCTTTCTTTCTTTTTCTCTCTTTCTTTCTTTTGTTTTGTTTGGAATCTTCTTAAAAGACAAGCAGAGTCTGGTTGGGGCTGACTGTCATGTACCCAAGGTAGTGGTAACGAGCAGACACTGCATCCCACAGTTTGCTGTGGATGGTGGTAAACTCCAAAGAAGGCAGGACATGGAAACACAAAATCCTGGGGCACTTTCACACACAGGGCAACCACAGTTAGGTACACACACCTGCCTGATACTGTAAAACCTCAGCCTGTGTTTTACTGGTCATTTGGAAGGAAAACAAAACGAAAAAGCTCCAAAGCAAAGCAGAAGTGCTCTTCTTTCATCCAACCTCCTTCAAAGTGGTTTCTGGGGGACGCTCTATATCCTCTCAATACAGTAATGCACCACTGAAAGCAAGTGCATCTTAGACACCGTACAAACTTGATTCCCTACCATACCTAGGAAAAATTCCTCTTTTTGAATTTTTCTTTTTACTTCTACTCATATCTGTTAAAGAGGAAAGAATAAAGTGTACCTGTGTCAATGCAGAGATGGTTTTACCTTCCTTACTTAAATGTTTAGGAATTTAATACCAAGGTACTGCTGGGCTTTCCTCTGGGTTGCCTTTCTTGTTGACATGGGGTGGGGTCTTTTTTGTTCAGCTTTGATTCAACTTGACATGTTTGTCAGAACACATTTCCTCTCTTTTCAGTGGACCCCAGTTTTGGTGAAAAGTGATTTAATTGGAAACCTTAGAACATAAATGCCATAGACAAATGTGTTTAGTACAGAGATCTGTTTGCCTTCCCTGCCCCTCCTTGGCAACTGAGTCAAATGTCAGCTGGTTCCCAAATCAGCAGCAATGGGCACTTGGGGCTGGGGCAAGCTAAGGCTTCCAGGTTTGGATGCATTTACAGAAGGATGGGACTCACACCTGCAGACAAGCCATAGAAAACAAGGGTTTGGTTCTGTTTTAAATGTGCTTGACAAGTGCCAACAAACGTAACCACCCTTCTGGAGAAAGAGCATCTGTCCTGCTCTGGCAGCTGGAACAGCTTTCCTGGGGCTGCTTCTGTTGGGATGGAGCCCAACCTCTTCCTGTTGCCAAACCTCTCATACCAATAAACTCAGCCTCAGCATGAAGCTCTTCACATCCCTCTCATGAGTGTTTCATGCTGCAGCAGCTCCCGTGTGGCCCTGCCTGCTCCCCTTTCTCTCCTGCTTCCCCTCCTTGCTCTGCTCTAGTTTCCACAGGCTCCCCTGTTGCAGTGGTACCTGGTTCTGCTCTCTTCTCCTGCTCTGCATGGGGGAGATCAGGTTTTACAGTACATGCTGCATTTACAGAGGGTGGAGTTTACCAGCACAGAAGCCCTTGAGCAGACTGTGGGACGTGTGCGAGACCGAAGTGTAACCGGTGTACCTTGCTGCATGAGAGCTCCAACTCCAAACCAGAAACTATTTAGTAAAGTAAAATTGTTTTCCACCACATCTGAGTCTGGGTTGCACGGGTGGGGGTTATACCACTCGTATGGTGTAAACCTGTGGCAGTCAACAGAAACATCTGTAAACATCGAGCAGAGAACACACAGCAAACCTGCCGAGAGCGCCGGGCCGGGGCGGGCGGGGCACAGCCTCGGGACACATCTGGCACTGCCCCAGCTGTGGGGCAGCTCTGGGGCCGAGGGCTGGCACACTCCTGGGGCTGCTCCTCCTCTGCTCCTCCCAGCCCCTGCCCACCCCAGCCAGAACCACAGGGCCGAGGGATGGCACAGTCCTGGGGCTGGCACAGGGCTCCTCTCCTCCTCTGCTCCCTCCCAGCCCCTGCCCACCCCAGCCAGAACCACAGGGCCGAGGGATGGCACAGTCCTGGGGCTGGCACAGTCCTAGGGCTGGCACAGTCCTGGGGCTGGCACAGGGCTCCTCTCCTCCTCTGCTCCCTCCCAAGCCCCCTGCCCACCCCACAGGGCACAGCCAGAGGCACAGAGCTGCTCCTGGGAGTGCCCAGGGCACAGGGAGGGAGCAGCAGCCCTGCAGAGGCAGCTCTGCTGCTGGGGGTGCTGGGGCTGCAGCAGGAACGCTGCCCATCATCCCCACATCCACGAGCATCACCCAGTCCCCTCTGCAGCCCACGCAAGGCCAGCCCAGCCCCACAGGCTGGGAGTTCTGAGCACCTGCCCCAGCCAGCTCTGCAAGCTCCCAGAGCCCAGGGACACAGGGTGGGCACTGCTGAGTGGGCACTGCAGAGGGGTTCCCTGGGACAGCTCTGGGCTGAGCATTCTCTGTGCCACCCCAGCCCTGCACAGAGCCCAGCAGAGCCACCCCAGCCCTGCTCCTCCCCAGTGCCTGCCCTGCTCTCCATGCCTCCCCACAGAGCTGTGGGTACAGCTGTAATTGCCAGTCTCACACCAACACACCCTCATGCTGGTGCAGCAGCGTAATTCAGCACTGAATTTATGCACAGTGTCGAGTGGAGTGCCTTGCTTAGCTGAAGTAATGAACTCCGGCATAATGAACCTGCTAATTGGGAGAGGATGTAGCTTAGGATGCCATCAGCTGCACAAGACCCCCAAGAACAACATTAAAAATCACAGCAAACCCCAAAGCTTTCAGGTTCAGGATACAACAGTTCTGCATGCACCCGGTGAGAGGAAAGCAATTCCCAGGTGAGCTGATTCAGCTTTGTGCTGCAATAGTGGCAGCAGGGGTTGAACTGTTCCCAGCCCAGTACGTGCACACCCGGGGAAACACATCCTCAGCCAGAGAGCCCCAGCCAGGAGCACAGGGTGCCCACAGCCCCAGGAGTGAGCAGTGCCCCCCCAGGGCTCACACAGGGCTGGGAGAAGGGCAGATCCCTCTGCCTGGCCTGCCTGGGCAGCCCCAGGCTGGGGCTTTGCAGTGCTACAGAAAACCCCACATTCAGTAAGCTGGACAAATATCTCCAGCAGAGAAAGAGCAAAACAGCCATTGCTAGGAAATGGCCACAAAATTCTGGCCACAAAACTCTTCCTTCCAGACTGGAAAGGTTTTTCTGGCTCTGGGTGTATATTCTAAGGTGTTAGTGGGGTATATGTCTCTTTTGCACCTCAAAACAAAAGCTGATTTTCTTTCTGTGTTTCTGTTGCTGCTCTGAGCTCTGCTTTACAACTCAGCTGAATTTCAGTGCTCAGACCTTCTGTTTCCCTGCCTTTCCTTCCTCTTCAGCAATAGCTGTGCTGCGGCTTCTGACAAAGGTGAGATGCTCAAGGTCACCCCAGCACCTTTTACACAGGCTCTGTGTGACATTATTGCCTCAGCTTCACTGATGGAAGAGCACAGCTCACGTAGCCTTAGTAGGGAAGGGAAATTTGGGCAGAAAACATCTTGTTCATTCACTGGCAGTGCACTTGGAACAGAGCTCTGTCAGTCTGCATCCCTCCACAGCCATAAAAACTGCAGTGGTGCAGTTTAAAAATTAATTTAACAGTGACAGGGCTACACCAGGCTCAGAGACAAAGAGAAATTACTCAGCTGCTGAAAAGTTGAAAGAAATAACAGGAAGATTTTATCAGTCTATGAAAATTATTCCCAAGTATTTGTTTTCTAGGAACTGGTGTCAAAATGTGGTTAACTATTTAATTTGCTGTGGCAGTGCTAAGAAGTGGGTGGTTCCTGAGGTTATTAAAACCAACCAGTATTTGCTGGAACACTTTGCAAATCTTACAGAAATCTTGATGTACTTGCACAGGTCTCGATGTGGGCTACAAGAACAGCGTGCCTTAAAATGTATAAATCTAAATGAACATGAACACAATTCCACTTTTCAGCCTCAGCAGCTGAATGCCAGCAGGCACTGCTCAGGCATCAGCTCCAGGAAATCATTTGGTTTCCCTTCCCTGCTGGAGGGGAGAGGGCTGGGGGATGTGTTCAGCCTTGGCACACAGCTCAGCACAGTCAGTGTGTCAGGCTGCAGCAGGCTGGGCATCAGGCAGGATGAGATCATGACTGTGCACAGTGAGTTTGTGTTTCTGGTGCAGAAGCCACTGCAGAGCCTGGGGCACTTGTGGCTGCTGTACCCAGCCCTCAGCTGCCAGGGAGGGCTGAGCCCTTCTCTACCCAAAGCCACCCCTGGTGAGTTCACCCCACCTCTCCTCCCCTCACTCACAGAACCATTTTGGCTGGAAAAGACCTCTGAGGTCCCAGAGCCCAACCTTTGGCTGAGCAGCCCCGTGCCAGCCAGATGCTGATTCCCTCCTCACCCCACACTCAGCAGCTCAAAGGAAAAGCAAATCCCACAAGAGTCTCTGCTTTGGTGCCTCTATGGAAGTGTGGGAGTGAGCAAAGTGTTCAGAAGGGCCCCTAGGGCAGGGCTTGTTTGGTGGCACCTGGGGACAAGGGTGTCCCCTTGAGCTCTGTGCTCACCCTGCACCCCCTGCACACCCTGCACACCCTGCACCCTGCACACCCTGCACCCTGCACACCCTGCAGTGTGGACATTGCTGCTCACTCCTTACAGGTCAGTGACAGCATCTGCAGTAAAACCTGCAGTGTTCCTGTTATCTCACAGAACCCCAGAATGGGCTGGGTCGGATAAGGGACCTCAAAACTCACCCAGTGCCACCCCTGCCATGGGCAGGGATACCTCCCACTGTCCCAGGCTGCTCCAAGCCCCATCCAGCCCAGCCTTGGGCACTGCCAGGGATCCAGGGGCAGCCACAGCTTCTCTGGGCACTCTGTGCCAGGGCCTCCCCACCCTCACTTCTAGGAATTCCCTCCCAATCTCCCATCTAAGCCTGGTTTTGACAGTTTGAAGCCATTCCCCCTTGTCCTGTCTCTCCAGGCCCTTGTAAAAAGTCTCTTTCTGTCTTTCTTGTAGCTCCCTACAGCTCCTGGAATGTCACAATTAGGTCACTCTGGAGCCTTCTCCTCTCCAGGCTGAGCAACCCCAAATTTCCCAGCCTGTCCTCACAGCAGAAGTGCTCCATCCCACTGTGGCTGTGTGGAGTTCCAGTGAGGCATTGCTCCTGTTCTTATATTCCACATTATAAATGTTTTCTGGGGCTATTCTCCACGTACTTTATCAACATGGAATATATTGCTGTATACAGAAAATAACACAAAACACAAGGGGAGAAAGGCTTACTTAAGGTCTGCTTCACCTTGCAGATTGTCCCCTCAGGCCCCCAACCATGTTATCTTGCCTTTTCAGGGGGATTAGCTGAACTCATCCACATCCTGCAGCAACACTGGCTTCACCTGCTGCTTTTTTTACCTTTTATGTGTGTGCACCATGAGTGGGAAAGAGAAGTGCCTGCATGCAAGAAACAAATTGCTTCTCGACACATTCCTGCTGGGCTGGAGCCTCCTGATACTTCTCCTTGGACATTTCCCTTGGCACAGCCCTCAGGGAAGGCACAACCTCAGTGTGACACACAGCAGTGACAGCAGTGGTGCTGTGAAAACACCCAGGGGCTTTGCAGAAGGTCTGAGGGGTGGGTGAACCCCTCGGGGTGGTTTGGCACCCTCTGCACTGCACAGAGCCCACCCAGCAGCTGTGGCAGGGGCTACTGCACCCCAAACTCCCTCCTGGGCTTACCTGGCAATGACAAAGAGGACACAGCTGACTCCAAGGCAGGCTAGGAGGACGTACATCCAAATATCAGGAGAAAGAGGGTTCAGGAAGGAGAAGACGCCGGGGTTGGTGCCGTTGGGTTTCCGGTACAGGATGCTGATGCCCAGCGTCATGAAGGGCTTGGAGAAGTCAATCACCTTCTCTCTGACATAGGTGATGGTGAGGGGAGCCACGGCCAGGTCAGCTTTCTGAAAGCACAGCAGGGCAGGCACTCATCTCTTGCGTGTTCAGCACCAAAATCCCCTCCATTTCCTCCCCAGGTATTAAAAAATAAACCAAATTTGGCTGAAAATCCAAAGTGCACAATGAAATTGAATATTTCTGGGGTACTCTGGGGGTGTGGGATGAGGGATGTTTGTGTCATCATCACTGGTGGAGGTTTCTCCCCACCACCTGTAAACTGCTCCCTCAGCCCTCCCTGCTTTGATGGGGGCCAAGCCAGAGCAGAGGCTCCAGAAGGTGCAAACTAAACCAAGATTTCAGCCCTCAAATAGGCCAGGTGAAAGGGGAAGGAAGAGAGAAGGGTTCAGCCTCACATGGTCTATGAGCTCTTTGACCATCCCGTTCCATTCTCCTTTGTCATTCTGGGCTCCATATTTGCCATCAGAGACAAGCTTGACCTCGTAGATGAAGCCTAAAATATTTGACAGCTCCTTCAGCAGGTCCAGGCAATACCCCTCGAATCTGTCATTGCCATACAAGGGCTTGTCAGACTTCTTGTACATCACATAGGGATCTTCCTGTGGGGAAAGACATCAGACAAGGAAGAGCAGCAAGAGGCGTGAGGCTGGCTCGGATGAAATCAGTTTCTCTGTGTGATATTCATGTTTCCTAAAGGCATTGCAAGTAGATGGAAACCAGCAATGTCCCCTGTGCATTGAGAGCTGCTTTGGGTGTGTGAACAAGCTCACTGAATAATTAGAGAGAAGCACAAGGAGCCTGATTTTCAGCGGAACAGACTCCCAGGAACTTTCATTCCAGCTGTGCTCAGCAGCTGCAAACTCAGACCCAAGGTCTGGACCCTGCATTGTCCCACTCCAAAGGACAGGAGAGAGAATCCTAAAGAACAGGAAAAAACCCATAAGGGGGACCTAGCATTTTATATTCTGTGGAAAATCAGTCTTTACTGAGAAAAAACTCTAAGTGGAGCAAGTGGGGAATGGAGAACAGATTGCAAAGTATACTGCTGCTTTCTTTTCACAGGATTTTGGAGAGAAGGCCTGGGCAAGCAGTTTAATGTGGCAAAACACCTCTGGCAATAGAAAAGGAGTGCAGAAGGGAGGCTCTGAGCTGAGGGAGCAGGCAGAGCAGCTGAAGAAGCGGCCCCACTGTGCAGGCAGGGCGAGGAGAGCATCTCCAAGTGCCCAGTTGTACATTTTCCATTCACCACAGGAAGGACAGGAACTCCCTGTGCCTGTCTGCTGTTTGCTGCTTTCTCTCAGCCCTCCCTCCCTCATTTTCAGTGCAAGGGGAGGATGTGCAAGCAGTGAGCACAGAGCTGAGTGTTGGAGTGTTCACTCTGGCAGGAACAGCGCAGGGCTTGGCTCCGAAACGCCGGGGAAAGCCAAACCCTTCCCAAGGCAGAGGCTCCCAGGAGTCTTGCCCTGAGTGTGGGGTGTTTTGGGATCAGTCCCGTGGATGTGGGTGCATTCTGAGCCTGCAGCCAGCGCTGTGTGCAGCCTTACCAGGATGGTGGTGACGATGAGCGTGCGGTTGGCCAGCGAGTCCGTGATGTTGGTGGACCTGTCCTTGTTGCTGTCCGTCATGTTAAGGCCACTGTAGGAGTTCCAGACCCCAATCTGCACACAGGAGAGCAGGTGAGAGGCTGCCCCCACCCCCTAAACCATCTCAGAGAGGGACCAGGTGCTGGAGAAGGGCAGGAGCTCGGAGAGGGGCAGCAGCACCAAAGGGTGGTTCAGGAATCCCAGGGAACGACTGCACAGGATGAGCACTGAGAGTACAAGTGCAGCACTGGGGTGCCCAAAAGGGGAACCTGTTGGCTTTGTTCCCTCCTAAAAAAAGTCAAATGTTTGTTTTTATGATATTTTTTAAATTTTATGAATGATGGAGTTAAGAGGCACAGGAAGCCCTCTGTCTTCTGACAGAACAGATGAAAAGCTTGAGTAAGCACATTGGAGCAGCCTGGTGGGTGCACTGGCCTTCTGCTCCTGCTGTGCCTTCAGCAGGTTTAGCAAAGATGGTTCTGCCATTCCCTGGCTGCTGGATAAGGCAGAGTGAGCAAGGTGCTGCCATTTCACAGCCCAGCAGTGTTTGTTCTGCAAACATCAGTGGCCAAAGGCAAATTCCCTTCTAACCCCAGAGACAGTGAGGAATTCCAGTGTTTACTGTCCAATCCAAAGCCTCCAGGGACAGATCTTCGTGATTTCAGCAGGTTTGGATCTACACCTTGGTGGGACAGAAATTATAACCATGCTGATTTATTCAGATCACTATCTACCTAACTCAGACACAGCCTGGAAGCATCTTCAGTGTTTCTGCCCCTGGATTTTCATGCACAGCCGGGCTGAGGGCTGGAGCGAGGCACTCCAGACAAGCAGCTGGCTCAGGCAGCTGGGCTTCTACTGAGCACTGTGGAAAGCTTTCCAAACAAACTTGGGGTTTGTGTCCCTGGCTGCCACTGCTTTTGCCTTCCACAAACTTCTTTTTGGTCCAAAATCTTTATGGGGACAGCCATGCCCTTTAAAAAAATGTTTCTGTGAAGCGTTTGTCAGTGATTCCCTTTGTTTCCAAAAGCAGGTCGGGTTGGGAAGTGATCTGGGAGGTACCAGGAGATGAGGAGCTGGCTGTGCCAGGACTGCAGTCAATAACCAGGGTCCCTGGGTGTGCACCAGTGCAGCCCCTCTGCTCCGGGGCTGCCTGGGAATGGGGTCACTGGTGCAGCAGGGAGGGAGGGGAACCACCATGAGAACAGGGGGTACAGCACAGTGCACACACTGCACACAGGGATGGGTGACCCCACAGCTGCACACAGGGGTGGGTGACCCCCACAGCACAGCTGCACACAGGGTGACCCCACAGCAGCCCTGCCTGGGGCACAGGGAGCTGGGGGCACAGGGAGGGTGAGGCCAAGGGAGGACATCACTGTGGGGACTCCAGGGGGGACATTGCAGTTTAGTGACAGCTTGGAGAGGTGTCGTGCCCTGCCCAGCAACCCGTGCCCCGAGCCAGCTGTGATGGGCTTTAAACCCACTGAACAGAGCCCCAAACAGCACAGCCTGCAGTGCACAGGGACAGTGCTCCTGTCAGGGCATGACCTGCTGCCAGCACCCAGGGAACAGGGGCCCCTGTGCCCAGCCTGACCCTCGGGAGGGTAGCACTGGGTTGTTGATATGTGTGTGCTTCACAAGAACACCCAAAGGGCTCTATATGATGTTTGACACTGCTCTGTCCTCACAAAACCAACACAAACCCCAAATCTTTTTAAGCCTGTGCAAGGGAGGGGTGTGGAACAATGAGACCTCTGGGAGCCATGGACAAAATAATTCTATAAAAAGCACTATAAAAATATTCAGTCTCGTGACTGCAGGGCGCTTTAAACTTGGTGGATGCAGTTTTATCTTCTCCTCATGGAACAGCAGCCAGGGCTGGTCATTCCTGTGGGGAGCAGTGCACGGAGCTGCTCTCCATCCCCCTTCTGTGTCTTTCAGCACCTTGCAGTCAAAGAGGGATGAGATCCCTGGGGCAATTTCCATCCTTTATAAACAAGCTTAGCTCCAATTTCCATGTGTTAGGGAATGACAGCACCCACTGGATCACCTCTATGATTTTCTGTAAGGAGTTAAGAACACCCTTGTCCCAGTTGGGAGAAAATGATGCCCCAGCACTGCCAGCACTGAGGGTTCTGTGTGGGGAAAACACCCCCAACCCTGCACAGTGCAACAGCCTTTGCACATAAATTTACTCTGCAGCATGAATTTACCCCTCCTGGAGAATTTTAGGTAGATCAGGAGGGATGGCAGCTGAGAAAAGGAATGGTTTTTTTGCAGCCAGGAAAAGTACAGCTCCCAAGAAGTAAAACAATAATTAAACCCCCTCTGATTTTGGTGAACAAGCTGAATCCTGCCAAGATCTCTGGAATGACAGTGTCTCAAGTGGAGGTGAAGTTACCCTGTCAGGACAATTCCTGCTTTCAGGGAGACTGTTGTCTCTAAACTGCAATAGGAGAGCCACTAGAAAAGCCCAAAGGCTGAGGGTGAAGACCCAGCCCAAAGGCTTTGGCATCATCTGTGTGTACAAACCTTCTTCCACACTTTATATAAATGATTAGAACCCTCGGCAGCAGCCTTGGTACAGAAAGAAAGAAACAGAGTGCTTCGTTAGAAATGAAAGGAGGAGCAAATGGAGAGCTGAGAGCAGCAATGACAGGAAATGATCCATGGAGCCCTCCCAGTGATCCTGGGAACGGAGCAGAGCAGGGACACAGCCCTGGGGCTTGGGGACAGCCCCAGCACCCACCCAGGGCAGAGCCCAGACCCCCTGGCTGGGGGTGAGAAAAGGGAAAAGGAGCTCATCCCATCTCAGAAAGCTGCACAGCTCTGAACATCCCAGCTTTGTTGAGGTTATACTCCAGTACATCCTTTCCACTCTCCCCTGTGTCACATTTATCTGTGTATATCATATAAATTTATCTGTCTCTATATAGGAATTTACCACCAGAGCTGCAGGAATTGAAAATAGAATGCACTTAAAGTTATTCTTTCCATTAGATAAATATTGCCTGTCCCAGATTCCTATCCCACACCTCGAAGTGCACAGTACACACTATAAAATAAAAACTGGTCTTAGCAGCTCTGCTTTGACTCCAATAGTTTTGGGAACAGAGGGATTTTCAGCCCACTCATGGGAGATTCAAGCTGAGGAACCCTGCCCTTGCCCAAGGAGCTTTTTGTCCTGTTTTTCCAGAAGCTCTGGGTACCTTTTCTGTGCCTTCCTCCTTGAGGCTGATGATGTCCAGGTCGAAGTCCTTCCTGAGCCCGTCAGTCCTGTTGAAGGTGATGCGCCCGCTCAGGCCGTCCCACCGAGCCTGGGGAACACAAACCCCTTCAGGACCTGCTCTGAGCCCACAGCAAACACTGCCTTTTAAACAAACCACAGCATGCAAGCACTTCCAAACATTATTTTAAAGCCTCAGTGGCTCTGCTGATTTGACCAAACGCACTTTCTTTGTTTAGTTCCTCTCCAATGCATTTTGCATTTTGAAATGAGGCACCAGTCTGTGACACTTTATAGGCATTGATTCACTTGTCTGGTACTGCATAAAACAGAGCTGGACTGGATAAAGAGAGAGAATGGCACGTGCCCAAAGATGCAGTTCTGCAGTGCAGGAAAATGCCCCAAGGAAGTGAAGAAAGGAGCCAGCCCTGTCCCAGCTGTGGGGCTCAGGAGAAGCCCCAGAGCTCTCAGCAGCTTTGTGTGAGTGTGGCAGCACCAGGAGAGTCCCACACCAGGCACACAGACCAGCTCTGCCCCTGCCCTGCCCCAGCCCAAGCCAGGGCTGGTTTAACACTGCCCAGGGGCTCACAGGGATCCCTGTGCTGGGAACCCTGCAGCACCAGGACCAGGGAAGGAGTCTCTCCCTCCATACTTTCCCTTTCTGCACCCTGCAGCTTCCCACCCAGCTGGCTGTCCCCCCTCCCCTCCAGAGCTGGGGCTCTGTAAAGCAGTGTGATGGCTTTCACACTATACACAATTGTGATCATCTATTCTTGGGAGCTCCCCCATCAACTGGAATTTGTCCCAGATACAAGGAAAGCTGACAATAAATGATGCCACTGTTCCTTCCTCTGTGTCAGCCACATCATTTTAAATTTCAGACTTTCCACTGCACCTTGTTCTTCACTCCATTTCATTCACTGGAGTGAGAGCACAGAAGGAAAGTGCATTAAAACCCACCACACTCACAGACTGATGTCTCCCTTCCCTGAGGAATGTGAATTCCAGCCCTGGATGTGCAGCATTTAATCTCAGATGCTGGGGTGTCCCCACCAGTGTCTCAGGCAAATCCACTGCATGTGGAATTTGTGGGAGTACAGCAGGTCTGTGAGGCACCCTTCAGTAAAATAAGAATGGAAAAGCACAAATGCAACAGACCTGCTGTGAGATTTTCCATCCCAATGATTTGGGGATGTACCAAAGTCTCTGCTGCAAACAGCAAAAACCTGCAGGGTGATGTATGATTTATTTATTATGCTGATATAATTAAGATATCAGGGGAGACACACAGGAATGAATTTCAGTCTCCAAAATCTCTTTTTCCAGTCTGTCTTTTTATTACCCTGATGTGCACCCATCTCTAATTCATAAGGATGGAACATTTTGTAAAATCTGATCTTTAGAGCTGCATTTCCCCATGGAGGGTGATTTGCTGCTGTGAAATGCTCCCATTTATTGATTCCACATCCTGGGCTTGCCCTCCCTGCTCAGGGAGATGGCCCTGGACAAGAACCCAAGGAGTTATGTTTGGCAATGGCATCAGGAGCCTCCAGCTCCATCCTTGTGGAAAAGCAGATTGATGTGGGGAAAAGCATCTCACTTTTCAAAGCAGCCTTTGCTGCTTCTGCCTCTGCACCAAAAAAAGGAAGGGAATTCCCTGCAGAATCCTAAGGTATTGCCCTCCCTCCTGCCCAGAGCCTGCAATGCTCCCATCCCAAACACAGCCCAGCTGCAACGCCCAGGAATGGCTCCAGGGCTCTTTCAGCACAAAGGTTTTTCTCTGTGATTCTGTCTGAGGGCGCGGAACAGTCACCCAAAATCAAATCTGCATCTCTGGCCTGCTCTGTGCAGTTGTTCTTTTAACTGTGGCTGGGCTTGAATGAGGGACCTTACCCTGCTTTTGATGGTAACTGATTAATAATCATCATTTGGGGCCTTATGCTGTAAAGAGGGAATTCAAAGGGGAATTTGATCATTCAGTTATGGACATGTTTTGTGTTTATGAACACCCATTTTTCCTTTAGGAAAGGCGGGATCATGCCCTCTCCCTGCTCCGTCTCTGAACACAAACCAGC
Organism: Climacteris rufus; assembly: GCA_013398175.1. Classification (NCBI taxonomy): domain Eukaryota; kingdom Metazoa; phylum Chordata; class Aves; order Passeriformes; family Climacteridae; genus Climacteris; species Climacteris rufus. Next base: position 105,780 of record VZRZ01001874.1, on the reverse strand, counting down.
AGCCCCTTCTCCCTCTGAGCGCTCCCTGAAAATGCTTCCAGGAGGGCTCAAAGACAGAGCATCCTCCAGCTGTGAATGACATCAGGTCAGGGAGGGACATGAGCTTCTGACAAGGATTTACTGTTCATTAAAAAGCCCTTAATGAGCTGTTGCAGAGCCTTGATCCCAGACACTCCACAGCCCTGGCCCACGGAGCAAACAAGGTGACTTCAGCTCTCACCACCCCCAAAATAAAATGCCAAACCCCACCAGGGACTACTGAAGCACTTGGCAAGCTCCAGCACCTGCAGGAATCACTGCAGGCAACTTCTTTGTCTGAAACTGGTTTATTTAGGCTGGAGTACAGAATATTTATCTTTAGACCGGTCTGAAAAATGCCATCACAGAACGTCAACACCACACCACAAAACAGTGAAATGAAATTCTATTTATGTGGGCCCATGCTACCACTCTGCCTTCCTGACTTTACTTTCTCCATACCCATTCACTCATTCCTAATTGATAAAGTTCCTCCTACCCTTGTGAGCAAAGCAGATCCTAACAGGAACCAGAGAGGTCCAAATGTATTTGTTATTTGGTTTCCAACACCTGTTTTAGGCTTTACAGGAAATGTAATCCTGTCTTACTAAACCTTATCCCCTGCTTTTAACCACCACCGTTTTTGGCTACAACAGACACAGGAAGATAAGGCTCTCAGAGTATTTAAATCAGTGTTTTACTGCCCAGGAGAGAGTCCATCTGCAAAGCCATCAGTAATTAGCTCACATCTCTCACTCCATACAAGAGAAGCTGCTTGGACATGATAAATGAGAGCTGTGCCACTGTTCAGGCTTTGGATTGATCTGCTGAGGGACATCTGGTGCTCTTGGGCAAAGCATTTTGGTTTAGGCTTCAGGGACCTTTAGCTACACACTCAGCATCCCCCAAAATGAGTGTTTAGCTGGACAGGGAGTGGGGCTGGGGAAAGTTAAAATGCAATTTCCAATTTTCATTTGCAAACTCTTCCCCGATGGAAAAGTTTCCATTTGAATTTCATAATAAAACCTGAATTTTGGAAAGAGTTGAAGGCATTTCAACTCAAACGTGTATTTTTTGGGACATCTCTGGATGAAGGTCAGTCAAGGATTCCTATAAGACAGTGCATTGCTTCGGGAAGCAATTCCCTTCTTTAGAAATACTAGCTGCGGTGTTTTCTGGGTATTGATCACTGATCAAACAAGCTGCAAAACAATTGGAATTATAAAGTAAAGCAAGGACAGAGCCACAGAGTCACTTTTCTCTCAATTTTCAGAACAACTGTTGCAGTTACCTCATATGTTTAGAAATTATCAACATCCACAACAAACATTCACTGAGTAAAAAACCTGAGAAGGCTGAGACTTTGTCACACCCAGGGTTTTTTGAAAGGCCAGCATGGAAGGCACAGCCTTGTGCCTGTAAATCAGGAAATCAGGAAATTGGGAAATCGGGAAATCAGGGAATCAGGGAATCAGGAAATCAGGAAATCAGGCAATCAGGAAATCAGTACATCAAGAAATCAGGGAATCAGGCAATAAGGAAATCAGGGAATCAGGAAATTGGGGAATCAGGAAATTGGGGAATCAGGAAATTGGGAAATCAGGGAATCAGGAAATTGGGGAATCAGGCAATCAGGCAATGAGGAAATGAATGTTTTTCTGCCAGGAGGAACTGAGCAGTGGGTGCAGCAGCAGGAGCAGGGCAGGGACACTGTGGGGCAGCCCAGCCGGGCCATGGGGCACACGGGGAGGGGCAGCACGGTGAGCAGGCTCTGCACTTGCCTCTTTGATGAGGTTCATGAAGCGCGGCCCGAAGCGCCAGGGCTTGTGGCGGTGGCACTGCAGGGAGCTGACGGCCAGCTGGGCCGCGCGCTGGGCCGCCACGGCCACCAGGAACACGGCGTCGTACATCAGCGCGGCCTCCGTCTGCCACGGACACAGAGACAGGCACTGAAACAATTCCTGCTTTAAACATTGTTAGAGCAAAACTGTGTAACGCCATGGCCACCAGGAACACGGCGCGGTACATCAGCGCGGCCTCCATCTGCCACACACACAGAGACAGGCACTGAGACGGGGCACAACTTAAACATTGTTACAGCAAACTGTGTAACGCCATGGCCACCAGGAACATCAGTGCAGCCTCCGTCTGCCACACACACAGAGACAGGCACTGAGACGGGGCACAACTTAAACATTGTTACAGCAAAACTGTGTAACGCCATGGCCACCAGGAACTCGGCGTCGTACATCAGCGCGGCCTCCGTCCACCACACACACAGAGACACTGAGACAGGGCACACCTCACACATTGTTAGAGCAAAACTAAATAAAGCCACGGCCACCAGAGATGTCGCTGGCACAGCTCTGCCCCGGGTGCAGTTTGGGCATCAAGCAGGACGTGAACTCAGACCTGCCTTGGTCCTGCCCTGCTGCCTTCCCATGAGCTGCTCTCAGGGCAGACAGTAGGAGGGAGAAGTCCTGAGTTAACAGCAGGATGGACAGTCCTGATGTCTCTGTACTGTGCAGCCTGTCCCAGCCCTCCTGTCCCAGCAAACACAGCAGTGTTGCAGCTCTGCACCACACCGAGCAATCCTGGGAGCTGCCACGAATATTGAAATGATCCCAGCCAAGGAGGAGAGGCTTCCCTCGAGCTCGTGCTGTGCCAGAGCATCAGGGACACTGAGACATTCTGGAGATGCAAAGGGGAGGATAAAGGTCACATCAAAGCAGAGCAGAGGGGTCTGGTGAGAACTTTATTTCCCCAGTTATAGCTGGGTGATTTCTGGTGAGCTCCCACCAGGAATTCCCAGGGACAACATTGTCCCCTGCTTTGGGTACGAGTGAGCAGTGACACTGCCCAGACCAGCACTTTCAGTGTTTGAAATGCTGGAGACAGCTCACAGAATTTCTCCTCAGGATGTTAAGACATTTCAAAATTTCCCTGCAATCATCTGCAATAAAGTGTATTTCTTATTGCTTCAAAGTGCTCTCAATACATGACATTTATTATCTCACACTGCAAAAAGATGGCAACCCTTCACCCTGCCAAATTGAATGGAGTCCTGTTGTCCATATAATTGTTCCCATTCTTTCCTTTCCTTCTTGGGGGAGGAAATCCTCATTCCCTGTCTTGATGATCCCTTTCAGCTGTCTGTGAATTACATCACAAACACCAGAGTTTCTGTAGAGAAGGAAATGAAGAGAAAGGGCACTTTGCCCATTTAAAACTGCTGTTGCCTTTCCACGTGTGGGACATCTTTCCCTGCAGGTTCCAAACCCTCCCCCTGCGTGGGCAGCTGGATTTGCTGCTATGTTCCTCCCTCCAGAAGGCGACAGGAGGGCTGGTGCAGAGTTTGAGCCCTGACAGCAGCGAGATGAGCGGTGCCAGCGGGGCAGGGATGGTCACCCATCCCCCGGGCTACAAGGGGTGGCTGTGCCCATGACTCAATGTCATCTCCCTATCCAGTAGCCCTGTGTTGGGCTTGGGGGGCACCTGGAGGGCTGGGGCAGCATTCTAACCCTGACAGCAGTGACACCAACGATGCCAGTGGGACAGGGATGGTCACTCACCCCCCGGGCTGCCAGGGGTGGCTGTCCCCATCACTCACTGTCATCATCCTGTCCAGTAGCCCTGTGTCAGGCTGGGGGTTGCCTGGAGGGGACAGGGCAGCATTCTAACCCTGACAGTAGTGACACCAACGATGCCAGCGGGGCAGGGATGGTCACCCATCCCCAGGGCTGCCAGGGGTGGCTGTGCCCATCACTCACAGTCATGACCCCGTCCAGCAGCCCCGTGTCAGGCCGGGGGGGTGCCTGCAGGCGCTCCATGGACCACTTCTCCACCACGGCCGCCACATGCGGGCTGTCGACGTTGAGCAGCCGGAACCCCGTCATGTTCACCCCACTGTACCTGTAGGGCTCCAGGTCCAGGGCAAACAGGTCCTACAGCATGGCAAGAACACAAACAAAGCCATTGACAGAGCAAAGTGGGGGCTTCTCTCCCCTCTGGCTGCCCTGGAAGCTGCTCCTGGGTAAACCTGAATCACCTGAGCTGGGTGAGGCCGTGACAGCAGCACTGCTGCTCCGTGGGATGAAAGGTCAGCTCCCCAGCACAGCACACCTCCCCAGCAATGTGCACACCTCCATTTCCAGCAGTGCTGCAGCTCTGACAAGCCAGCACAAGGAACTGGCTGGCCCATGTCAAGCAAAGCTCTGGGAGATGCCGTGAGTGAGGTGCTTTGCCTCTTATGAGCCCCATCCTGCTCCTGCCGTGCCCCTGGGGGTGCCAGGAGGCTGCAGGGTGTGCAGTGGGTGTGCCAGCGCTCACCAAGCCCCTGTGCCCCACAGCTCACACTGGCAGGGCATCATGAGCATTTTGGCTGATTTAAACAGCGTGGGACCAGAGCTGGGTCTGTGAGGCAGTGCAGGGGTGATAACTGCTCCTCAGATCTCAGGGTGGCTTTTCAACACCACTTCTAATCCCAGCGGAGCAGGAAAGTGATAAATGAATTGGTTGTGGTTTGCTCCCACAAAACAAAGCATTGACTGCATCCCACCCCTGCTCACTGCTGGTCCTGAAATGCTCTGTACCCTCTCTTGCACCCTGGTGGTGGTGGTGACCGTGCCATGGTAGATCCTTGCACTGTTTATTGCATAAAATTGTAAGTTGCACAGTAAATCCTGAATTTCCACTTTTTCCTTGGTGTTAAAACAGCCTCAAAGAGAACTGCTGCAAGCCACTCCTTCCAAAGAGCAGGAGCATCTCTTCTAATGAATTGACTGATTTAAAATGATTTGTCACTTCCACATAAAATCTGATTTGGGAAGGAAGCAAAGAATAAGCTGATGTATATGATATAATCCAGCCCTCCAGCACTGTTCTAGATCTTTGCTGTCCTTCTCATCTACAATGCAAATGAATCTCAAGCATAAATTGAGTTATATTTACATACAGCATATAAGTTAAAATAGAGAAAAAACCTGCTGGAATAAGTATTTTTAGATTTGGACCATCAGATCTCCTGAGTGATGTTACACGTTTGTGTTTTTGTGTTTTTGGGGTTAAGTAAATGAAACCTTCCAGTTTAAACTGCAAAGCCATTCATTGTGTATTTTGTTTCACCCTGATCCATCTGTACTGATGGTTTCTCCTCATCACCACCCTGCAATTAATTTTCACTGCATTAATGTGTTAGCCAGCCCCAGCAACGTGGCCAAACAGCTTCCTTACAAAACTGGGAGTGCAGATATCCCTAAGGAGGCTTAGCACCCATTCTCCAGGGCTTTCCTTGAAGAATGGCACACAGATCTAGAAAAAGGGGACATTCCAAACCCTCTTTTCTGCAACAGGGAAAATGCACCCCCAGGTGCTCAGTGTTCCTTACCAGCGTTGTGAAGAAGTAGTGGTAGTACTCTGTCATCATTCCCATGGACAGGATCTGTGGGGAGAAAGGGAAAGAGATGGAAAGTGCTTTACTCTGAGAGCTCCCAGCGCCTTCTGAACAGCGAGGGTGAAACCCAGCCCAGGCCACCAGAACCTCATTGCAATAAACCCCGCATTCTTCCTCAGCAGCCACAAACACCCTGTAGTATTGAAATGGGGTTTTTATCACCCCTGCTCAGGACAGAGAGCATTGCAAACAAGAAAAGCTACTGGAGATCACTTCCCACGGAGCCTGGAGCACAGGATGGTGAGGAGCTGCCACCAATGCTCTTTAGACACTTCTGGCAGAGCTGTTTGAAAGATGGGGGGAAATGGTGGGACTTGGCTGCCAAAATTCCCCTTCATGGCGGCAGCCTCTGCACATCACTTGAGTGATTGTGTATGGCAATTCCTCACATGGAAAGGAAAGAGAAAGAGGGGAAGAGGGGAAGAGGAAGGGAAGAGGAAGGGAAGAGGAAGGGAAGGGAAGGGAAGGGAAGGGAAGNAAAAGAAAAGAAAAGAAAAGAAAAGAAAAGAAAAGAAAAGAAAAGAAAAGAAAAGAAAAGAAAAGAAAAGAAAAGAAAAGAAAAGAAAAGAAAAGAAAAGAAAAGAAAAGAAAAGAAAAGAAAAGAAAAGAAAAGAAAAGAAAAGAAAAGAAAAGAAAAGAAAAGAAAAGAAAAGAAAAGAAAAGAAAAGAAAAGAAAAGAAAAGAAAAGAAAAGAAAAGAAAAGAAAAGAAAAGAAAAGCCTGAACTCCCTGAGCTGCAGCAGATAATAAAACCATCTCAGTGTTAATCACAAACAACCGATCCGATTCCAGCCACGAAAAGTCAAGCCAGAAGGCAAGAATTTTATTGAAATGCTCCACTGAATTTACACATCAAAATTGCCTTTTATATTTCTTATTTTATTAATCCTCCCCTGCTCTGTTTCTCGGAGCTGTTTGCTGAGCTGCAGGAAGGAGCAGCCCTGCACTGCTGGGGCTGCTGTTCCCCCTGATTGTGCTCAGGTAACAGCACAGCCAGGGGACCTGGCCTGTGCTGGGCTCCCCTGATGCCTTGGGATTGGAGCTTCTTTATATTTCATCCATTTGCAATCCTGCCATTCTTTAGTGTACCACTCTAAACTCCATGTAGAGTGCTAGCTGCTGGGTGAAAGCTTTTTAGGAGAATATTGATCACCAATAATGCCCTATAAGCAGAGCTGGCAGGGTTCACACAGAGCTGTGAATAATAATGAGGGCAGAAGTCATGCTACAGGTGTTCTTGAAAACAAAACAAAACAAAAACCCCCACAAAACAAAACGCCCCAAAGCCCACATCAAACACAAAGCCCCTCTGATTGTCCTCCCCCCTGTCAGTCATTAAGGATGATAATTAATTAACAGCTCTTTGGCACCCAGACATGCCTGTGACATGGGCATTAAATACTGAACAGGGTGGGGGTTATTCCTGCATCATACAGACTTTGTAGTGATAATTTATTTGTGTTTTAGGGTAATGTGGTCATTAATAAAACTCCCCCTGAGGGCTGAACCCCCGCTCTGATGCAGGAGAGCAGGAGATGGGATCAGGTGAAAGCAGAGCCAGAGGAAGGCTGAGATTCACGATGGACATCCCAAGGCATGAAGAACCCCCAAGGCTCAGGTCCTTGGCTGCCCCATCAGTGCCCACAGGAGTTCCAGGGCCCTGCTGTGTCTGCAGCACGGGGGACACAGGGAAGCAGCTCCAGTAACCCCAGGAGTGACAAACAGGAGCCCATCCAGGCTGGGGCACTCTGCAGCACCTGGCTCCAAGTGACCCCAGAGAGGAAAGGAGCCCAGAGAGAGGAGGGAAGGAAACATCTGTGTCTGCACAGCTGCCCACGGGAGACTGCAATGAGATTCCATTACACATTGCTATTTAAATAACTGTGCATGTAATTATGTAAATAATTATGCACCTGATACAAATATCCTATTTAAATAATAACAGCTTCTACTTGCTGTGGAACTCAGATGAATGTAAACTAGGGAAATCAGCCTCAAACATTCTCCTTGCACATCGCCTCCCCACCCTTCCCTGAATAACATTTGTTCTGCAGCCAAACTCAGATAGGGCTGGGCAATGTAAGATAAGGACACTCCCATCTCTCATCACCCATTCCGGATCAGGAGCCTGGGCCTTGCTTTTGCAGCTGGGCACTTTTAGCTGTGGGTCATGAACCACAATGGGAACCCAAAGAAGTATCAGTGGCCAAATTGTGAATGGCAAGCTGACGGAAACTGGATACTGACGCAGTAATGACATGAAAGAAGGAGACAGACACCTGTTGAGCAAGGAACAAACTGCAGGCCAGACCTCCGCCCATCTTTATTTTATATGTGTCTTATAAACCACTGTGGATTGGAGGAGACAAAGAGCCTCCCCTCAATCACACTGGTCAAAGGAAATGTCCATCAAACTTCTGTGCCCAGGAGAAAGGAATGTAAATAAAAAGATACTGCTACAATAACATGGCTTTGTTTACAAAGAATGTGTGAGAACTAGTTACAAAAGAATGACAACATCCAGAACTGCAAAACTCAGGCCAAAAGGATACAAATATTCTCTTTTATGTCTGAAAGCCTCTTATGGGTGCCCTGTTCCTGCCTTGAATCACAGCCCAGCTCTAACTTGCATTTGTTCAACTTAGAGAAAAATCCCTGCCTCTTCCAGATCGTTGTCAGTCTCCCCTGGAGGTGGGCTGGGACCAGAGTGATGCTGAAGTGTTAGTGGGACTGCACCAGGTCTTGGCTTGCTTTCACTCTGCATTTCCCTCACTGCAGCTATTGTTTAATTCCATGACCATTAAAAGCATTTCCTTATGCAGGGAGGAACCAAACTGAGTTACTGCTGCCACATCTACCCCAGCCCCAGAAACAGCCCACAGAAAAGCCACTTCCCCTTCCTTTCTAGCCTATATTTGTGCTGTTTCCTCTCCCACAGCTCTGACCCACAGGTACCTCTCGCAATTCTCCTGTCTTCTCCCACGCTGTCACTCTCCCTCCTTCTCCGAGTTCTACAGGCACTGGGAGCATTCTCTGTGTCTGCAGCCTGTCACTTGTCTCCCTGCTCCATATCCCACTCAAACTCTTCTGCTGCTTTGCCCTGCTTCAGTTCAGCTTTTAGCACTCCCTCCTCTTCCTCTGACACTCAGCTTTTGGGTTTGGGTTTTTTTTTCCATACTCAGCCTGGCACATTGGAAGCTTTGTGCCTCCTGCAATGTGCCAGACATCTGCACCTTCATCTTGCAGCTCCTGCAAAATCTGTGTTGTCAACTTCACTCTTCCCCCACAAATCTCAAATTCTGAGATTTTCCCCCCCAAATTTTGGAGCAGCCAAAGGTGGGAATGTTTTTGGGCAGCCCTGCAGGAGCTGTTGCCTAAAACCAAGGGAAAGAACACTTTGCAGCAGTGTTAAATTAGTAACATAAAAAGCAGGTCCTTCATAGAAAGCTTTCCAGGTGCACCATGTGGCTCTATGCCCCACTGGCATCAGGTTTGTACAGCTTTTGTAAGTTTAACAAATTAGCATATCAATCGAATATTGTCCAATTAAAAAAGAAATCCATTAGGTCATCCAGCCCCTCGGTTCAGAGACCCCACCTCACTTCTGGCCCTACTTTATTTTATACTCCATGAGGCATGGGACAGGGAAATGGTCGTGCTCCCCAGAGGAGCAGGAATGATGGGGTGTTAGGAATGCACCCTGTTATGAGACATGGGGTCCTTGGTTCCAGAAAGGAGCAGGATTGTGGCAGGGCCTTAGCAATGTGTTTGTCTACAAACTAGTGGGGTAGGAAAAACACCAGCTAAGAATCTGTATAGTTACACAACAAAAGGCTCCAGGACTACAGGTACATAGCAAATAGAAAAGCAAAAACCCTAAGGCATCATTACCTGCTTGAGGATCTCTGCTGCTGTCTCGTGGGAGCAGTCAAAGATCACATAGAACTCCTTGCCCTTCTTCATCTCCTTCAGCAGGGGCCTGGCATCCTTGTTCCCTGCAGGCAGCTGCCGGATTTTGATTTTGATGTTGTACCTGGAAGGGGCTTTGATGAGCTCCTGCAGGCGAATGAGGCCTGGGAAGGGAAGGCAACAACACAGTCACCAACCTGGATGTGCTGCCACTTAAACAGGGTCCCTCACACCCTCCCCAGTCCCCAGGAACAGCTGCCAGCTCCGTGTTTGCCAGCCTCCTGCCTAATACTATTAAAGCTTTTCACTCCCATGTTTATACTTGGCTTCAACAGCTAAACATTCTGAGAGGTGCTTTTAAGTGGCTGACTGCAGGACATGTTTGCACTGATGTGATACAATATAAACACACTGTAGTATGTCCAAATTGATACACAAAAAGCACACAAGGCTGCCTGATTATTACTGCAACACCAAGCAACAAGAACATGGAATGAAGGAACCTCCTCCTGACTTTTCTGCCTGATGTGATGTCACCCAGCAACTGTGAGATCGCATGGAAATATTTTGAGACTCCTAATATTTTGAGCTCTCCTAAGCACTGAGCATGATTTCTCAGGCTGTTTGCAGCTGGCACAAAGCCTCAGTTGAAGTCAGTGGAGCTCAGCCAAAGCCTTATCCAGGAGTTTAAACACAGTGCAGCTCCACTGGCCAGTTCAGCCTCCTGTGAAATCTGTGCTGCCTCCAGACCCCAGGGAGGAGTGTGAAGGGCTCTTCAAGGTGTGTGGTCACAGCCTGAGGTGTGTGATGGTTATAGCCTGAGGTGTGTGGTACATCCCTCATCCTTCTGAGCTTCCCAGGGCTCTTGGCTTTCACTCCAGTCCTGGCCACATGTTTGGACAAAACCCTGCTCCCCCTGCAGCTCTGGGCCTGCTGTGTGCAGGTTCAAGGGTCAACCATCGATGGAGAATATGAACCATGATGGGCATTCCCATTTTCCCATTTTCCAGCAGGGAAATCTGGAAGCAGGGACTGTGAGGAGCACGAGCCCAGTGCTCACCAGCAGCTGCCTGGGAGGGCCCAGCCTGGTCCTGGCCAGGGCTCAGCTCCTGGAACAGGAGCTCCAAGAGGGAAAGCTGGGGCTGGGGAGGAACAGCCTGGCACTGGGGAAAAGCTTCATCCCACAGCCTCGCACCAGGAACTGCTGCTCCTCTCCAACAACAGAATACTTGAGTGCCAGGGTGGTGAAAAGCAACAACAATGAAGGATTTGCCAACACACCTCCAGCTGTTTTTAGGGGAAAGGACTCTGTGTGCAGCTGGAAACACCTCACAGCAGACTGGGACCCTGCCCAGGGTATGCTGCTGCCACAGGGAGAGGAGCTGGAGCCCGGGGTGCTGTGCTGGCAGAGCAGAGCAGCAGTGGCAGCAACTGCAGCTGCTTTTCTGAAGGACATGGCAAAGCCTGAGCGCCTGACCTCAGCCAGGGACTCCTTCCATGAGACCAGGGTGCTCTGAGCCCCCTCCAACCTGGCCAAAGTTTTATTTCTTGTGTGTAATGATGTCAGACATGAGAGACGAGGAGTAAAAAGAGCTTGAGTCAACTGGTGTCACTCTAACCCCAAATCCAAGGACTGTTTATACTGATCAAAGCTGACATCTTTACTTCCCTGACTTGGAGTTAATAAGATGATTGATGATTAATTTACTTTGTAAATACCTCTGCAAATGAAATCTCCTTAATATCAGCCACTTCTGTGACCGAGCAGGTACACAGCACTTGGTGTTTTGGATGCCAATTTGGTAAGGGGGGTTGGGCAGGAAAAGACCTCTCCTTGTTTCTATTTGGTCTGAAAAATGGATCAAGGAGCTACTGGAGATGTCCAGAGGGGGCACAGAGAGGATGAAAGGTCTGGAGCATCTCTGTGCTGAGGAGAGGCTGTGGGAGCTGGGCCTGCTCAGGCTGGGAGGGGATCCCATCCATCCACACAAACATCCCAGGGGCTGGCAGGGGATGGTGCCAGGATCTGCAGGGACAGCACAAGAAGCAGTGGCCAGAAACTGAAACACAACTTCCACCCCAGCATGAGGAAGAGCTGCTTTCCATGGAGGGGCAGAGCCCTGGCACAGCTGCCCAGGGAGGGACATCCCAAAGCCACCTGGACACGTCCCTGTGCCACCTGCTCCAGGTGCCCCTGCCTGGGCAGGGGTGGCACTGGGGGATCTCCAGAGGTCCCTTCCAACCCCAGCCACCCTGGGATTCTGGGATCAGTCTGGAGTTGTGTTCTGGGTTCCACACACAGGAAGCAAAATGGGATTGAATATTCCAAACCCCGGGGCTGCCTCCTGCTGCTGCCCAGGCTCTGGTGGAGCAAGCAGCTTCCCAAATGTCAGGGCAGCAGCAGGACAGGGGCTTTTCTCCTGCAGCCTGGGAAAGCTGCAGAGGGCAGGGCAGGGCGAGGCAGCGCAGGGCCCCGGCCCACTCACCCGTGCTGTCCTCATACACCACGGTCACCACCTTCCAGTTGTAGTACAGCACCAGGTCCAGCACGGCCCTGCTGATGGCAGCGTAGTCGGGGTACAGGTTGATGTAGAAGGCGTCCTTGTTGTCCACGCTGGGGTGCTTCCAGTGGGTCTGGATGTGCGGCACCTCCAGGGCGTTGCAGATGGACTGCACGGCGCTGACCGAGGCGCTGTGCGCTGGCCCGAAGAGCGCGGCCACCCCCAGCGCCAGCTGGTCACACGCTGCGGACATGGAGAGCAGCTCAGAGCTGGCCAAGCCAAGGACTGGGTGCTGGGAGCCTGGCTTCTCCACCAGCCCCACCGCCTCAAAGGGAGAACTGTGCTGCTCCCAACACACAGGGAGGGTTGTGGTGGCTCCTGAGGGTGAGGGAGCTGGGGGGGCTCAGCCTGGAGGAAGGGAGGCTCAGGGGGCCCTGCTGGCTCTGCACAACTCCCTGCCAGGAGGGGCAGCCAGGGGGGTCGGGCTCTGCTCCCAGGGAACAGGGACAGGACAAGGGCAAACAGCCTCAGGCTGGGCCAGGGGAGGCTCAGCTTGGACAGCAGCAGGAATTTTTCTATGGAAAGGGTGCTCAGGCCTTGGAACTGCCCAGGATGCTTTGGGGTCCCCATCCCTAGAGGTGCCCAAGGAATTCCTGGATGTGGCACTGAGCGCTCCAGGCTGGGGACAAGGTGGGGATGGGCACAACTTGGACTCCGTGGGCTGGGAGGGCTTTGCCAACCTCAGTGGATTCTGTGGTTCTGAAAGGTTTTTCCTGATCAGCACTGTGTCCTACACCCTGCTGGCTACAAATCAAAACTCTGCTCATTGCCTTCAAGACCACACCAGTTCCTAAGCTGCCTCTCTTAGAGGGGCTCTGTCCTGGACAGCCCAGGGGCTCTGTGTGCAGCCCTGAGCAGGAACCTCCCAGGAGTGCAGTCCCATGGCAGTGTCAGGATGTGATCCTGGAGCACGGGGACCCTGCAGGGATGCATGGCAGTGTCAGGATGTGATCCTGGAGCACACAGACCCTGCAGGGATTTGTGTTTTTCTTTCTCTCCCGTGTCTTTGCATGCTGGCAGACAGGAGATGAGGTAATCTGAGTTATTTCTGTCCATTGGTAAAATTTACTGCCAGTGTTTTCAGCAGGGCCCTGCCCTGAGCTGCAGTGCTGCTCTCTGTAAGGGTGGCAAGTCCAGAAATTACCCTGATTGACTGAAATATTAAATACACAAACATCCACAACGAGCTTGCATTTTTTAAAACTCGTGTTTAGCTCTCTGACTGTAACAGAATATGACAGAAAATCAATTCTTTTCTGTTTCCAGTCTACAAACGAGGGTTTTACAGACAGCATAAAGTGCCCAGGTTTTTCAGGTGTAATTCAGAAGCCTTTCCAAAGGATCATAGGTTTTAATGTGCAAATTGCATAAATAACCTCAATAATTCATGATGAGAGGAAATCACTGCTGTCTGTCTGAGTTTCCTGCAGGTAGATTGACAACCCCTTCCCACATATTAAATGGAGAAGGCACTTCCAGAACAGGCACAGAAGAGCTTCGCACTCCACAGGGAACCTAAAATACTCTGTCAGCCTGGGTGATATGGATTGTAAATCCACCACCCTGGGGTTTTGATAGCTCCAGCATGTATCTGATAACTGAAAAAGAATGCAGTCAATGCAATTTAAAGCTCTTTTTGCTGTTCTTTGAAAGCATTCTCCCTTTTTCCACTCTTCCTAAGGGACTCAAGTAGCACGAGGCAAGTTCAGTGATGGAGATGTCTGCAAGGTGACAGCTCACCAGCTTGGTTTGGAAAGGGAGGCATTTTCATTTTCCAGCCTTTCCAGGCACTATCCAACTTCAAGCTTGCCTCCTAGAGGCCAAGGAACACGTGGAAATGGAGGAAACTTGTGGCTTTTTGCCCCTCTCAGTTTTGTTCTGCAAGTCCATCAGATGGGAGTAAACTGTGCTGTAATTTTCCTTCTTAGGAAAAAAAACCAGAAGAGGCAAAAAACTTCCAAGCTTGACCACTCTGATCCTTACATTTGTTTATAACAAATGGATATAATTATAACAAATGGATATAATTATAACAAATGTATATATTTCTGTCCCTAGGGCACTGAGCATTAACATTGCAGGGCAGGGAGACTACTGGCCTCTGCTCTTCAGAGTGCAGGAGAAATAATTTGTTAAGAATAATGAGTATCTGTGCTAACAATGGCTTGGGATGTCCCACTGCGCTTCCTGTCAGCCTGTGCTCATTTTGCTGCAGAATTCCAGGTGGCAAATCTACATTTTGGAAAGAAAAATGGGTTGGACTTGCCACCTTCCATCTGGGGCTCTGAGCATGCAGGGCTGGATTCACAAACCCCCTGACAGGTCCAAGCCCTGCTGGATTCTTGGTTCAAATACCTTTGCAAGATTAATTTCGTGTTCCTGTTGGTACACATGGCACAATCAGAGCAGAAGAGGGGATCAGGTCTAAAGTATAAACCAGGTATGGTACTGCCACAGTAACTGAGATCATTACCTCTCCTGGAGGCTTCAAAACTGTCAAAGAGGTTAATTCTCTGGATGTCATAGGTTAATGTGGTGTTAGGCATCAGTGTTCTGTTCCTGTTAATGTTGGTGACAGCAAACTTGAAAGCCAATTCTTCGATATTCACGGGTTCATTCTCCACAGTTTCAAATATCCCTCCTGTGAAAACAGAGATGGATGGGAAGGGTTATTCACCCCCTGGCCACCACACAGCAAGAGAGGAAAACACAGGAAGAGCAATAATTTCTTAAAGGAAAGCCCAAGTGCTGCTCAAAGCAGTGCAGAGTGGACCCTGAGTTCTGATGTGCAGAGGCACCGTGGGTTCACTCGCTGTTATGAATGTGGTCTGCACAAACATCTGGGGAAGGGGACAGGTGTTTGTTATTCAGGCTTTTCAAAGCTACACTTTCAATGCTTGTGAAAGCTTCTCTCTGATGGAAACAGTGCTGGACATAGGTCTGTCCCCCTGCTCCAAACCAGTCTGTATTTGGAGACGAAGCCTGGAGGTGTTGCTGTTTCCTGAGGTGTTCCTGCAAATCCTGGTGGTGCCAGATCCACTCTGAGAGACCCAAGATCTGGGGAGCAAAGGGGTTCAAAGCCTCCCCTGGAGCTCTGGCTTTCCCCTGGCACTCAGGCAGTGCTGTCAGCTCTCAGTTTGCTCAGGGACAGGGGAATATTTTCACTTTCTCCAAAGGAAGGAGCTGAGGCTGTGGACACAGCACGAGGCTGCTCCCTTGGGGGGTTTATCCCCTGTGCCAAGGCTCAGTCACATTCCCAGTGCCCTGCAGTCATTTCTAGTGCTTTGTAGTCATTCCCAGTGCCCCGCACTCATTCCCAGTCATTCCCAGTGCCCTGCAGTCATTCCCAGTGCCCAGCACTCATTCCCAGTCATTCCCAGTGCCCTGCAGTCATTCCCAGTGCCTTGCAGTCATTCCCAGTGCCCTGCACTCATTCCCAGTCATTCCCAGTGCCCTGCAGTCATTCCCAGTGCCCTGCAGTCCCTGGTTTAGGGCGTCCTGGCCAGCACCCAGCACAAACACTGCCACCCCCCTGCCCTGTGGTGGAGCCCAGAGCTGCCCTGCCCCCAGTGCTGTCCCAGCTGCAATTCCCAGCGCTGCTCCCTTTGCCAGCTGTGCAAACTGACATCTTGAACACTTCTTGCTCCAGTTTTAAAGCAAATGAGGCAGTGAGGGGGTTCTCTTTGCAAGAAGGAAGAAAGGAAACTTTCCAGAGGAGGGCTGTAAATAACCAATCTGAGTTTCGGAAGCCTAATGAACTCCCCTGGTGCATATTCTGACATGGGAGGGTGATTCAAGCCCACAGCCTGGGATCTCTGCTCCCTCATGCCAAGAGCACATCCCCCTGTCAGGGGCACTGGGCTTTGGTGAGTGCACAGCAAACACAGCACATTTCAAAGAACAGCCCCTCTAAACAGCAACCTCCAGCCTCACTGCTTGATTTTGTCAGTATAATTCACTCATTTAGCGCAAGTCACCAGAGATCACTTTAGATTTCTCACTCACACATTTCCCCATTTCCCCTGTGAGATGTAAGGCCAAGAGATCCCTTTACAGTTCCTGGGCATCTGATGTATTCAGCTCATGAGCTGGAATTCTGCTGCCACCAGTGCAGGAGCAGAGCAGTCACGGGCTGAGCACCACAAAGCTGCAATGAAAACCTTCTTGGAATTTTAACCCAGCAATGGAAACACTGAAGGCTGCCAACCCCAATCTGGTGATGCTCTCTCCAGAATAAACAGCATGATTTTACCTCTTGAACCCCCACAGAGCAATGCTTTGATGTGAATTAAGCAATTTGTCAGCTTCAGCAATTTCCTTGTTCACTACCTGGATTTCTCAGGTACCATGTGCAGGCATCAGAACTTAGAGATTTCTTCCCTCCTCCTCACAAAACATCCCAGTGATTACAGAAACTGTGACACACAAAAACCGCCAAAAAAAAATCTAAGTGCAGGATTTGGAACCAAAACATCAAGTGGATGCTAAAAGTCAGCAGGACTTCCCAGAGCTGCAAACTCCAAATCACCTGGAGAGAAGAAGCCTGTTAAGCCTGTCCTTTCCCATCTGAGCCTGGCATTCCTCATCCCAGGGATGCTCCCAGTAAGTTTAGTGGTTAAATACAATTTGCTTGCCTCCTTTCATCAGGGCAGACAATTCTTTAATGCCAGCCTGGGCTGGGGCAGAGCTCCTGAATCCCTGCTGGGGCCAGCAGAGCCCCAAGGGCAGCTGATGTCCCTGGGCACACTCGGGAATAAGAGGCTCCGCACCTCTCCCCACTCCCAGCAGGATGAATATTTTGCCATTGGAGCTTGGCAAAAACTCCCCTCCACTTCAGAAATTATTATTGTGCATTCTATTACTTCCTTTTTTTTTCCTTTTTTTTAAATTAAAACTATTTCATCCAAGCACCCTTGAGGCACCTTCACACCTGTATGTACACGAGCACTTGCTGTTTCTAGGGCCAGAACCATTTCCAGCCCTCTGATCAACTGCCTATTAAATGAAGATTAATTTTAATTGATGCATGACCATGAACTGTTTATGCTTTGTTAGCAGAATTTTGCAGAATATTTTCCTTTGGAGAAGAGTCAAAGCTCGCTGGGCTGGAGGAGGGAGGGATGGAAGGAGGGGAAGTTTGTGGGGATAAGTTTTCCAAGCAAACTGGCCCAAGCTCTGCACTCTGAGCACACCCCAAGTGTTTCTGCAGGGCAGCTCTGGGATCCCTGCACTGCTTCCCTGCCAGGGATGCTCCAGTTCCTGCTGGCCATAGTATGGGGCAGGAAAGCTCTGCAGGGAACTCTGATTCCAGGCTTCATTTATATTTCTTTATCAGGATAAACTCAGGATGAACGTGAGGTCACAGAATGGGCTGGGCTGGAAGGGGACTGAAAGCTCATCCAGAAGTCCACGGGGGAGTTCATGGAGGAGAATTCCTCACTGTGGCTGGCGTGGGGCTAATTGCAGTAAAAAAGCTTGGGCTGCACCCACTCGAGCTGGATTTTGCTTTTAGGGCCGGTTTGTGCTCAAAAAGGGTGGAATTGCTCTATAAATCTGCATCACAAACAAGCTGTGCTGGAGGATTTCCCTCCATACATCCCTAATGGAACCCAGCAATTCCATCAAGTCTCTCCTTGTTCTGCTGGTAACTGACAGCCCAGCCCAGCTCAGAATTTATTGTAAATTCATCGTAAGGTCCAGCTTAAAGGAAAAATAGAGAGTAAGTGGCAAGTTTGATGAAGAAGCAGTTTGTCAGTGATTCATTTAAATAAAGTAATTACTGTACAACATTTAAAAAACAAATTACCCAGAGCATTCTACAAGGGAAGGAAGGGAGGAAGAAGAAATCTATGTGAACTCAAGATACAAATGATGTTCCAGGAACAAAGCTGTTATTGCTGAGCTCTCTATTGGACAGAAAGTTTTAAAGCTGCTGCCCTGCTGCCTTTATTTTTGTTTGTATTTCCCTCTCCTGCACTATGCCAAGGCTTGTGGGCTGCTCCAAATATTTCTCCTGATTCCAGCAGCTCCTGATCAAATTCTCTCCCTGCTCCCACCAAAGAGTCCCATTGGAAAAGAAACTTGCTGTCTTTTGTCTTTTTAAATCTTTCAGAGCCCTGCTGCACAGAGCTGCTCTTTTAAGTCCCTGAGCCAGAGGATTTCCCTGAGACACCCAGGAATCCTGACAGATTCACTGCTGCTCGTGTGCAGGGCTGGAGCTGCTGCTGGAGATGGGGAGGCAACACGAGGGCAGAGAGGAAGGAACAATCACAGAAAAAAAAAATAAAAATCAATGTTTATATTAAGGAATAAAGGCAGGGAAAAGAGTTTGACAGAAATAAAAAGGAGATGAGCAGAGTGGGAAGCAGCTGGTGGGATGGAGACTGAAAGACTGAGCTGCAGACCCTGCTGGAATTTTTATTTACTGCTTTTGCCTGAGTCCATCCCAAAAGTGTTCAATTGCTGACAAATCCAGCAGGATTTTTTTGCAGACATAAAAAAAATCACTTGAGGAAACCTCAAACCAAACGAGGCCAGAGAGACCCCAACCTACAACAGCAGCAAGGAGGAGAGAATTCAGAGACAGCTCCTGCACAGACCCCTGACTAAAGCAGGAGCACATCTGTGCACATCTGTGTATCCTTTGCAGTGGCTGCAAGGGGTGGTGACCCTTAGGAACAGAGAGATTCCCTGGGCTGAGCCCTGGGACGTTTGGTCTGGAGAGGAATCCCGAGGGGAGGGAATGTGGCCCCACCACAGAGCACTTGGCAGTCTGCATTTGCACTGAAACTGCCTCAGGATTTGCCATTTCTCTCCAGCTGTCAGACAGGAATAGAAAGACCTTTCAAAATCCAAGACAATGCTTGGAAATGAGCCCTATTCAGCAAACAGCATTTTTGTGCCTAAACGTCGGGGTGACATCCTTAAAAATGAGATTTTCTGTCTTTCCCTGAGTGCCCATTAAGCACTATTATCTGTAAGATGCTTAGGAACATAAGGTCTTTATTAAAGCTGCAGAAATCTCAGCTTATCCTGAAAAAGCACGGATCAAAGCAGATCCCAGCCCATCCCAAAGTACATCCTCCCCAGAAAGGGGGGGGTGGTGCAGGAGGGGGGCTCAGGTTGGTAGGGGGAGTTGGAAGCTCTAACTTGGGTCAGGGGATGCTTTCTTCTCTGAGCCTGAAGTGGCTCCTCTCACCTTGGAGAAGGGAAGGGAAGGTTTGGGAAGGGAAGGTTTGGGAAGGGAAGTTTTGGGAGGGGAAGGTTTGGGAAGGGAAGGTTTGGGAAGGGAAGGTTTGGGAAGGTTTGGGAAGGGAAGGT